>JANEYF010001123.1:0-244048 GCA_029963845.1 Rhamnusium bicolor
TAAGAGAGAATCAAAACAAATGCAAGCTAAGGAGGTCAACTACCATTACAAAAAAGAAAGGAGATAATAGGCATCAAAAGAATAAAAGCAGTAGCAGTCAGAGTAAGCAAAGCGAAGAATAAGAATACAGGAAGTACGATTGTTGTGGAAAAGCATCATCTGGGCACATGCAAATATGTGGCATATAAGTGCAATGGCTGTAGAAAAAAGGACATCTACTAAAGGCATGCAGGAGTTCAAAGAAGTAATATGTCCGATGTGTCGAGGATAGTGAAAAAGAGGATGCAAATGGGACAGACTCTGAAAATAGTGTAAGTGAGGAAAAAGTTATATTTTCTAAAAGAAGAAGTGTTTCGGGTAAGTGATCAATATTTAATAGATGTTGAAATTGATTGAGAAATATTTAAAATGGAAGTGGATACAGGGGCTTCTGTATCATTGATAAGTGAGCAACAATATAAAAAGTATTTTAGTAGATTTAAGTTTGTAAAACAGAAACGAGAATCATGTAAATAAAGAGCTAACTTTGTTGGTAGTAGCATGCAACAATAGTGATAAGTTATGTCCAATACTGATAGGTAGGAATTGGTTAAAAGTGTTGAATATTAAATAATATGGTATTATCAATAATGTATCAAATGATAAAATATTAACCAATATTGACAAAAATGTGACTGATAGTATTATAAATGATGTTTCAAAGAAATATTCTGTCTTCAGTAACGGAAATGGGAAATTTAGAGGTCCAAAAGTAGATATTGTGTTGGAAGGTAACCCCCAATCCAGTTTTTTATAAGCCCAGACCTATTCCCTATTCTTTGAGGTCAACAGTATCTGCTGTATTAGATAGGCTAGAAGGATTAAAATATTCTTGAGAAGGTTACTAATAGTAGATGGGCATCCCCAATAGTCATTGTTGAAAAGGGAGGTACAGTAAAAAGTCAGAATATGTGAAGATTGCAAGGTATCGATTAACCCAGTATCCAAAAGTGAGCATTATCCCCTGCCTAATCCACAAGACATATGGGCTACATTAAAGGGCGGTAAGGTTTTTACTGCAATAGAAATAAACAACACTTACCAACAGCTAGAATTAACAGAAGAAGCACAGAAACTGGTAACTATTAATACTCATCAAAAGAAAAAATGTAATCTTTTGAAAGTAGTGTAGATTACTTAGGGTACAAAATAGATGTCAATGGATTACATCCCACAGAAAAAGGTATCGAGGCAATAAAATTTGCACCTGTTTCCAGAGATGTCTCAACATTACGTTCGCTTTTAGGGGAAAGTTTTTTATGCTAGATTTTTACCCAACTTATCTTCAGAACTAAGACCTTTGTATGAACTGTTAGAAAAGGATAAATCTTGGAAATGGACGCCTGAGTGTGACAAATATTTTAAAAAGAGCAAGGTTATAATTTTGAAATATAACATGCTTATCAAGCCTATTATCTTAACCTGTGATGCAAGCCAGTATGGAATAGGGGCAGTGTTGCCACAAGAGGTCAAGGGAGCAGAACGGCCTATATGTTTTGTGTCACGGACCCTGAGTAAGTCTGAAAGATCGTATTCACAAATAGAGAAGGAGGCATTAGCCATTATTTTTGCCATAAAAAATTTTCATTTACATTTATATGGAAGAAAAATTGTTGTTGCATACTTAAACACCAGCCTCTGCAAACTACCTTCCATCCGAAAAAGAGCATTCCTACTCTGGCAGCAGCAAGAATACAAAGATGGGCTTCATTGCTATCATTGTACAACTATGAAATTAGTTATAGAAAGGGTGCAGACATTGCGCACACTAATGCTTTGTCGAGATTGCCCTTGCATGAAACGGAACAACAATGAGTTGCTGAAGTAAATTACTTTGCAGTAGTCAAAGAAATACCATTATCAGCAATTGATATTGCTGAAGTAACAAAAAAAGATCCAATTTTAAGCAAGGTAATGGAACATATATTAAATAGTTGGGCAAACCATAACACTGATAAGGATTTGACCCCGTATTGGACAAAGCGAAAGAGATTTCTATTGATAATTGTTGCGTCCTTTGGGGCAGAAGAATAATTATTCCAGAGATCTTAAAAAGAAAGATCTTTACGTTGATTCGTGAACAGCATCCTGGCATTTTTCGAAGCAAAATGTTGGCTAGAAGCATAGTATGGTGGCCGAAGATAGATGAGGATTTGGAAAATCTCATAAAAGGATGCGAGGCCTGTCAAAAGTTTTTAAACTCGAAATCGGAACCACTAGTCAACTGGCCGCAAACTTTTGAAGTTTTCGAGAGAATTCACCTGGATTTTACTGTTAAGAAAAATAGTAACTTTTTAATATCAGTCGATTCATTTTCTAAATGTGTTGATGTTAAGCTTATGACTTCTACTATCACAGAGGCGACAATTACAGAACTTAGAACTATTTTTGCAAATTTTGGACTTCGCATTAAATTAGTAACAATTAATTTCAGAGAAATTCGAAAATTTTGTAAGAAAAAATGGTATTTGTTATGTGAAAACTTCGTCATACAATCCAAAATCGAATGGGGCAGTTGAACGTACTTTACAAATTTTAAAGAAATTTTTGCTGAAAATGAGTATAGAAAACATAAATGATCCTATTTAGTATCAATTAGACAATATTTTGTTTGCTTATAGGAATACGCCTCATACTATAACACAAGGAAAACGCCAGCAGAATTATTTCTAAGAAAGAAACCAAGGACCAAACTTACCATATTGGAGAGAAGAATTTGTGACTGATGCTAGGCCATATCATAAAATTTTGTTTTAACAATGCAGATAATGTTTATGTGAAGACCAGGAGCGGGAGAAGAAGAGAATGGGTGGAAGGGAAAATTATAAAGAAAAATAGCACTTATACTTACCTAGTAGAGTGGAATGGGTTAACAAAATTAGAACATGTTGATGATTTAAAAGAAAGGTTATCAAATGACAACAAAAATACTAAGACCTTTGTAGTATAAGGTTCCGTCTAATTTAGAAAATGGATATAATCCAAATAACACTCTTAATTAATGTAGCATTCAATTTCTTCTAATGACACTATTTTAAGTGATGTACCAGTGCCAAATTCTGCTAATGCAGATGAAAATAAAAACTACTCTTCATGTAATACATCCAACAAAGTTCAGGAAACAAGTATTTCTGAAAGCGAATTGTGACGTACTTCGCTACTCTACACAAGAGCAGAAGTGTCACTTTGACGCCCAACACTACGGCGGTGCTCACGGTACGGACATCTCGGGCGCCAGTTTCTGTTTAGAGTGCAGAAACACCACTTTACTCTATCGGCGGGACGATAGAGGCCGGGCAACTACAGTGAAGAAACGGATAAGCCAGGGGTCGGGAAAAAGGTAACTTACACACTACAGTTAATCAACAGACTCTCATTCAATATATTTACATTTATTCTACACACTAATTATTATTTACACTTATATACACCTAAGTAACTACAACTTGTACTACAACGGTCTTAACTACGGGCGAGCGGGGCAGTAAGCGGGCGGTCAAGCGGTGCGATGCGGTAATCCGGTGAAAGAAGCGGTTAAAAGATACACAGCAATAAATTGATCGGTCATAAGCAGACGGCGGACGGATACCAGGAGGGAAGCAAGCGCCAATACAAGCACACTATGCCTATCTATAGCGATTCTTTAATATCGCTTGGCTGATGGATGGTTCCGGAATTATAATATGCCAAAGCTAGTACCTCCAAGGCGCCCTGCCGAATATGACGTGATCAGGCGGCGGAGGGCACGCAGTATAACGCTGTTACGGTTGGGGAGGGGAAAGGAGTGACAAGCCTCAGGGGCAAATTTAAGACGACTACGGTAAGGTCAAACTTCAAGCTACCCTGCAGAACTTTTACGTGCTCAGGCAGCCCGGTGGACTCGCGGTTAAGGATGATACCTCCAAGTCACCCCGCAGAATTTTTACGTGCTCAGGTGGCCTGGCAGGCACGCGGTTACGACAGTACCTCTGTCACCCTGCAGAAATTTTACGTGCTCAGGTGCCCTAGAGGACCCGCGATGGCAAAATACAGTACCTCCAAATCACCCTGCAGAATTTTTACGTGCTCAGGTGGCCTGGAGGACACGCGATATAACGCGGTTCTGGTTTGAGGGGAGGGATGGAGTGGCAAGCCGAACAGTTACAAATTTAAGACGACGACGGCAAGGTCAAACTCCAAGCTACCCTGCAGAATTTTTACGTGCTCAGGTAGCCCAGCGGACCCGCGATTACGGACGATACCTCCAAGTCACCCTGCAGAATTTTTACGTGCTCATGTGGCCTGGCAGGCCGCGGTTACGAAAGTACCTCTAAGTCACCCTGCAGAATTATTACGTGCTCAGGTGGCCTAGAGGACACGCGGTGGCAAAAGCTAGTACCTCCAAATCACCCTGCAGAATTTTTTACGTGCTCAGGTGGCCTGGAGGGCAAGCGGTATAACGCGGTTCTAATTCCAACCTTCGGCCGCTCTCCTGTTCTATGGAAGGATATGAGGCGGATACGTCTTAGCGCTCGCGGTTCACAAACTCTAAATAAGGTCCGAAAAGTACTCACCAGCCAAGTAATACCGATTATTTACCAAACCTTTATTAAACCTTGCTACCTACTTCCGTGTTCTGGGCTGCTTCCTCTCTGGAGCGGTCGGGGTTGGCACGTCTGGTCGGTATGGGCGGCAGCAACGGACTCTCTTGGATGCTCTGAAAAATCCTCAAGCTGCTAAACTCTGCCAAAAGCAGAAGTAGGATGAGACGCGGTAGTCATGCGCGGAATATAGCTATACGTCACCCGAATTCAATTTAAAACAAACCTATACCTTTATACTCACAACAAGATTACTTACGATGCTGGTCGGCGTGGTTCTTCAGTCAGCAGCTAAACGGCAACTGACTTGTTCGAAAAATCCACAAGTTACTAAACTCTGCCAAAGGCAGAAGTAGGATGAGCGCGGTAGTCATGCGCGGAATATCGCAACTACGTCACCTTTTACCGACTTAGAAAAATTCGCAATTACATTTGTATACCTATGTACCTCTATACTCACAAGATTACTTACTGTCCTAGTCGGCGTGGTGCGTCGGTTGGCGGTCAGACGGGGACTAATTTGTCTGAAAAATCCTCATGCTACTAAACACTGCCAAAAGCAGAAGTAGGATGAGCGCGGTAGTCATGCGCGGTATATTACAACTACGTCACCTATTCATGGACTTATAATTCCGCATTAAATTTAAATACCTGTGCCTTTATACTTACGAGTTTACTTACTGTCCAAGTCGGCGTGGTGCTTCGGTTGGCGGTCAGACGGGAACTAATTTGATTGTTTCCAGTCTCGGGGTCCTTCACGGTAGCGCGGGCACAGGAGTGCCGGGGGCAATATGCGCGCTTCGCGTTTCGCAATTCACGTACTGCCCGCAACCTGGCATATTTGGAATGTTTACACAAACAGATCAATACTACCTATCTATAATTAACAATTAAACTATTATTAATGAGCAGCTGACAATACCACTATTAAGGGCGCAGTACTACAATGTTTAAGATATCTTTTGAAACAGACAAATAGCACCTAGTTACCTAATTTAATTCTATAAAATAATCACTTCGTTACAGAATCTCCAAATGTAAGACGTTCTAGTCGCATCGTGAGAAAACCAGATAGGTTAAATTTGTAAACAATATGGAATATTGTTCATGTTAGAAAGGACGAATGTAATATATCATGTATTAGGTTAAGATCTCATGAACTGATTATGTATTAAGACCCGATGGACGGTTATGGGAAAGGATGTGAGGTGAGAGGATTTGCGGGGGTTTAACGTAGCTGGATTGACTCAGAAAATAAAGTTGATACAAAGCTAATAACTTGTTTAAATGTGAACCCAGGAGAGAATACTAAAATCCATTTCTTTTAGTTTTCTGTCTACCACGTCAATAGTTGGGATTTTTCTGATACGCGTAGTAAACTAAAGTTCTTAAAAGTTTTGCTAACGATGACTCCAGAGTTTTCGATTTACCGGTGCCGGATCTTTGGTTCCTTAGGAGGGCACCTTCTTTCATCAGTTTGTGTATTGTGGGACGGGGAACGTTAGTCAAAGACGCTGTTTCACCTAGTCCATCTAAATCATACAAATTAGGGTCATTAGCTCGTCGCTTCAAAAGATTATTGTAAACATTAAAGCAAATTTGTTTCCCTTGCTCGTTCAAATGTAGCCGAGTTTTTCTTACTGAAAATACTGATTTTCTTTATCACTGTAATCACTATCTTATGGAACGCCTGAGTGTTTGAATATTTTGATATTGTTGTTAATAACTGATAGGATGAGGTAGGGTTGCCCTGTGAGACATATTCTATTGTCTATTAGATACTTTTGTGGGGTTGTGTTAAGTAGGTTTGAATTGAACTATTGTTAATAAAAAAAAAAATAGTTCAATAGATCAAGTTTTCTGAGCTTTAACACTGAACATGCCAGCTAGTATTAAAAGAAAATTAATCAATTGGCTAATTGTAGGTAAAATTAAAGTCAATTTATCATTTTGATGTAGTTTATAATACTTATATTTTAATAAATTATCATCTTCTCAAGAGATAGTTTTTTTGTAAACTACTTTGACGTTTGTACGGAAATTTTCTCTCCATTATTAATTATGCGAATCTAAGTTAAATCAAAAATAACACGAGAGTGCAGCTGGAAGTGTACTTTTTAGTAGATTTTAGTTGACTGGAGCTTTGCGACAAAGTTTATAGAGAGTATTTAAAAAAACATTACCTTGTGAGTTGTGAGGTTGATTTATGACATTATCTCATAATAATTAAAAATTTAGACCTCACAGGTACACTGAATTTATAAATAATACAAATAATAATATTAAACACCACAGAAGTTAGACAACCCCCGAATTCAAAGCCGTAGGGGGGTTAGTCTTAAAAAAGAATTTGGACATACAACCGTTTTCACAGATATTGCCAATACCGATGGCGGGATCGAACTCGTAGTTTCAATGGAAATATTTCTAATCACACTTTAAATCCCGCGCATTAGCCAACTATGCCATCGAGCCCTTTGACAGTAAAATATTTCAGTTATAAATTTACCTTGTTTATGGATATAATTTGGCATAATTCCAATCTTGCATTTTCCAGAAGCTATCATCCCAGGACAGTTAGGTCCGACTAATCTTGACTTCTGTTGCTTTAGAAGAGCATCTTTCACCATTACCATGTCTTTCTGAGGTATTCCTTCTGTAATGCATATTATAAGAGGGATTTCTGCTTCCATGGCTTCGAATATTGCCTAAAAAATGAGATTAAACTTTTAAGAACTTATTAAAACATATAATAGCAGATCCGATAAAACTGGGAAACTAGTCCTTCTGGATATTAACTCTGTCAAAACTCATGAAAGTAGGTTAGGTTAGGATCTTGTAAGTAGGTCCTAGTGCACTCTCCACTGCTGCCATCAGCAGGCCTACTGTGGCTCACTTCTACTTATATTTTGGTTCAGTCTGACAACTTTATTGGGTGAGAGGGTGTCCAGATCCTTTGGCTGCAATTTCCCATCGGCAGATTTTAAAAATCGAATCCTTTCCACAGTGGGATAGGTGTACAAGAGGTGATCTGCCTTCTCGTCAGTCTCAGACATAGGCGGTATTCGGGGTTTTTCGCCAGGATTAGTATATGGAGATAATAGTTTAATCGATAGTGCCCAGTAGGTCTGTTAGAGTTTTCAGGTTTACCCTGTTTAGCTCTAAAAGTTTCTTAGTTCTTGATTTCAAATAATGTTTTATATCATACACCTTCGAATGAATTAATCCTAATAACTCTTGTCAATATTGGAGAGTTTTTGTTTCAGCCAATGTCAGATAGCTTTTATGGTAGTACTTGAGAATATGTCAAGTATCGGTTCGAGTCCGATGATTCATAATCCTGCTTCTTGTTTGGCCAAGGAGTCGGCTATTTCATTACCTTCCAGATCCGAGTGGCCAGGTATCTAGACCAATCACTTTATTGTTTTGCTCAAATGATTTAGAGCCTTCAGACACTTCTATACCGTTTTAGAGTTACACCGGTAGGGAGCCAAAGTTCTTTTTAGAACTGCCTAGCTATCAGAGAAAATTGTTATTGATCTGCGTGCAGTATGCGTATATTTCGGCCCTCACACATAATTTAATGGCATGAACCTCGACTTGAAATGCAGTTGCATTAGTACCTAGGCGTGAGGATATCCTCACCCTTCGTTTGTAGCTATGTACTTCGGCACCTGTTCCCTCGGGAGTTTTAGGCCGGCTGTAAACCAGCAATTGTCTACTTTTAATAGGTCGGTTTTATTCCGATCCTACTCATCTCTTTCGGAAAAAATTATCTTAAAGGTCAGCTCGTAGTTGGTCATGGTATCAGAGAGCATTTCTAGGATGATGTGACTTTCTATGTCATCCAGCAGCCTGTTCCGCTCCTTGTCTGATGCATATATATATATGGCTGCTTGTTGCAGTCTATGCTTTGCACACCTGGCCTCTCTCTCCAAATATACAGGGTGGGGCAATAGTGCGTCGGACCTCGATATCTCGAATTCTACGACAGCTAGAAATTTTTTAAAAAAATTACAATTAAACTAGATAAAAAAGTCTATAACTGGAAATTATTGTCGAACATACAGGGCGAGCCAAGACGAAATTACAGGACCAAGTGCCTTTTTTTTAAATAGAATGCTATGTATATCAGTACATTTTTTGAAGCCTCTTTCTAGGCTCTATTCATTCCTTTATTATTATTGGCTACCTCCCAACCACTTTAATGTAATGAATTTTTTTGTTGAAATAATGCCATCTGCAGATGGATATTAAAAAAATCACCACAGTCACAACTATGGGTTTTAAGAAAAACTTATTTGAAAACCAGTTACGAGACATCTAATTAATGTTTTTGAATCATTTTCATTTCCTAAAAATGTACAGGGTGGCGAAAAATTAGTATTCAATTAAGAACTTTTTAAATTGAATTTTCTCAATTTTTTCAAATAGAACACCCTGTATATTTTTCAACGATGTGATGTAAAAATGAAAAACGAACATTTTTTTGTAAGTACTTCCCTATGGAATTGCAACAATTTTCGTTTTATAATTAAATAAGTGTTTATTTTTCAATTAAGAACTTTTTAAATTGAATTTTCTCAATTTTTTCAAATGAAACACCCTGTATATTTTTCGACGATGTGATCTAGAGATGAAAAACGAACATTTTCTGTAAGTACTTCCCTATGGCTAATTGCAACCATTTTGTTTTATAAATAAATAAGTGTCAAATTCAAGAATAAACTTAAAAAAAGAGGTTCTCTCAAATAATTCATTAGAAAAATTTATAATAGGTGTTCAACGTGTTGCCCATTTTAATTGACACACGTCTTTATGCAATTTTGAAAAGAGGCCACTTAGTGGGACCATTTCCATTGAAATGAGTAAATAGTATTTAACCAGTCCTTTACTGTAATGTTTTTGTACATTTTTTTTGCTGTTTTCGTTATTCGACAAGCAATAAAACCTCAGTTTGGTATAAATTATCGTGTACAAAGGAGCATTTATCACACTTATCGGTCGTTAGTTACAATTTGTATTGAATTTAAAATATTTGGAATTTTACAATATGAATTTTAATAAAGCGGAACTTGTAGAAATGACTTTTGTTTTGGGCGATTTATCACCAACGTTATCCTGAAAGAAGACTTCCTGATGTTAGCAGCTTCCAAAACCTTCTCGATAGATTTCTGGAAACTGGAAATGTCGAATATAAAAAAAAGTGAAAGAATAAAACGTTTTGTGAACGAAGAAAATGAGTTGTCTGTGGTGCTGGCAACGGTTGAGAATCCCCATGTTAGTCAAAGAGAAGTGACCTCATTAGTAGGAATAAGTAGACGGTCTGTGGGTCGAATCTTAAAAACAAATAAGTTGCATGCATATCATAATCAAATGCACCAGGAATTATCTGATGACGATTTTCAAAAGCGCCTACAATTTTGTAATTGGGCCAGAGGTAAAATGCAAGTTGATGTCAACTTCTTCAATAATGTTTTATTCACTGATGAGGCAACTTTTCATAAAAATGGATTTGTTAATAGACACAATTTCCATTATTATGCTTCGGAAAATCCTCACTTTTTTATGCAAGTTGATAACACAGATGGTCTATAAACGTTTGGGGAGGAATTATTGGAGAACATGTAATAGGGCCACATTTCTTTGATGGTACATTGACTCAAGCTATTTATCTTCATTTTTTGGAAAACTATCTGCCACAATTATTGGTAAATCTCCCTGGAAGAATTCGAAATAGGATGTGGTTTCAGCAAGATGGTGCTCCACCACATTATTTAAATGCAGTTAGAGACCACTTAAATAATACCTACCCTCATCAATGGATTGGAAGAAATCGGCCCACTAAATGGCCTGCTGGATCCCCAGATCTTACAAAAATGGATTTCTTTTTATGGGGATACGTGAAGGAAATTGTTTATAGAGACACACCAACAACAGTACAAAATATGAAGGAAAGAATAATAAGTGCCTTTAGATCTATCACACCGGCAGTTTTAGGAACAGTGGGAACCTCATTTCAAAAGCGCATAGAGATGTGTGTCAATCAAAATGGCCAACACGTGGAACATTTATTATAATTTTTTCTACTGAGTTATTTGAAGGAACCTCTTTTTTTAAGTTTATTTTTGAATGTTGTAATTATTGCTCAATAAAACGAAAATGGTTGCAATTAGCCATAGGGAAGTACTTACAAAAAATGTTCGTTTTTCATTTTTACATCACATTGTTGAAAAATATACAGGGTGTTCCATTTGAAAAAAATTGAGAAAATTCAGTTTAAAAAGTTCTTAATTGAATACTAATTTTTGGCCACCCTGTACACTTTTAGGAAATGAAAATGATTCAAAAATATCAGTTAGATGTCTCGTAATTGATATTCACATAAGTATTTCTAAAAACCCAAAATTGTGACTGTGGTGATTTTTTTAATATCCATCTGCAGATGGCATTATTTCAACAAAAAAATTCATTACATCAAAGTGGTTGGGAGATAGCCAATAATAATAAAGGAATGAATAGAGCCTATAAAGAGGCTTCAAAAAATGTACTGATATACATAGCATTCTATTTAATAAAAAGGCACTTGGTCCTGTAATTTCGTCTTGGCTCACTCTGTATGTTCGAAAATAATTTCCAGTTATAGACTTTTTTATCTAGTTTGCTTGCAATTTATTAAAAAATTTCTAGTTATCGTAGAACTCGAGATATCGAGGTCCGACGCTCTATTGCCCCACCCTGTATAGTGTGGAACAGCCAAATGGAATAAATTCAGTATCTCAATTATTGTGCACTTTTATAAAAAACCCCCAAAACCCGTCGATTTTGGATTCGAAAATGATATTATGCAACGTAATAATTTCATCCCTAAATTTAAACCCCTTCGAGTAGGAGTTGCAACCCCTAAATTTTTAAATAGGAAGTAGAGGTTTGTGGTACCTCATTTGAAAGGTCTTTTCATTATATATTTAAAAATACCATGGTTTTAATATTTATTGCAGAAATTAATGGTCTGTTGGACGAAATTCACTATAACAAACGAAAAACAAAATCTTACAGCGTTTTTTTGTTCTTGCAGCCCAATAAATAAGTTGTCAGTGTTTTGCGCATTATTTGAGTTTTGCTAACTGCAATTCCTAAACATGGTTTATATAACAGAAATGCATAAAATAACAATTATACAGATGGTTGGTTACGAAGATAGAATGCGATCACAGACCGAAGTTACTCGCCTATTTCAAGAAAATTTTCCTGATTTACCGACTATATCCCAAGGTACAATTAGCAAAATTCAAAAGCAATTTCGCGAAAATAGACATGTACGGCAGATAAAAAAAACCTCCAATGCAATGAGTAACGATACCAAATTAGATATACTGCTTGAGTTTGAAGAATACTCACATAGTTCAAGTCGACAAGCAGCTTCAGCAGTGAATGTTTCCCATTCCTCGATTATTCCTCTATTAAAAGAAAGTAAAATGCATCCCTATAAACTGACCCCAACTCAGGAGGTTAGTGAAGATGATTTTGATAAATGAACGTATTTCTCTGAACAAATGATGCAAAGGTTAGATAATAATGTTATACAACTAGAAAATGTTTTGTGTTCTGATGAGTCCACTTTACTCTTCACGGCCATGTTAATCATCAAAACTGTCGCTACTGGGCTAGTGAAAATCCTCACTGGATGAAAGAATTACATACCTAAATCCTGAAAATGTTAATGTTTTTGCGGGGATAATTAGAGACCATGTCATTGGTCCCTTTTTCATTGATGGCAATTTGAATGGATATAATTATTTAGCTCTGCTCCAAAATAATGTCGTAGCAACTTTTGCAAACTTATATCCTGCTCAAGCAAACCCACAAGTTCCAGCCGATGTGATCTGGTTCCAGCCGGATGGAACACCATGACATTACTAAATCAATGTCCGGCAATATCTCGACGTAACATTTCCAAATCGGTGGATACGGAGGCGAGGAACACTAGAATGGTCAGCACGTTCTCTTGATCTTACACCCTTAGATTTCTTTCTATGGGGATATGTAAAAAGTATTGTATACAAAACTAAGTCAAGTTTATATAGCTGCCTTGAGAAGAAAAATAACGGTTGCGGTAAGGTCGGTAACGCCTCAGATGTTGGAAAACGTTAGAAGACATTTCTTTAAGATTAGGATGTTGCCAAGACGTCCAAGGAACTCATTTTGAACATCTCCTACGTTGAAATTAAGTTTTTTTTTAGTTTTCTGTAACGAATTTCGTCAAGCAAATGAATTTACTTTTTACTGTTAATTTTTACAATAACTATTAAAACCATAGCATTTTTGAATAGAGAATGAAAAGCCCTTTCAAATGAGTATCACAAGCCCCTACTTCCCATTTAAAAATTTAAGGGTTGCAACTGCCACTCGAAGGGCTTAAATTTAGAGATTAAATTTTTACGTTGCAGGATGTCATTTTCGAATCCAAAATCGACATGTCTCAGGATTTTTTATAAATATGCGCAATAACTAACTGAGATACTGAATTTATTCCATTTGGCTGTTCCACGCTGTATATATCATAGACCACCAATGATATTTAAAAACAAACTTATCCACCCTTCTCCCTTTAATGACATGCTATTAATGCAGTGCTGTCAATTTATTTCTTCTTACCCCCTAATACTTCTACATGACTATATTTAAATAAAGATCATAACATTATAAATTATTACTAACTTATTTCGATTTTGGGAATAACAATAATTCTGGATGTGAGTATTAAAAGGGCCAATATCCATTTTCATTGCTGTGAGATATTAATGCGTAACATTTTATAGCAAGTAATAACTACATTTTAAAAGTGTAAGAATTTATTTATTTTATTGAAAGTCAGGATAATACTTCAAAATAATATAATTTTTATTTAAGTTACGTTATTCGTCAGAAGTTTTTGATATTTTATGATTTGGATGAACACTGGCCCTTTCAATGAACTCGGTGTGGGAGATAGTACCCCCTACGCCTCATTTTTTTTAGAATCTGGATAATGGGATATCTAGAAGGTTAAAACTAAGTCTTCCTTAAATTTGTAAACTTAAATTTATAAAAAATACAAAAAATTAATGCACTTGCGTATCATAATCCACAAATTAACTAGAAAAAATACTTATACACTTACAAAACTAACTTTCACTGTTATACTCCAAGAACACACGTTAGACATTAGCCAACATTGATAAACGTCTAATGAAAAAATGCGTGAATATTAAATAAAAAAGATAAATAAAATTTTAAAGACAAACGAATTGCATTAATCCAACAAAATGAAACCGTTCCCA
Source organism: Rhamnusium bicolor (assembly GCA_029963845.1). Classification (NCBI taxonomy): domain Eukaryota; kingdom Metazoa; phylum Arthropoda; class Insecta; order Coleoptera; family Cerambycidae; genus Rhamnusium; species Rhamnusium bicolor. The sequence continues at coordinate 13,943 of JANEYF010001123.1, forward strand.
AATATTTCATAAACACAACCAAAAAAATTTTAAAATTCATTTTCTAAGGCAGGAAAATCTTCAGGGTTAAGATCAGATGAACGTTTAAGATTTTGAAAAAAATGGTTTATTGTAATCATTGACATAAGGTAAAAGTTCCATTAAGTGATCGTGTTTTTTCATTAGACGTTTATCAATGTTGGCTGTAATGTCTAATGTGTGTTCTTGGGGTATACCAGTGAAAGTTACTTTTGTAAGTGTATAAGTAATTTTTCTAGTTAATTTGTGGATTATGATACGCAAGTGCATTTTTTTTTGTATTTTTAGTGTTTAAATAAATTTAAATTTACAAATTTAAAGTTTAGTTTTAATCTTCTTCCAGTTATATTTAAAAATATAAAATATAACATTTTATATTTTATATTTCTAACTTATATAAAAATATAAATTAAAAATAAAGTGGGGTTATATTTTAGTAAGGGCCAATCTACATTTACTCTGTGGGTAAAAATTTCGTTAATATGGCAATATCCACGCTTTATGGATATTCGCCTTTTTAGTGAAAAATCAGTAATTTTGGGTGGGTTCTATGTTTACTTTGGCCATTTTAATTCTAAACTACTTTGGAGATAAGCCCTACACTGGCAATGATATATCAGAAAGCATTAACACTAGGAGATTGGCCTTTTTTGTAACGGTAGTATTTAACTGGTGCATTTTAGTGATGGTTAATGGTTATATCTCAAAAGAGGCAGGTCTAGAATTAATATTTAATTCTGAATTCACTTGATTTATTTTTGACCTACCCTACCCCGCTAAAAGTATTCAGGTTAGCTAAAGCTGTGTTAGGCCTACAGCGATATTCCGGCGTCTGCTCCGCCATGTTCTTGATCTGAGCTTCTTAGCTTATACTTTCATAACGAAAAGTAGATATATAAAATGTTGCTTAAATGCCTCTCTAAAATCTCCTTTTAATTTGAATTGAAAACTGATATTTTAAGCAGATTGTGTATCATTAAAATTTTAACATTTGGGAGGGCCCGTTTGTTTCGTATAGGTATTTTATGTAAGTTTAGAGTAAAAATGCCTTTGTCAGTAATAACTCACCCCTTCCCTCGGTGAATGTGCATGTTTACAATTTTCGATGCTGTAGAATATGTGTGGACTCGATTTTATTTCGTAATCATAATCAAAGTGAAACCACACCAATTTTATGTACAAAGGATTAAAACAAATCTCTGCGTCACAGTGGGGCGGATGGCACATTTAGGTGACCATAATTCGAAAATCGAAGGTCGCAATTTCGACGGTTCATGTTCACATTCCCCCAGAGGAGGCTTTGGCCCATCTAAATCCGAAAGAGACAGGTAATAATAGTGAATACCTGGTTTTCTACGTCAGTCGAAAGTTGGCGCTGTCGAGAAACCACGCGCGACGCTCCGCTGCCGTTTTTTCAAGTAGAAGTTATTTCGTGGATACAGTGCAAAATTCACGGACGATTTCCATTTTGAAAAAATGGATGTTAATGTTGAAGGTATGTACAATGATTCTACATACTTGAATCGATGAAAAATGTATTTTGAACTTTCTAAAATCAACGTTAAATATTGGACTGCAATTAGAATTTTTTACCTTTTTTCGGCATATACATGGAGCATAGAAAAAATTTCCAACAGATTCCAGGCAGATAACTTCATTAACATGTTTGTTGAAGTGTTTAATAAAACATATTTAAAGGAGAATCTCCAGATGTGTCCAGGAGAAAAGTTGTAACCGTTAATGTGTCGCGCTGTACGTTAACGCGCTCCATGCAGTAGAGAGCAGTTGCAGCAGGTATATCCCCCTGCTGCGCGCTGTCACGGTTTTTGTCCTAATCCGAAGGTTCAACAAGTTCTAAGATAAACCGGTGTTTTCGGTGCCTTTTTAAATTTACTCGAAACATAACAGCCGCGTGGGGCGGATGGCACTTTTAGGTGACCATAATTCAAAAAATGAATGTATGGCTCTAAAAGTGGGTACAATATGGTTTTCGGGGTCGCTGATAACGAATTTTATATAAGAAGATTTATCAAATTCAAAATGGTGGATCCAAAATGGCGGACTTTTGTTTCCAAAAATCTAGTTTCGCTTTCAAAGTGAGTACTATATAGTTTTCGGGGTCGCTGATAATGAATTTGATATCAGATTTATCAAATTCAAAATGGCGGATACAAAATGGCGGACTTTTTTCTCCAAAACCATATAGTACTCAGTGAGTACCATATGGTTTTCGGGGTCACTTTGAAAGCGATAACTAGATTTTTGAAAACAAAAGTCCGCCATTTTGGATCCGCCATTTTGAATTTGATAAATCTGATATCAAATTCGTTATCAGCGACCCCGAAAACCATATGGTACTCACTTTGAAAGCGATAACTAGATTTTTGGAAACAAAAGTCCGCCATTTTGATCCGCCATTTTGAATTTGATAAATCTGATATCAAATTCGTTATCAGCGACCCCGAAAATCATATAGTACCCACTTTCAGAGCCATACATTCATTTTTTGAATTATGGTCACCTAAAAGTGCCATCCGCCCTACTCGTCGTATATAAAATGTAAACGGCTTTATACATAAATAAAAATAAAACATTGATGTACTAAGTACGTAACTGTTATTGGACTAATTTACAAAAAGTTTATAATATTTTTATAACAGTTAAGATTGCGTTTTATAAATATTTGGTAATAGTAAAGTAACAAACTTGCGAAGAGAACATATAGCAATAATAGTTTTTAGTGCTGACAATAGTCAGAGGTACACTACATGGTGACTCGACTACATTTGGTGTAATTGTTAATTACTGGGAAATTATATAATAATAGTAGGTACAAGATTTGGTTGACTAGGGATTTAACTATTTAATTATGGAAGAATATATAATACCTTTCCAGCTGTTGGTGGAGGTACATAAAGAACTGTTGCATGCGGATCCGCGATTTTTTTTGCCTCTGCCACTGACGCAAACACTGGCAAGTCAAGATGTTTTTGTCCTCCTTTCTTTGGATTTACACCTCTACCATTTTGGTTCCATACTCAATACATAACTTACTATGTAAAGTGCCAGTGTTTCCAGTAAATCCTTGACATATTACTTTAGACTCTTTTTTGAGAATCAGATTTGGACGCGTTGATTCGTAAGAACCGTTTCTAATATGTATACCAAAGTTAAGCTTATAGGATATTTCTCGTTTAAGAATATTCATTTTCGTAGATAAATTCTGAGAAATATTATTAGTATACTATTACTTATTATATGACATAACAGTACTTTGACAGTGACATTAAAATATAATCAGAATTGTATTTTACATGTCTCTGTTTTCTAGACCGACCCGAACTAATTTCTATAATGTCAATTAGAGTTATTATCACATGCACCTGTCGATATCGGTTTCCATTTATTGAATGTTAGCTACATACTTTGATAGTTCCGCTCTCCTTATATCTTTGTTAACAACAGATTTTGGTCAAATTATTGGAAAATAACATAATATGTCGGAAAATATCCAACTCTAGATTACTAGACTACTGACAAATACCACATGTGGAAAAATATACAATAATTTTTATGCATTACAACATATGGATTCAAAACATATGGATCCAAATTTTATTTTATTAATAAAGGCTGTGTAAAATGATTAGAAATGGCATATAAGAATGCACAGTGGGCCAAAGGCTCCTTTATGTAGAAAAGTCGAATATTTTTTTTGGAACAAATGATTATAAAGACAAAAATTAAGTAATCGAAAATGGCGGATGTCAAGTACGTAATTTTGGCAAGTATGAATCTATTTGCATGGGTGTTTTGAGCATTTATTTTAGCAACTTCGTTTCGTTTTGATCTGTCGGATTTGTCTTTGTCTTCTTTTTAGATATTGAACGACCTAACTCTGTACCTTTTGGGAGAATCAATCAAATTAGATGAAATTTTGATTCCCCAGTTCTTTCATTCTGTATTCCAGAGATTCTAGCTTGTCCCTTTTTCTATCTGCTCCCAGCTTTGATTTTCTGTTAGATTTAAGAGTTCTGATGGCGATTCTTAAGCGTTCCAACTCTAGAATATTTCGCCGACTTATAGATACTGATTGAAACGTGACCTTTCACTGACTTTACAAGTAGATATTGATAGGAATTTGGCCGCTTTGTTCGAAGCAAAATGTATCACACTTACGTATTCTTGTAATATCAGGAATTTGTTCTCAGCTGATTTTCTCATTGTTGTGTCGTAGTAATGAAATAAAATTAAGTAGTTTACAACATTTTTAACCCATTTATTAATATATTTAACTTCCACCGTACTTACACATATTCACATTTACCAAAGATAAGATGTTCTAAAGGGAAATATAAAACACTAAAAAGTTCCTAAAATTTACCGGTATTACAAATATTGTCGATATTTTCATAAAGGTATTAACATTAAACTATATCTAATATTTTATTCAGTTATTTGTCGTAAAATTACCGGTACAATTTTAAGCACTTTGTGAGAATTACATTTATCGGAAAATAATCAAGAAAATATTGCAACATTAGTAAAAAATGTAATAAAGCTTTGAAAGACAATGAAACTTGAGAGGCAAATCATTTACGATTGATTAATAATCACTACCAGTAATCATATAATTTAAAATAAATTCCTGAATTCTGTTTAGCGATTTTAGTAATAACCTCCGAGATACATCATTTGAAAAGTCCTCTGGCTGGGTAATTTTAATATGTATTTGAAAATTCTAAACGAGTTACAATGATATTTGTAACTCATAATTGACTACCATAGAATCTAAGTGGTACTTACATGTAACAAAATTTTAGGTGTATTAGATATATAGTTTGTGTTAATATAGATATACAATAGATTACTGCAAAGTACACAAAACATTTAAAATTCAAATGAAAATAAAAAAGTTTAAAACAAATATTACACGAAATGTTGCATTTTTTCTTACAATTATAAAAGTAAAATTCTAATATAGTTTTTTATAATAGGATATGTAAGAATAACATAAATATAACAAATTTTATATTATTTATATATTAATTATGTAGTACTTATATATTCCATTTTTTTTATATATAATATATATGTATATATAATGAAGTAATAGAAGATACAAAAAATTTCATTGGTTTCGTTTGGTTCTACATACATATAATTTAAAATTTAGTTTTGCCGAAGATATAATTGCCAGGGTCAGAGGGGGATTCTCGGAAGTGAAGAATTGTTTCCAAAGGGCTACAAACTGGTCGTAGTTTACTTCTCTTTTACCCTGCAAAACAAAAAATAAAAAATTATGAACGTTCAAAAATTTTGCACAGTAGGGTAACCACACAATTGTCGGCAGAGCGAAAATTTTTGGCATGGACAATACATTATTCAATTTATTAAGATTTTGGTTAACATTATTGCTGATGTGTTGTTTGGAAGAATTTACACACTTTTTTACACAATATAGTACAGTTTCAGTTTATTATTTTAATAATTGACACAAAAAGTAGTAAGTGCATATTTCAGTTTTTAATTAAATTTGCTAAGTAATAGTGTGTTTAGCATGTCATAATTGGCAACCATGTACAATTAAGTAACGCCACCAAATATTTTATTAACAGAATATGGGTAATGGGTATGTCGCGTCTTGCGATGTGATCTCCATTTCCAATAGCAGTAGATTTGTTTCATTCTCATCGGTACTACAGGCTGGAGAAAGGGATGACATCGCTGTAGTTCAGCGTAGTACTGTTGTTTGATATTTCGTTTATATTGGTAACTATCGGCAATGTGTTTCTTGTTTAAAAATTCTATAGTTAGTTTTATTTGTTTATTTTATCAGCTAATATACATCCTAGTAAGCACACATATATTTTTAAACGTATTCTCAACGTGTCATTGGTTGATAATTCGTGTTACATTAGAAAATCAACCGTTAATTTATTTTTTGGAAAAATAACGGTCTATCATAATGTTAAAACTAAGTGATTTCTTCAGAAAAATGTTGGCCCTCCCTTTTACAGTTTTGACAATATTAAATTAATGTTACTTAAAGTGTTTATAAGACTGTTCTCTTAAGCGTTCATAAAACGCCCATATCAACTGAATAGTCCATTGAGGTCGAACAGAAACGTTTTTAAAACGTTTTGGAGTAACGTACACTAGTAACACATTTTAAAATATCTGACATATTTGTTTCACATATACTAACATTAATAGTTTATAATTTCGTTATCTGAAACATGTAAAACCGCGAAAGTTTAAAGTTGTTCGTACATAAAACAGAAATGTGTTCCAAATGGTGTTTGGACATGATAAACATCTTTCTAAAGTCGTGTTTACTAGGATACATATTATATTTCTTAAAAATATCTGATGCGGCCAGCACATAACTTTCTTATACCAGTATATATCATCTTGATCTAAAAAAATCTAATGTGGCTAGCACATAACTTTCTTATACCAGTATATATCATCTTAATCTAAAAATATCTGATGTGGCCAGCACATAACTTTCTTATACCAGTATATATCATCCCGATTTAATAAAATCATTCTGTTCAACTCTTCACTTACCTCAATTATATTTTAAAAACGTACCTTGAAATGTTTCATAAAATTTTTAATAATTAATTATCAGCGTCCTTCGATACTGTCAATAATAATTCATGTCATATATTTTAATAATTTCTTCTTACTGACATTGACATTTTTGTAACTAAATTAGATATTACAAATGTCAAACTGCAAAGATTTATCCTAGCCCCATTTTATGAGGTCAAATGCGTACAATATTTCAGATTACATCAGCATTATTTAAGTACTTGGAAAATATGTTTTATTCGCTTGATGTAGTAGACATGATTTATAATCTTTCATCAAGACTATATTTTTTGTAAAGTCAAATAAAAAAGTTTGGGTCCAGTGGAACCCCATTCAGCTGGCCAATTTTGCTCATCAACGAATTTTTCATTGTCTTTAGCCTTTAGAACAAGAGTATTAAATTTGAAAGCTTTATCTCAAAAACTGTGGCTGCCATCGCTAAACTACAGACCTACGGATAGATTTTTTTCATAGTTATGTTTTTTCATTATAATTCGTCGGGATTCGTACAGAAATGCAATAAAATTTTATAATTTTTTTCCCGAAATTGTTTTTATTTTCTTCTTTGATTCATTATGTCTCTTCTGGTGGTACCAGATTCACCAAATTTAATGTGTCACCTAAAATGTCGTTGACAATCTTAACTGCCAAATTTGGGAAGTCTCCCATTAGTATTTTTTGAGTTACGCGGACACACACATACACACACAAACACACACGCACGCACCGACAGACATCGTTCGGAAAATACTCAGAATGGATTCAGGAGGGTTCAAAACGTATAAATCAATCAAAATCTAGAGGTCGAAAAAAATCACGGTTACTATGCTTGTATTAGGCATAATAAAGTAAAAAGAAAAATGGTGGGAATATTTTATTTAAGTTACGTCAGTCACTGTGTACTTGTAAACAATGGTTAGCAGCAGGGGCCAATAATTATATTGTTTAAATTGTATCTGTAAATAGTGATTGGAATGATAAGTAAAATAATCTAGATTATTTTGAAATATATGAAATAATAATAATAATAATAATAATGATAATAATTAGAGCTGCCGAACAGAAAAATGTGTTTCGATAGCACGTCGATAAACCTCGATATGGTGTGTTCAATAAGAATATAGAAACACTGGGTTTATCGAACAGACGAATATTCGCCTTTCTAAGGTCAGCCGGGATTAAGTCGGAGACTGAGGTATTCATTATGGCCTACCAAGATGGTGTTATCAACACCTTGGTCTACCGCAGCTGCGTGTGATGTGTAGAGGTTCCTGACATCAACTATAGGATCTGCCGTCAGGCGCTGGAATCGCTCATGCATATACTATCTGCATGCCCCGTATACGCGTTTCGGCCTACATTCACCAACATAACGCGGTGTTACGAGTACTATACTACCATCTAAGGCACTCGTACGAGATAGACCAGACACCAGTGCTGCATTACGTCCCCGGAGATATTGAGTCCGTTGTCGAGAACGAGAAATGCCGGATTTACTGGAACTACTCGTTCCTGACTGTCACGCTAGTCCAAGCCAACAAACCTGACATATTCCTCCTCGACCATCAACTCAAGGTGATGTAAACCATTGAGTTCTCGGCACCTGCGGAGAAAAACATCAGCTTGAACGCGGACCAAATATCGCGATATCCGATAGGAGCTCCAAGTGCTGCACCCAGGCTACTCGTTAAAAAGAATCGCCCTAAAGTCATCCTAATAATCGGTGTATTCGGAGGGATAAAGCCTACGCTGCTCTCGGAACTGAAGACCATACCTGCCTGCCAAAAATCAGCCGAGTGGCTAGTAGGCCAAATGCAGAAGGCGGTCATTCTAGTTTCTCTCCGTCTGCTTAGGGCACATGATTCTGATATCTACAGTCACTAACTCTGCGGGATGTGGGCAGTGACTGTAGTTAATGTGACGGTGCGACTCCTGTGAGGCGTCGGAGGTCAGGGGATGATTGTCCAGCATCGTACATGCCGAAAATTATAATAATAATAATCTTGGAATGGGTTGGAATCTTTAATGCGAAAATAACACTGACGTAGTTTTCCACGAAACACCAAACCCTTTACACTGCACTCGACGCGCGTTTCGCCAAGTTGGCATAATCTGGAGATTAAAAGTCACTCACTTTTAATCATCTCCAGATGATTCCAACTTGGTTGGCGAAACGCGCGTCGAGTGCAGCGTATAGTGTTTTGGTTTTTGTGGAAAACTACGTCAGTGTTAATAATAATAATAATATTTCTCCTCAACCATCACATCACAGTGCTGTACGAGCATGTCATTGCATTTCGACACTTGCCAAGAAAAATGTAGCCTACGCTGCTCTTGGAAATAAGACCGTACCGGCCTGGCAAAAATCAGCCGCGTGGCTGGCAGAACAAATACAGAAAGCGGTCATTCCAGATTTTCTTCGTACGTTTAGAACACATGATTTTGGAATCTCAGCTAATAATCGTGCGGGATCTAGGAGTGGATGTAGTTAATTTGCAGGCGCGACTCCCGTGCGGTTCAGATGTCACGGGAGGTATATCCAGCATTGCTTAAAACCAAAAAAAGAGCACGGATCTGAGGTTACTATGTCACAAATATGAGAGGCGAATTTATAATAACGTTATTATGTTGATACGTATTTCATATACAAAGAGGATACAATTATACTCTGACAATCTCATGATGCTAAAACTTAGTAGAATATACACAATACAATATTTAGAGCACCAAAATTATTTATTTAACGTAGGTAGGTTGATCCCATATGAGTAATTATTCATGATAAAGTAAACAGAAAAATTCTCATAAAATTCCTTTTATTAATGTGACCGGTTTCGTGAACAAGTAATTACTTCACATCATCAGACACAGGACTACAATAGAAAATGAGTATGGTGGTTACATACATACATAAATAAATGTTAATAAGTTATTAAAACTTAAAAAAACAGGAATACAGAAGACAATTATTTCAATTTTTTACTAGTAAAAATTTATTGGTAAAAAAATGTTTGATAAAATTTTTGTACAAGAAAGATTGAAATTGTTTAAATTAATCAGGATTACGTTAGTTTAAAATTATAATACAGAATAATGTAAAATATAAATAATTGAAATGTGTAAAAAGGAGGTTCATTTTTATATAATACTTATATTTTTATAAATAAAAAACCAGGGTAGTCAAATTAAAATTAAAATAGTTTTGCAACATAGTCAAATTATAAGTAAATGTAAGATATAAAATTTTTTTGTTAGTATCTAATTAACTTTTTTAACAAAATTTCTAAAATTTAACGTGCTTCTTCTTTTAAACACATACATATACTACAATAGTTAAAATTTAATAGGGGATAAATATTTTTTTAAAAAAGAAAGAAAATAGATTAAAAACACAATTTCAATCTTTCTTGTACAAAAATTTTATCAAACATTTTTTACCAATAAGTTTTTACTAGTAAAAAATTGAAATAATTGTCTTCTGTATTCCTGTTTTTTTAAGTTTTATTAACTTATTAACATTTTATTTATGTATGTATGTAACCACCATACTCATTTTCTATTGTAGTCCTGTGTCTGATGATGTGAAGTAATTACTTGTTCACGAAACCGGTCACATTAATAAAAGGAATTTTATGAGAATTTTTCTGTTTACTTTATTATGACTATTTATTTATATCGGCACTATAATAAAAGTTAATAACTAAGAGTTGTTCTAAATGTTCAGAAGTAAAACTATGGCGCTTCTTGTCAAAAATACAAGAATATGCCGAAAATGATCTTCCAACGTCCACAGATGTAATAGTGAAATATTTAAAGTATGGAAAATGTTTTAAAGATGGCACGTATTGATGGGTAATGAAAAGTCTACTTCTTCTTTTGTAAAAGATCCATAACACGAGACGGAAAAACTGTTTCGATTTTGTATTGCACTCGTTCCGCAAGAGTTCCATTCAACAGAAAAATAAACTGTTGTAAGTCGAATACAGCTGAATGCTGCACGACAGAAAACTTTTCACCTATTCTTCTCCGCTAAAGACTATGAATGGCTAAAGGAATTTCCGTTAAATTTTCATGAATTTGGAGATTCATGAAAGCCTGCTAAGGACGCGAAAAGCAATTGCCTTGTTAGCATTGAGTTACTGAACTACTTTTTTTACTTTCTCAAAATTTTCGTAGTCGTAAGATGCAGCCAGTATTCAAGTGCCTCACCGCCCCAAAATAGGCTCTGGATGTAGTAGACTCTGGGGGAGAGTATCGCAAAATAATCCTATGCGCTCCGGCGCCTTTGAAGACACTTTATATACACTTGATATGAGTCTGTCGACATTCTTCAACGGTCTCGGCAACTCTGTGAAGTCCATGTACCAAATGCGTCAGACGTATTTGTAAGATATATTATTTTACTAATCTGCCGGTATATTAAAGAGCGTACACGAACAGTCGTAAAATCAGCTGATACACAACTGTGAGTTTTTACACACATTTTTGGTTTTCTAAACTAAGAAAAATAAATCTCAACAATTCACGTTGTACACAAATTTAGCCTCTGGAATAGCAACCTGGTGTCTGAGCTCTAATAATACACAAACAGGCCGAAAAAGTAGAACAGCAAAAAAAATTAGTATATTTTTAATGAAAATATTTCTGTGACAATAAAACATTTAAAATTGTTTATTGGTGGCGTTTCTAAATCTTTTCGCTTAATGACATAGTTATTTTAGAAGTATAACTTCAATTTTTAGGATAAATGGTGTCCAACGAGAATTTGGGTATGACATGAACAATGAATAGGCGATTATCAAATAAAATTGCTTAATTTAATAACATGTATTACCTCCCCTAGCTTTGATTACACTCTCAAGTCTATGTTGCATGCCTTCAACTACGTGTTGGATGGCCTCTTGAGAAATGTTATTCCACTCTTTCTGTAGTACATCCCTAAGTTACTACATTGTCAACAACTGCCCACGACATTGCCTAATCCATATTCCCAGCATATCCCATACGTGTTGTATGGGATTTAGGATAGAACTACATGCTAGCTAGTCTAAAGCCTCAAACCGACATCATTGAGGTAGTTTCTAACAATTCTGGCCACGTGCGCACGAGCATTATCGTGCATTAAGAAATATTGCTCATCGATAAACCTCGTCAAAAAGCATCTCAGGCTCTCCTAAAATATCATTTCTAACCGTTAAAGCACCTCCATCTAAGTTCTGTACGAGCCGCGTAAGATATGCCAGCCCACACCATTACAAACCCACCACCGAAGCTCACCCTCACACTAAAGTTGCATTGCGCGTATTCTCGTCGCCTCTTCTGCACTCTCTCTCTCTCTCATCCATCTGGAGACTTCAGGATAAATCGGGACTTATTGGAGAAAATAACATTACTCTACTGATCGATATTCCAACTGAGATGCTCGCGCCCGAAATTGAGCCTGGCCACACGATGATTCCGGAGAAGCTCGGGGGCCTGTTACTAGTCTTCTAGCAGATAAATTTGCTTCCCGGCCTTTTGCGGTAATCGTCGGTGTCTCGAAAGCGAACAAGTGCTCTGTGGACAGAGGATCGAGGAAAACTCAATCTTTCAGCACTTAGTAGATGCTAAAACCAGCATCAATTAAAGAAGCAACTGCGCTAACGGAATTTTCCGAAGATTAGCGCATCTTCGAAAATTATGCAAGCCTGTACTAAAGAATGATGATGATAAAGAATGATTAAAAATGTTAAAATTTGTCAGTTTTTAGAATGATAAGGAAAAAAAATTCGAAGAAAAAATTAACAAGAAACGGCAAGAATGCAAAAAAAAAGAATCTACGTATTTTGTGTACACTGAGAAACATTTCAATTAAAAATACACCAATTTTTTTGCGCTGTCTGCTCAAAGCTAATTCCCGTATACCTAAATAATATCGGATCACACTACAAACGTATGTTAGAATTTTATGTAGTTGACTTTTCGAAACCTTTCAATACATTAGACCGTAAAATATTTTATGTACATAAATTTATAGGACGTGACGATAGTGTGTATACGTTTCATGAAATTATTTAAATGAACGAAGATACCTTTTAGGTAGAATGTAGATTCAAATATTTATTAGTCCCTAAAAGGGTTGCCCGAAAATGTATTTATACATCTGATATATCGTTGCATAATTAAAAACTATTGACTTGTTTTTGTCAAATTAGAAGGAAAACATTAAAGAAAGAAGAGAAAATATTTCACTTATCATTAGTTTTAGGAAACATAATAATTTATCTCATGATGAATTTATGGGAAGAGGCCATGCAGTTAGAGAGAAGTAATTTTTTAAACTAGTTGAACCTTCGATTTAATTAAAAAATATTCAAAGGAGATTCTCCGAGTTAAACTTTGAAACATTTAAGAATCCGTTTTGAGAAAACACTAATAGACAAAATGCATCATTTTTAAACCAGCTTTAATACAAAAAATTTTCTAATTGGTTTACAACCAGATAGAAAAGTTTTATAAGGTAGAATAGTCATTTAATCTTGAAATAATTTATTACAACAAAAATGTCTATTCAAACGCGCCGAAGTTAGAAAACCTCACCTGATAAGTTTTGTTACATTTGTGGAGAATTTCCTGTGAAGTCAAAAGCGATGACATTGTCTGAAAATGTAAAAAAGCGTATTTTATATATTTTGGAGTTTTAGTTTTAGCAATGAGCTTTCCACGTTTGTTGTGTAAGTTGTAACGAACGTGTCACAAGTGCAGTGGATGAAAAGGAAAAGAAAAAGCATGCCTTTTGCGGTTCCAATGTTTTGGCGAGATTCCAACAATCATTTCGATGATTGCAATTTTTGTGTAACAAGAACTGAGGGATATTCCAAAAAAGAAAACCAAATATTCGCCAGCCCTAAGACCTGTTCCTCGCAATGCATCAGACTTACCACTGCGCCTTCAGATTGGCAAAATATTGTATTGGGAGGAAATGGAAATAGTAACGACTCTTCAGTCAGCTCAGACCAGTGTGCCGACCCTTTGTACATTCCAGAAAGTTTTAGTGACCCTCACTGAATTGCTCAAAATGAATTGATTGATTTGGTAAAGACTTGGAGCTGTCTATACAACAAACAGAACTTCTTGGTTCGCGACTTAAGTGAAATTTACTTACTAAAGAAACAGAGATTAAGACTTTTAGAAAAAAAATGCAACATTTTTCACATTTTACAATATGGAAAATTCATTATGCGCGTGTATTGATATTGATGGTTAAATGCAGAAACGTAATATTCCCCTTCTAAGTGGCGCTTATTCATAGATTCCTACAAATATATTTTAAAAGCTGTATTACTACATAATGGAAATTTAATTTTTTTGTCTGTGGGACAGTCGTGCAGTAAAAGAACATTAGGTGAAAAGAATTTGGCCGGAAAGGAAATAATTTGAACCAGGAACTAGTAATATGTGCCCCTTGTAGACCCTAAAAATGTTCTTTTGCCACATCTTCAGATTAAACTTGGACTAATGAAACATTTTGTGAAGGCTATGAATAAAGAGGGTAAAGGATTTAAATACTTAAGAGAATTTTTTCCCCAATTAAGTGACGCCAAACTTAAAGAAAGTATTTTTATTGGTCCTCAAATTAGAAAATTGCTTGACGATGCAGATCTTAAAGCAACACTTAATGGAGAGGAATTCAGAGTTTGGAATACATTTGTAAGCCTAGTCAGGGATTTTTTAAGGAACAAGAAGATGAGAACTGGAAGCAAATCGTAAGCGAACTTTAATTTAAATTTTCTTCCTGAATATTTTAGTGCGGTAGGCGATGAACAAGAAGAAAGATTTCATCGAAATATCAGGATAATGAAAATTCGTTATCAAGGAAGATAGGATCCCGCCATGTTGGGTGATTACTGTTGGTTCTTAAAGCGAGACGATTTGGCTCCTCATAAAAGAAAAAAATTAATTGAGCATATGATTTTCAAACATTATTCTCTATCTTTATATATATATATATATATATATATATATATATATATATATATATATATATATATATATACATATATATATATATATATATCAATAAATAGATTAGTAAAATCAACAATAATGTTATTCCCGCCCATAATGTTTTACTAAAGTAACAAGAAAACGTTACTTCTTACGACTCTTTGCTTGTCAGTTCTGTAATCAGATGGCTTTATTTTAGTGTGTAATGACCCATTGCTACGGCACTGGTCATAACAGCGCAAAGGAAAAAAGGATAGAAAAATTAAACAAATGTATATACGTTGGTGGAGCAAGGCACTGTGGATATACGGGAGTCGCAACCTATCAACGGTCGAATGTGCATATAGAAAAAAAATATTTGAGATAAAAATGTATTGAATATTTATAAAGAATAGATTATCGGGCATATTGTATAATATTAATAAAATTGGTGCAGTGATTAAGCTAAACTGGTAAGTCAGAAGCAGTCAATAAAAAAGTGTCAATTACAATTATTTCTTCAATAAAAAACAGAAAAACTTTATTTCCTATTTTTATTACTAGAGAACTTCCAGCCAAGTACATGAATAATTTGTCCTACGTTTCGTCCGAGTTTTCGGACTTTTTCAAGGTTAAAAGCTAATATAAATTTCCTATTTTAATTTTATTGTATGGGTGGGTTTTATTTTGTTTTTCATCATTTTTTTTATTTGATGGGTATGTGATGTACGTGTATTATCTGCCTAACTCGTCGAACTACACGTACATCACATACCCATCAAATAAAAAAAATGATGAACAACAAAATAAAACCCACCCATACAATAAAATTAAAATAGGAAATTTATTAGCTTTTAACCTTGAGAAAGTCCGAAAACTCGGACGAAACCTAGGACAAATTGTTCATGTACTTGGCTGGAAGTCCTCTAGTAATAAAAATAGGAAATAAAGTTTTTTCTGTTTTTTATTGAAGAAATAATTTCTACCTTAACAGCCAACAACTTGTGTAAAATATCGTCAATTTCAATGTTCCTTTTCTTTGATCATAGGGATAATAGCCACGTATACATCATATTATGAATTAATAAGATGGTATAGGGCAGGAATGAGTAATGTAGTTATTTAGATACCTATACACCTGGGGCAAAAAGGTGTTGCTGCGACAGGATACCTGCAGGAGGAGCCATTTGAGCCGTTGTTTGTATTTTGCAGAAATATTGAAATAAAATTCTTTCTCTGGTTATAAAATTAAATTAGGATATATCTAACTAAAAAAAATTTTAATATAAGAAAAATTCTATTAAATTAATAATAAAACTAAAGTTGAATTGTTTGATAAAAAATACTCAAGTGATAATATTATTAGATAATAAATTATTACCTATTAATTAAGGTGTCAATTATGTACAAATTTACAATGGTTGTTGGCCAACACCGAGGGATATTTGAGTGAGTTTATGTCTATTTTTCTAGTATTGTAATAAGTTCTGTTATCTATAAATTTTTACACGTCTGTTAAGGTCTATCAGTATTGCTTCATAAAAAAAAACAAAGTGTGAATACGAGGAATCTACCCCCTGGTAAGAATATATATAGTAGTGTTATTGTTAATTGGTTTCAATAAAGAAATTATACATTTATATATATATATATATATATATATATATATATATATATATATATATATATATATATATATATATATATATATATATATATATATATATATATATGTATATATATATATATATATTGTTACGCCACTGGACTGTGCAGACTGGTTAGATTAGGCTGGAATTGTACACGAACGGCCGGGAATATTCTGGAGTGCTCTAGACCGGGAGAATGGATGTATAAATAAGACGCACGGTGGGCCGAGATTTAGTCTCAAGTCGAACGTGAACGAGTAAAGAAGAAATACGAAAGTGACTTATAAGTGTTCAGTTGTGATTATAGTTAAGACATTAATTAATCTATTGTTATTAATTGTTAATTAGTAAATAAAGTAGTGAATAAGTGTTACCTGGACTTTCAATCAACGAATCTACGAGCAGAGGTGTTTGTGTGGATAGCAAACACGTAACAATTTGGTGTCGGAAGTGGATTGGAAGAGAAATTTCTGGAATATTCGAAAACATTCTACAGTGTTCTCCTCAGGAATTAGGGGTGACACGAAGAATTAAACTACTGGACAGTGTTTGGAGGACTATTTCTGGACCAAATAGTGATTTAAAGTGAATTTTCGAGGAGTTTCTAGAACATTCGATTTAGAAATAGCTGCAAATACATGAGTGCCGCTAGTAATAACGTGTTGTAGACTGAGAAAAAGGACTACTTGTGCAATTTCGGGAAAATTCTAGAACATTCTATTTGGAAACTATAGGAGACATGTGAATTGTGTCGACGGGAACGTGTTATAGACTCAAAACAAGACTTATTAGTGATTTTTCGTGAAAATTCTCGAACATTCCATTGGACAATTAGTGGAGATAAGTGAATTTTGTCAACACAAAAGAGGTATAGACTCTAAATAAGACTTTCTAGTGCCGTTTAGAGATTTTCCTGGAACATTCCATTATTAAAATAGACGTGATATCAACATTTTACGGATTTTATAGTGTAATAAACTTTATTTTGAACTGATTTACGTGTCGTGAGTTAATGCCAACAACAAGAAGCATGGCGGAGAAACAAACGCAAGACTTACTTGCAGCATTGGTGCAACAAATGGAAGAACAAAGGAAAATTATGGGAGATCAAGAAAAAAAAGACAGGAAGACAAAGAAGAACAAGAGAGAAGACGCCAGGAAGAAAAAGAAGAACAAGAGAGAAAACGCCAGGAAGAAAAAGAAGACCTAAGAAAAATGATGGAGGGCCTGGAAATAAGACGACAGGAAGAAAAGGAAGAACAAGAGAGAAGACGTCAAGAAGAAAAGGAAGAACAAGAGAGAAGACGACAGGAAGAAAAAGAAGACCAAGAGAGAAGACGCCAGGAAGAAAAAGAAGACTTGATAAAAATGATCGAAGGCCTGGAAATAAGACGACAGGAAGAACAGGAAGAGCAAAGAAAGGAACGCCAGGAAGAATTAAGACAAATTATGGAGGGACAGCATCAAGTCATGCTCTCGGTCACTGAACAATTGAAGGAGGATGTACAGGTTGAAGTCATGGAAGTTAAAGAACAAGTCAGTGACGTTAAAGAAAAAGTCAGCCAAGTTGAAGGAGAAATAACCGAAGTCAGAGGAGAAGTAGCCCGACTCAAACAACAATTAAGAGAGAAGGGTGGTCAATTAGTACTGTCGTCTGGTGCTAGGTTACAACCACCTTCATTCGACGGTCAAAGTTCATGGTCAACTTATAAGAGACAATTTGAGGCAGCTGCGCGTTCAAATAACTGGAACGATGAGGAAAAGGCAACAGCATTGGTATTAGCATTAAGGGGCCAAGCATTGGACCTGCTCCAAACAATTCCTGCCGCACAGCAACAAAACTTTAGCATTTTGGAGGCAGCGTTAGAACTAAGATATGGCGACCAACATCTCGCCCAAGTATATCAGGCTCAGCTCAAATCACGCAGACAACGCGGTGGAGAAAGCCTCCAGGAGTTCGAAGCTGCGGTAGAAAGATTAGCCCATCTAGCCTATCCTGATGCACCAATGGAATTTCAACAACAGTTAGCAGTTGGTACATTTATTGATGGAGTAAGGGACCAGGAAGTTAGGCGAATTCTTAAGTTGGCCCGGCATAAGCTTAGCAGTGAGGCTTTAGTACATGCACTGGAGATTGAGGCTGCCTATAAGGATACCACACAATCAAATCAGAGAGTACGAGCTGTGAGTGTGGAGGAAGACAAGCCAGACAACACAACACAGAATCTGATATCTGATCTACACAAGATGATGACCCAACTACTGACAAAATCGAATTCCCAGCAGACAAGACCAACAACAAAGTAGTGGGAGGCCGAATGGAGGCATCCGTTGTTATAGGTGTGGCAAAGTGGGCCATATCAAGAGGAACTGTCGTCAACGCAGCCCAGAAAGGGTAAATGCTGCTGTGGTTGAGGAGCCACAGGAAAACTAAAGATGGCTGGCAATTTGGGGGCTGCGCTGGCCAAGAAATGTTGTGACCCCCGAGAAATAAAAGTTTCCCAACTTCGGAGAGTTCAAAGTAGTCTGTTGTTGGAGGGTTATGTAAATATGAAGAAATGTGTGTTCACAATCGACACAGGAGCTACGTCATCAATAGTACGGGCAGGATTCATAACGGGTTTCAAAGTAAATAAAGGACAGAATGGATTAGTCATCCGGATAGCTACGGGAGATAGGGCGGCGGTTCATGGGGAAGTCGACATGGAGCTGCAGATTGGCCGCTTATGTTTTAAACACCAAGTTATCGTAGCTGACATTACAGATGACTTCATTTTAGGATTAGACGTTATGGAAAAATATGGATTTGTACTTGACGTTGGAGAACGAGTTCTCAGGATTGGAAATGAAGAAATTATTTTGTCAACGGCAGATGAAAAATTCCATAATATTAGGCTACTAATTTCGAGGACAGTAAAAATTCCTGCACGAACAGAGAAGGTAATTGAGGCAGTCCTGGAGGAAAATTCTGTGGGATACTGCTTTGGCCTCGTTGAGAAGGATGACTCAATTAAAATGACAGACAATGTAATTCTGGCAAGGACGTTAACACAGACTACAGACAAGATACCGATTAGAATGGTTAACCTAAATTCACACTCAGTGACGTTCAAGGAAGGCGAAGCAATTGGCACCTACGAACCAGTCACATGGATTGCAAGATGTGAAGAACAAATCATTGGAGTTTCGTCTACAGATATGGACCAAGAAGGTGTAAAGATGTTAAATGCCCAGTTAGACCATTTAACTCCAGATGAACATAGAGAAGCTTTAAAATTTTTGAAGAAAGAAAGTACAGTATTTGCAAAGGACACAGAAGCTCTTACAAAGACCAACATAGTGCAACATCGAATAAATACTGGTGAATCAGCTCCTATTCGTCAACCACCTAGGAGGCTCCCATTAGCAAAACAAGAAGAGGCTTCTGCAATGGTACAGAAGATGCTTAAAGACGGAGTTATTGAGGAATCAACCAGTCCTTGGTCGTCTCCAGTAGTTTTGGTTGCTAAGAAAGATGGAACTTTAAGATTCTGTGTCGACTACAGGAAGCTGAATGACGTCACTAGAAAAGACAGCTATCCGTTACCCCGAATTGATGACACACTAAGTACGCTGGCAGGTTCACAGTGGTTTTCCACTCTAGATCTTCGAAGTGGATATTGGCAAGTGGGACTTCATCCAGATGACAAAGACAAGACAGCCTTTTCGACAGGAAGTGGCCTTTATCAATTCACTGTGATGCCTTTCGGCCTGTGCAATGCACCAGCAACTTTTGAAAGACTGATGGAACTGGTACTACGAGGACTAACTTGGAAGACATGTCTAGTTTATCTTGATGATGTGATGGTTATGGGACGGGATTTTAAGGAGCATTTGAAGAACCTTCAAGAAGTGTTCGGAAGAATTAAAAATGCACACCTGAAATTGAATCCCAAAAAGTACCTAATGTTCCAGAAAGAGGTAAAATTCCTAGGACATGTCGTGTCTTCGGAGGGGATAAGAACAGACCCAGACAAGATTTCCTCAGTACGAGATTGGCCGAGGCCTTCAAATGTTCACGAAGTACGAAGCTTCCTTGGCCTATGCACTTACTACAGACGATTTGTGGAACGATTTGCCGATATTGCGAAGCCACTACACCGGCTTACAGAAGAGAAGGTTCAGTACCAATGGACACAAGAGTGCGAAACATCATTCAGAACACTAAAATCAGCACTGTGTTCGAGTCCGGTTCTTTCATACCCAGAACGGAAATGCCTCTACGTATTAGACACAGATGCCAGTAATTCTGGACTTGGATGTGTTCTTTCCCAAATTCAAAATGGACAGGAAAAAGTAATTGAGTACTTCAGCAAGACGTTGTCGAAGCCAGAACGTAACTATTGTGTGACACGGAAGGAACTATTGGCCATTGTCAAGTCCATAGACCATTTTCACAAGTACCTATATGGACAACACTTTAAGGTTCGGACCGACCATGCTGCATTAAAGTGGTTATTGCAATTGAAGACTCCGGAAGGCCAACTAGCTCGCTGGATAGAAAAACTGCAGCTGTACGATTTTAAAATCGAACATCGTCCTGGAAAATCCCATAAAAATGCAGACGCTCTCTCCAGAAGACCCTGTCGGGAAGACTGCAAGCACTGCCACCGAGTAGAAAAACAACAAGGGATAATAATTGTGAACACCGTTAAAATTGATGTTCCTGACGACTGGACAAGAGAGACATTAAGAGAAGAGCAGTTAAAAGATCAAGAAACTGGTCCTATTCTGGAATGGAAAGAAAGAGGAGCCCGACCAGGCTGGAAGGACATTTCAGACAAGGCAGTGGGACTGAAGGCTTTGTGGGCACAATGGGATTCCCTTAGAGTAGAGGATGGACTGTTGAAAAGAGCTTGGGAAAGTCCAGACGGGAAGGAAATTACTTTGAGATTGGTAATTCCCAGGTGTCGCATACCAAAAGTACTCCAGGAAGTGCATAATGGAACATCTGGCGGACATTTTGGCATCAACAAAACTCTCACTAAAGTACGCGAACGATTCTACTGGGTGAACAGCCGCCAAGATGTGGAAGCTTGGTGCCGCAAATGTGAAGTTTGTGCGGCAAGTAAGGGGCCACGGACAAGAAGTAAGGGCCAAATGAAACAATATAACGTAGGGGCTCCTTTTGAGCGAATTGCGATCGACGTAGCTGGTCCATTCCCCGTGACAGATGATGGGAACAAATACATCTTAGTTGCCATGGACTATTTCAGTAAGTGGCCTGAAGCTTATGCCATACCCAACCAAGAAGCAGCCACTGTCGCTCAAGCTCTGGTAGATAATCTAGTATGTCGATTTGGCGTGCCCCTAGAATTGCATTCGGATCAAGGGAAGAAACTTTGAATCAGGGGTGTTTCAGAAGATGTGTCGCCTACTGGGAATTCATAAGACAAGAACAACAGCCCTACATCCACAATCAGACGGAATGGTGGAGAGATATAATAAAACCATGGAGGAGCACCTATCCAAAGTGGTTGAGAAACATCAGAGAGATTGGGACCGTCACTTACCTCTTTTCCTTATGGCATACAGGGCCTCCATTCATGAAACAACAAAACAGACACCGGCTCGCGTGATGTTTGGACGTGAGATTAGACTGCCATGTGACTTGATGTTTGGCACACCGGAAGAGGAGCGACTTTCCGTAAATGACTCCAAAATCCAAGATGAAGGTGGTGCACATAGAGAGACTAGCCAAGTATGCAGGGAATAATGAATTGCCTGATCGGGACGTTCAGCCTTAAGGAGGGGCAGTGTTACGCCACTGGACTGTGCAGACTGGTTAGATTAGGCTGGAATTGTACACGAACGGCCGGGAATATTCTGGAGTGCTCTAGACCGGGAGAATGGATGTATAAATAAGACGCACGGTGGGCCGAGATTTAGTCTCAAGTCGAACGTGAACGAGTAAAGAAGAAATACGAAAGTGACTTATAAGTGTTCAGTTGTGATTATAGTTAAGACATTAATTAATCTATTGTTATTAATTGTTAATTAGTAAATAAAGTAGTGAATAAGTGTTACCTGGACTTTCAATCAACGAATCTACGAGCAGAGGTGTTTGTGTGGATAGCAAACACGTAACAATATATATATATATATATATATCATTAATTTATTATTTATTTTTTTAACGCAATGAATAACAACCCTCTAAAAATACCTGCAGTATTTTTATTTGAAAATATCGCTTAGTTCCTCCACTACGAATTTTGAATTTAGAGATTTGGATGAAAAATGACAATTCAATTCAATTCAATTCAAACAATTTATTAACATTAAAAATACAAGTGTCCTTGCCGAACACTCATACTTGTTACCAGCCGAACATTCACGTCGCATAGGCGCTATGGTAATTGAGGGATTGGGAGGGGATGGGGCTGGTTCAGATTAAAACATTGAACAATAAAATACGTCTCCTATTTCTATAAAAACAAATACGAGCCCACCCTCATATCATTTGGCCCAACAGATAATTTGGTGGTAACTTAAAGATAAAATCCGAAATAGTAACGAAAAAAAGGTTTTGCGTTTGATAAAACTTTCAATTGTTAATTTTCCTATGTTTCTTGTTTAATTATGACAGACACAACATATAAAAAGAAAAAGAACAAGATAGTATTTTTCAAACAAAACTTATATGTCAGATTTATGTCATTTGGCCCATTAGATTAAAATGGTTATCGTACTTGAGCTGAAACAAAAACAATTGCTAGTCGTTGAGTGCTGTTAGTGACATATTGTTAGTGGAAATACAGTATTCAGCTTAATATTATGGTGCGGATTAAAGCCTTATCCGACGATTTACGTAATGTTATTGTTAATTTACATAATTCTGGTCATTCGGGTGGTAAAATTGCCCAACAACTGCAAATATCTCGTTATACTATACGGAATATCGTAAAATTATATAAACTACAGGCGCAGTAGGAGAAAAACCAAATTTAGGCAGAATGTCAAGTATAACACCGAACAATATGGGAGCATTAGGGCATATTTTGAAAAAAAAAATCGTCGTGCTAATTAATTGTGGTGAATTAACTGTAGAATGGAATCAAGCAACTGGAAAAAATGTTTCAAGATCAACTTGTCTTAGAAATATCAAAGGATTGGGATATAAATTCTGTAAGGTAAACTTTTTAATAGGTAGAAAAAATGTGCATTTTATATTTAACTTTTAGGCGAAAGAAAAACCATTGTTAACTACAAAACAGAAAAAAAAAATCTGAAAATCGGTTGACCCTGCAGGTCATTCCTGAAACTTCCTGCTATTTTCGAGCTTAAAGCGCTCAAAAATATACGTATTAATTAATTTTTGAGCTCTCCGAGCTTAAAATATTATACACATACATTTTTGAGTTCTACGATTAGGTGAAAAATCTCGAAGTTATATTAAAAAAACACTTTTTTTTGTAATTTTTAAACTGCGATATCTTTTGAACAAATTAACCAATCGAGATGCAGTTTGCAGCATTTAACGCAATTTTTCAAGTACAAAAAGTTATGTTTGTACCAAAAATCGATCCGACAAAAATTTTGAATCTTATTTAAAAAAAAAAAACGCTTTTTTGCGAATATTTTGTAATCGATATTTCTTGAACGAATCAACCGAATTTAATGCAGTTTACGGCATTCAACGCAGTTTTTTAAGTACAAAAAGTTGTCTTAGTACCAAAAATCGATCCGACAGGAATTTTGAATGTTATTTCAAAAAAACACTTTCTTGCGAATTTTTGGTAATTGATATCTCTCGAACGAATCAACCGATATTGATGCGGTTTACGACGATCAACGTTATTTTATAAGGAGAATGATTAGATTTTGGATCGGTTCAGTAGTCTAAAAGATATTCCAAAAAAACAAATTTTTGAATATTTTATTTTTAGGATTTCTCAAAATCTACCAGGCCGAATCAGTTCTAATTCTCAGAAAATCTAACTTGAGTCAACCCCTTTAGAATGCCGCAAATCGTGTTTCGATCGGTCAAGCGGTTCAAAAGTTATGAGAGGTTTACATACACCGTACACACATACATACATACATACATACAGCCATACAGACACCATCGTGGGAATAGTCAGAAAAGTCGAGATCTGACAAAAACTCGATTTTCGAAAATCGGGGGTGAAACCAATAACTTCCCGATTTCTGAAAATTTTCAATTTTCTTAGCGGGAAGTTAAT
The DNA here is from genome assembly GCA_029963845.1 of Rhamnusium bicolor. Taxonomy (NCBI): domain Eukaryota; kingdom Metazoa; phylum Arthropoda; class Insecta; order Coleoptera; family Cerambycidae; genus Rhamnusium; species Rhamnusium bicolor. Next base: position 38,400 of record JANEYF010001123.1, read on the forward strand.
AGATTAATTTGGGCGAAAAATCATCAGAATCGGTCACAGATGCAATGGAATAGTGTTATTTGGAGTGACAATTCCAAATTTGAGCTATGTGTGGGAGATAACCGAGGTAGGGTTTTAAGGAGAAAACATGAAGCATATGAAACAGATTGTTTGCGCGGTAAAGTAAAATTTCCGGCGTCCGTAATGATTTTGGGGCTCTATGTTAGAGTTGGAGTTGGAAAATTGCACATCATAGAAGGCACCGTCAATGCTGTTGAGTACATTAAAATTCTTAGAGACAGTTCATTGCCATCTACTGAGATCTTGAAGCCTAGAGAAAATGGGTTTATATTCCAAGATGGCGCTGCATGCCATACCGTTAAAAAAGTTCAGGACTGGTTGTCACAAAATAATATTGCGTTGTTAAACTGGACATCAAGTAGCCCAGATCTCTCGCCAATTGAAACGTTTTTGCACATTATGAAACAAAATTTTTGAGCTCAGCCCGCTAGAACCATCCCTGAATTAAAAGGCTGACTCTAATTTGGAACTCAGTCACACCCGAAGAGTGAAAAAACTTAGTTGACAACTTGCCAAAGAGAAATCAAGCTGTAATAAAGCAAAAAGGTGATGTTACACAGTGGTGACTGTAACCGTTAACATTGTACGATCTTGTGCCAAACAAAATGAATAGTTATAATAATTTTTAAATTATTGTTCTCTAATTATCTTTTGTTGTTTTTTCCACTAAAACTTTGTCATGATATTTCTAAAGTTACTGTAATTAAAATGTGAAAGTTAGATTTAATAGATTTTTCTTTTGTGTTCACAAATAAATCTATTTTATACACATAACCGCTAAGTAACGGCTGGGCCAAATGATGTGATTCTGGAATCGTATGTATATGAATAAAACAAACAGAATGAATTACCCACTTAAAATAAGTGTAAATGGTATATAAATAATTAAAAAAATATATATGAAAAAATTTTATATAAAAAAAAAATATTGAATTTTGATTGTTGCAACGGGAAAAAACACTTACTATAAAAACCCGCTAAAAACACTTCAAAAATCAGAGCGGGAATATCAGCTTCGCTTAATTTTTACTTCAAGAAAATTATAATCATTTCAAAGATTGTTAAGATTTTAAAATCATAATGTTTATTATTAATTATAATAAATTTGTAGAAAGAATTTTGATTTGATAAAAAATAAAAAAACAGGAAAGAAGAAAAAGAAAAATTAATTTAGAGTAAATTTGAATTTTGATGGCCGAGTCTAATGAACACCCTGCCCATTAGACTCGGTTGTGTAAAAATGGGTAACGCCTGATATGTAATTTGTGTCTAATACGAAAAGGCGCGTTATGCTCTCTAATTTGTGTAATGTTGGTTGTTAGCAGACTATCACTCAGTTTAAATTAATAGAATTTTTGAGAAATTTCTTTAATGTAGTCCGGCAGTGGGGTATGTCGTTACAACGTTCGTATAAGTCTCTTAAGGAGGTGTACGTATCTGAATTTGAGATGAAGCGTAAGTACTTATTTTCCAAAACGGAAAGTTTCTTCAAAGTGCTGCACCACGCCGGCGCCCTGTATGTTAGAGCCGGCCTCAATATACACGTCTATATTAGTTTATTATTTAGCCTACTCAGTCTACTGTTTCATGCAAGTAGCAGGTAAATCTTCCTTGAAAAGGCATAGATCTTTCGTACTGACTGTTTTATGTATGTTAAAAAGTTTAATCGTTTATCTAAATGAACCCCTAAATACTTAACGCTCTCTTTTATAGGAATTTGGATCCCCCTAATCGAACCGATTTCGATTCAGCGTCAATATCTTGTTATTTTTAAAGTTTTGGCTGAACACTATCGTTTCAGACTTGTCCTTGTTTACCCTAATCTTATCACCGGTGATAATATGCCATGGCACGGGCCATGTGAGCCTTTAACAGCTGATTCGCCGCTTGAGCACTCCAGCTTTGGCTGTACTTGGCCGGGGCGGCTGGTGGATTTAGGTTGTACCATATCTCAGTATTGCAGCATTAAACCCAAGCAATATTTGAGGGAACGACTATTTGTACTGATTGAAGAAGTTTTGCAGAAAATAAATTGAAAAAAAAAAATTGAGAAAAAAATTTTGAAAAAAAGTTACAAAAATGCGCAGCCCTCCCAGATTCCTTCTAGGCCATTAGTAAAATCTTTGCAAACTATTTTTTTCGTAATCAGAATGAAAATTTATCACCCCGTTTTTTTTTTTTGGTTTTCGAAAATTTTGATTTTTTGTAAAATTATGACATTTTGAAATTTGCACAATGAAGAACTTAAATTTCAAAGAGTCATCACTTTATAAAAAAAACAAAATTTTCGAAAACCAATAAAAACGGGGTGATAAATAGATTTTACTAATGGTCTAGATGGAATCTGGGGAGGCTGTGCATTTTTTCTCGATTTTTTTTTTCAATTTTTTTCTGCAAAAATTTTTCAATCAGTACTGATAGTCGTACCGTAAAATATTGGTTAGATTCCATGCTTCAATCATGAGATATTGTATAACCTAAATCCACCAGCCGCCACTGGTATCATTGGCATACATGGCCAGTTTTGTAATAGGGAAAGTAGGAAAGTCGGAGATGTACAAGTTAAATAATTTTGGTGCGAGCACCGACCCCTACGGTACGCCCGCATGAATATCCTGCGATGTTGTGTGTTATTATATCAATTAGTATCCTGACAACCTGCAGCATGAAACAAGAGGTCATCCTGAAAAGTATTTAGTCTAATCAGAACGATTTTTTCCACCAGCTTTGATAACGCTGACAGTAGCGAAATTGGTCGATAACTGCCGGTGTTTTTCGCGTTTTTATTAGGTTTCAAGATCAGAATCGCCACAGCACATGTTCACGAAGTAGGTCAGTGCTGCAGGCGCAGAACAGCATTGATGATATACATGATCTTTAATACAGCTTTCTTAGTCAGATTTTTGAGTATTTTATATTCGACGCCATCTTTACCAGAGGCCTCACTATTCAGTAGTATCTTAATATCTGCGCTAAGTCAGTAGGTGTGGTCATGATATAAAAAATGACAAAGTTTTGATAAATTTACTGAGAGGGGCCGAGTGACGCGACAAAAGTAGGTATGATTTTTAAGAATTAAAAGATCTTCGCCTGATAAGTATACTGTGTACTATGTACAAGATTATAGAAAGTGTTATGGAACAACAAATTAAAGAATTAAAAAAAAAAAAATACAACATTTTACCTGAAACGCAATCTTGTTTTCGATCAGGATATAGCTGCAACTTCTCGACAAGACAAATGATGTATTTAGAACTACAGATAATAATTTAACTGCATTCATCCTTTTAGACTCAGAAGCCTTTGGCACCATAAACCATAAAATCTTGTCATTTGTTAGATTTAATATCAAAGCTGTTAGTTTAATAGAAAATTATCTTTTTAATAGATCACAAAGGGTAAAATATCAAGGACAATTTTCTAAGCTATTAGAAGTAAAGCAAGGCGTTCAACAAGGATCTATTTAGGTCCCTTTGCGATATTGTAACATTAATTCATGTCTAAATCATTTTAAAATTTCATATGGATGCCGATGACATCCAAATTTATTTTAATTTTCCACATGATCTTTCAAATGAGGCTATAACTTCAATAAATTCAGATTTAGAGAATCTTATAGAATATAGTGAAAAACATGCACTAAAAATAAATCCCTCGAAATCATCTGTTATGATGTTTGGGGAAAAGTTTGTACAGGGATAATGCTACTCAACCATTCACAGTAAGAGTGGGATAGAAAACTATATTGCTACACGATGTTGGTACAAATTTAGGTGTTCTAATAGGTATAGATTTACGGTTCGAGCAGCATATTATAAGATGTATCCAAAAAGCCTACTGCAATTTAAAAATTCTGTATGTTAATAAATATTGTTTCAGTTAAAAATACTGCTACTTCAGTATTAACGTGTTTCAATTATTGTGATTCTTTATATTATTCTTGCTTAACTGTATACGTTAAATCTCGTATATAAAAAGTGCAGAATTCTTGTCTCAGATTTATTAATGCTAATGATCTGATTTTGTTTAGTTTGTTTTCTTTGTGTTAAGTCTTTTTATAAATATTTCATTATGAAAACTGCATTTGCAGATCTTCACCAGCTGGATGTAACAAGACTAGAATGAAAATATGTTTTTAAATCTCTTTTTATGATTCAAGAGTACAATTTTAATTGTGTCTTAATTTAAGTAATTAATTCTACATATTCCAATACAAACACTTATGTGACACAGCGATTGGAAACATTGCTTTGGAAAATTATTTCCTTTATCGGGATACTATTTATTTATATTATTTAAAAAAAAAATACGAACCACTCACATATTTATTTATGTCTTTCAATTCATACAATGTTAATATTTGTTTTGGATAGCATTCTTCACAGTATTCTACTAGAATATTCTAGTAATATGGGGTTCTTATTGTAGACAAGGTAAACAAGTTCAATCAAATCTAGTCAGAGATATGGAAAGGATTAAATATTCATGAAATGCGTAAACGTTTTTATTAAAATAAGCAATAAGTTGTGTATGTAAAAAGTATTGATTATTTCATAGGTTTCTTAAATATTTAAATAACATAGAGGCAATCCCTTTAGTGGATTAAATTAGCAATCAGCAAACGCTTATTTCTCGGAAAAAAAGAAAAAATCGTCTTGGAACTAGATCAAACCGACATTTTCATTAAGTACGAGTATGTTATACCGGGAGTCAATGATATTATGTATCAGCTTGCCATTTTCTTTAAATTGGAATAAAATTTTCAAATTTACAACTCACCTATGAGAAATAATTGGACTTATTTTGACAAACATAATATTATCAATAACACGCGCTCTGTATATTTTAACACATTCTGAATTTGCATGAAGTTTTCTATATAATAAATCAAAATTTTTGACATTACCCACAAATATGGTGAACTTATTTCAGTTTTTAATGAAATTCAAATTAATAATTGAAACTCTTTGTATAATGAAAATTTTCCAAGTAGGCACTGGATATCATAATATGGTTTTGGGTGCAGTATGAAGCGAATTTCTTTCATTATAATGAAATTATTTGAAAAAAAGTCAAAATATTTTTTCCTGATTCTTGGGCGCCAATTACTAATTTTTTTTAAATAGTAACCCATATTTTTTCCTTCCTTATTATAAGAATCGTCATAATTTAAACTTTAAGGTAGTGTAAGTATAACGGATTTCCTTATAAATAAATTGTGGCAAATTTAAAACTTTTGGTCTCATATGAAAGATATTAATCTAAGGCAATAAAATAATTTGCAAATAAACTAAGCTGCCTTTTGAAATAAATGGGAATCTCAGTTTTTAAGTAACTAATTGATTATTGCTCCTTTACATTAAAAATGTACACACAAAATGAAAAAAGTCGACAAGTTGTTAATTTACGGCGAATTCCGTAAAAAATTTTAGAACTGCTGCAATAAATTACGGACAACGTTTTCCAAACAAAAGACACCCGCCGCAAAATTATTTTATAAGACTAGAAGCTCAATTTAGAATAATTTACCCGGTAAATTATGAAAATGAAGGAATAATTATAAACGAGAACACTGAAGTAAATGTATTAGCCCTTGTTGAAATTGATAGGAATGTATCCCTCCAGAAAATTGATGATGTGTTAAATATTAGCCACGAATCTACAAGAAAGATTATAAAGAAACACAATTACAAAAACTTTAAATAGGTACCAAATAAATCAACATTTATATGGAAACGATTTTGAAAAAAATGATATTTTGTGACTGGGTTATAACTAACATTGGAAAAAATAAATTTTCTTAAATAATTAATTATCAGCGTCATTAGATACTGTCAATATGTCATATATTTTAAAAATTTGTTCTTATTGACACTGACATTTTTGTAACTAAATTAGACATTTCAAATGTCAAACTGCCAACTTTATCCCAACCCAATTTTATCAAATGTGTACAAGATTTCAGTTTATATCAGCTTTATTGTACTCGGAAAATATATTATTTTCACTTGATATAGTAGACATGATTTATAATCTTTCAATAAGAATATTTTCTGTGTAGTCAAATACAAAAAAGTTAGGGTCTCATGGATCTTCTTTCAGCTGGTCAATTTTGCTCATCACCGAATTTATCATTGTCTTTGGCCTTTAGAACATGTGTCCCAAATTTGGAAGCCTTTTCTCAAAAACTGTGGCTGCTATCACGATACTACATACATGCTGACATTTCTTTTCATAAAGTTATGTTTTTACTTTCTTATATCTAATATAAGGAAGTATAGTAATCGTGATTTTTCACGACCTCGAGATTTTGATTGATATATACGTATTGAACCCTCCTGAATCCATTCTGAAAATTTTCCGAATGATGTCTGTCGGTGCGTGTGTGTGGATGTGTGTGGGATGTGTGAATGTGTGTGTGTATTCGTGATAACTCAAAAAATACTAATGGGAGATTTTCCAAATCTGGCAGTTAAGATTTTCAACAACATTTTAGGTGACACATTAAATTTGGTGAATGTCGAAGAACCAGAAGAGACATAATGAATGAAAGAAGAAGAAAGGTACAATTTCGGGGAAAAAAATAAAAAATTTTATTGCATTTCTGGACGAATCTCGACGAATTATAATGAAAAAACATAACTTTATGAAATAATCTGTCGGCACGTCTGTAGTATCGCGATAGCAGCCACAGATTTTGAGATAAATCTTTCAAATTTGGTACACATGTTCTAAAGGCCGAAGACAATGATAATTTCTGTGATGAGAAAAAATTGACCAGCTGAAAAGGGGTCCTGAAATAACTTTTTTGTATTTGCCTTTACAAAAAATATATTTTTGATGAAAGATTATAAATCATGTCTACTATATCAAGCCAATAAAATAAATTTTCCAAGTACTTAAATAAAGCTGATGTAAACTGAAATTTTTTACACATTTGACCTCGTAAAATGAGGTTAGGATAAATTTAACAGTATGACACTTGAAATGTCTAATTTAGCTACAAAAATATCAATGTCAATAAGAAGAAATTATTAAAATATATGACATGAATTATTATTGACAGTATGGAATGACGCTGATAATTAATTATTTAAAAATTTTAATGAAACGTTTCAAGGTGCGCTATTAAAATTTAATTGAGGTAAGTGAGGAATTAAATAGAAGGATTTTTTTGGATCAGGATGATATATACTGGTATAAGAAAGTTATGTGCTGGCCACATCAGATATTTTAATTATAATTCGTCGAGATTCATCCAGAAATGCAATAACAAATTTTTTTTTTTCCCGAAATTGAACCTTTTTTTTCTTGCATTCATTATGTCTCTTCTGATGGTACCACATTCACCAAATTTAATGTGTCACCTAAAATGTTGTTGAAATCTTAACTGCCATATTTGGGAAGTTTCCCATTAGTATTTTTTGAGTTATCGCGGATACACACATGCACACACATGCACCGACAGACATCATTCGAAAAATAGTCAGAAAGGATTCAGGAGGGTTCAAAACATGTATATCAATCAAAATCTCGAAGTCGAAAAAAAATCACGATTACTATACTTCCTTATATTAGGTACAAGAAAGTAGATAGTAGTAATTGTCAGGAAAGAATTATTTAAAAAAATTTCAAATAATTTCATTACAATAAAAAATGTTTGTTTTATATTGCACCCAAATATCAAAAATGAACCATATTATGATATCCAATGCCTACTTGGAGAATTTTCATTATACAAATTATTAATTTAGAATTTAATAAAAATTTAAATAAGTCCGCCATATTTGAGGGTAATGTAAAAAATTTTGATTTATTATGTAGAAAATTTCATGCATAATCAGAATATGTTAAAATATATAGTGTTGACATTTTCGGTGAAACCAGAAGTGGTATTGATCATACAAGTTCGTTAAAATAAACCTATTTACTTCTCGCACGTGAGTTTTAAATTTGAAATTTTTTATTCCAATTTTTAAAAAAATTGCGGGCTGATACATGATCTTGTTGACACCGGATATACTATAAGAAATAGCTACTAATAACATTTTGACTGGCAACTTTTCATTGATAAAAAATTCCTAAATCGCCAATTACGATTTATATTTATACGTTTACGAATTGAATTGGGTTTTAAAAATGAAAAAATAAAACAATTGTCGACTGCTTCAAAATAATAATTATCTCATATATCAGCATATATCAAGGAACAGTTTTGCAGAACTGTACGTTATTTTTTTAGAATACTATTAAAAAGTTGTAATACGTATAGAAGTCATAAACGTTGGACACTAATATCTTAATAAAGAAATTTCATAACTAATTTCAGTGTTTTATATAAAAAAATGTAAAACACTTAAGGGGCCTAGTCGGGAAAAAGCTTCAGGTGTCACTCTCTAGAAAGTTTTTATACATGCGCCGCTGAATAATTTTGCTCTTGACTATACCTTCATTGGACGTTTTATTCACCGACTTCATTGAGGTGCGATTCCCGATAGAGGTAACACTTCTTTGCTATATTTGTAGTGACAAAGACACTTATTTAGAAAATTCATTTTAACCAAATAGTACGGAATAAAAGTTTGAAACTTGCTGAGCATAATTATGAAGATTCATTCTAGACGACATGTATGAATTTTACCTCGAATTTTACCGATTGATATCATAATTCAGGAGCTAATCAGGTCCAAATTTCACTTATATTTACAGTATAAATTTTCCCTACATAAAGTGAAAATTAATTAAAATAGATATACATGTACCCTCTGGTACACTTTCAACTATTGATCCTCCAAATTTGGTGTGATTTGACCAAACCGTATGGAAGAAATAAATTAAGAAAAATTACCTTACAAACACTGGTTCGATTAGCCCTCTTAAATAAATGTACATAGTTTGGAAAGCCATAAGCGATTTTTAATAATATCTTCCATTAATAAGAAAATGCATATAATGATGGATTTAATATTACTTATAAAAAAGGTTGAGTAATCAATTCCCTCATTTGACTGCTGAATAAAAAAAACTAAAAAATAAAAATTAGCTTCCGTTTCCAAAAAATTAACTTTTGATTATTTAATAATGATCCAACACCATTTTTTGATTTACTGAAGTATACTCTGAGAGAGAAAATGAAAGTTATTAACTATATTAAGGATTTACGTGGCGACTTTAATGACAAGTCAGACAACAAACACCTTTCTCTAAGAATGAAAATTAAACTTACAATCTCTGTAAAATGCACCGTATTTTATTTGCACTTCAATTTTTTTTTTTTAATTGTAGTACATGATTACAACTGAATAAAAGAGTTAACTGTGAAAATTTGCAATTAAAATAAGGAGAGCTAGTGAAGTTCCAGATTTGTTTGTTTTTGTTCATGTTTTATCCCATTCCAGATACGATTCTCAAGTTATCCTACGCTGACGAGTAACAATAATTCCGAAACACGTGTCTGGAGCTCGTTTTTCTCTCTTAGTAGTAAGTGGCACTAGTCCCTATTTTGTTTTAATAAAACTGTTTCGGTAGTAAATGTTTTAAACATTGCTTATTTTTTGTAATTATTTGTGAATAATTAATTGAATATATTTTATATATTAAGTACATATATATTGAGTCAAATTTTCATTATAATGTAGTGAACAAGCTTGTATGTCAAATTCAATGTTATCGTGTACCGTAGATTTTTCGAAAATTTCCAGTTTTATTCTCTAGATTTAGTCACATGTAAAAAAACATACTTTTGAAAAGTAACTCAAGACATTATTATTCGATTTTATTTACAAATCACAACTGGTAAGCGAACACATTTCATTTCGTTGAAAATCTTATATTTTTTGTATAAAATTTAATATGTTAAGGACAACATGGTCTAAAATGTAAATCTGTAAAGCACAAAGAGCATACAAATCGCCCGATATGGACCTTCTGCATAAACTATATTTTGTAAATATACTTACTTGGGCTATCTTTTGGAAGGCCTCTTTGCATTCAGACGCTTCAAGTCCGTAGCAGGAACACACGCTGGTAAATTCATCAACATCAATACTGCCGTCGCCGCTGGCATCCTCCAAGTCAAACATGAACCGCAAGTATTGCGTTTGCCATTCCAGGGCGTTGTCTGGATTCTTCGAGTAATCATCCCACATTGATGCCCACTCTTCTACGCTAACCTATCAACATTATGAGGTATGTTAGGATAAGAGCAAAAAGAAATTTGTAGGGAGCAAATTAAAAACGATGTACCTATTTACAATGTACAGAGTGGGCAAGTTTCGATGTTTGTATAGGGTAACTCGGTAACTGTAAGAGATACAAAAAAATGGAAGACACATTCTATATCTCTTTTTCTGAGACAAATTCACTGGCGAAAACAAAAATTTGCTATTGTATTTTGTTTTCGAGTTATAAACAAAGGTTCGATTTTTCGACTCATGTCAATATCTTGGTTGTTTGTAAAGTTATGAAAAAACAAATTTTACATTCTTTAGACGCTTTTTTCTCTATAATGCAGTGGCGTGGAGAAAATTTAAAAAAAGGTGTTATGGCATAAAGTTGTATTATTTTAAATAGGAATCATAGTTGGCTATGGTTTAGTTAAAAAAGGAAATTTTTTTCTCTTTCAGACTATATATCATATGTGGGGTCGCTTTTAATGTGTATGTATTTAATAGCCAAAAAAAATCTTTTAGTAGATTACTTTTTTGCGTTTTTTTTATATTTATTCCAAGTAGGCGTGTGTCATCTATGACAGTGTTTATCCATTTGTCAGTAAATTACATATTAATAATATTGTTTCTGTCATAATTACACCTCATTTAATCGTAAATGTGAAGATGTCCTACGAAAATTACGAGAAATATGATATGCTAGAATGCTTTATTCAAAGTAATAACAATTGTGATATTGCATCCGAAATATATTTCAATCCCTATCCAGAAAGAAGACAACCTAATAAAGCTATTTTTAAGAGGTTAAAATAAAATCTCATTAATTGTGGGTCCTTCAACAAGCCAAAACCAACAAATCATATTTATATCTAATTTTTTAATACATTACAATAATTACAAAATAAAAATTGGACATCCGAAACCAGTGCACTTGCATCAACACTCTTGTGATATCCGCCAGAAAGCACTAGGCCCAAGCGTCAACACTCTACCTTATACAAGTGTAATATCCCCCAAAAGTACTAGGCCCAAACATCAACTCTAACATATACCGCTAACACGGTTACTGGAATGGAAAGGGGAGCTCTCTCTTGCCAGCACAGTCACCGACACATACCAATCGGGTTATAGACTGACACAAGCCGCTGGGCCTGGCACCCGTCATAGACGCAATCACAGACAAGTAGCAAAAGGAAGGGCACTTACCATTTACAAAATTGTCTTAAATTACTCAGTCATGTTCAAACCATACCCAAGGCCCTTTTAATATCATTTTAATTATGATTCTAATTGTATTACTAATGATACCCATCATCACTTTATGCATAATACTAACTGTTTATCAAAATCAACAATACCAAGTGATCATTTTCATAAACATAATACCTATTCATCAACATCAACATATTACCAACTGATCATTTTCATGAACATAATACCAGTTCTCAACATCAACATATTGCCAACTGATTATCATTAATCATCATCAACGTTTCACCATTGATAATCATTATCTATTGTGAACAATTAATCAAGAATCATCAGGATACATTTTTATTACTCGAGCATTTTCCCTCAGTAGACCCAACAGCATTTAAGTAGTTAGACATGTCTGTTTCTCAAAGAGTCTTTGAACCTCCCAAAACATTTGAAAGATCACTAATAAGAATCACAAACTTTCTCTATCACATCTTTTAGGGATTTATTAAACAAAGTGCTTCACTTTGTATATTTTTGTTGTATTTCTTTTTAAGGGTGAATATAAATTTTGTCCACGACTATTAAATAATGTACTCATTATGTATGTGTATCCTTATCCATTATTCCCCGCAGTGAATAATGATATCATTAATCACTGCAGTGAAAAACGATTTCATTAATCACTAGTGAATAAAAAGGACAGTCGGTGGTTTATAAGAAATCACGTTAGATACTTTACTAAAAATTTAAAAGGTCAAAATTGTAGCAACCAAAAGATAAGTGTTGTCTCTCTAAGTTTTCTAGGATGTACCCAAATGGTACATGCCGAAGAGGTACTTTAATGTACACTCAAAAACTATATTAGTAAGTTTTTTTCAAAGCATCATCTATTAGCAACACGCGGCAATCTCCAACATTGTTTTTGAAACGATTTACCTACGTGCCTACAAACTGTATTATTTTATTGGTAAGCCATGACAATATGTAATTTTGTTATTGATTTGAAACGTCAAAATTTGTGCGTCATATTTATCTCGTTAACATAAGTTTGATAGTTGTTTAAAATAAAAAAAGTGAAACTATGGATACCGATAGTAAAAATGAGACATTACCAAAGCTGCTGAAATCACTTTATTGAATTTATTGCCAGAAAAATCGAGAAAACTGTATACTTCACTCTACAAATCTTTTATGCATTGTACAATTGTCAAAAATGCTAATTCGTTCTCAGAATCGATTGGTGTACTGTTCCGACATAGAAGTACTCTTTATGTAAATAAAGGGGTCAAAATAGAAAATTATGGTAAACTGCGTGCACTTTTAAAACGAAATTCAGAAGGTTTTGTACCCAAAAAAGCCAACACTTTTACACCAGAAAATATAAATAAATTTCTTACTGATGCATCTGACGAAAAGTATCTTGCAACAAAGGTAAGAAGTTAAATTAAATCAGTTCAAGTATAATAATTCCGTAATTTTTTTAAAGATTGCATTAATAATGATGCCCATTATGGGTGCTTGTCGGGCAAATAAAATGTATTCCATAAAACTTGAACACTTGCAAGATTTTGGATCAACTCTAACTTTTCTCAATACAAAAACAAAAATTACACGCAAATTTACAATTACCGATACTTACTACAAAATTTATAAGAAATACATCGATCTCCATTCACCTAATTTTACATCTAACATATTTTTTTTGAATTATCAAAATGGGAAGTGTATAACACAAAGAATCGGTATCAATAAATTTGCGGTAATAAATAAACAAATAGCTATATTTTTGAAGCTACCCCATCCCGAAAGCTACTCGGGACACAGTTTTCGCCGCTCACCGGCAACCCACCTTGATGCAGGCAGTGATATACCAGCACTAAAGCGACATGGAAATCCACGTCTGTAGCGGAAGGCTACATTGATGAGTCCATCAAAAATAAAATGGACACAGCCCAAAAAATATCGACCTCCGTAGAACAAGTTAATAATCCTTCCACTAGTTTCCAATGAAAATACAGTGAATTTACGTCCACAAACAATAATAATAATCAACACGTTAATTTAAATGTTAATTCTTTACCATCCATTCAATTGGCGCATTGCTCTAACGTTAAAGTAACTATTAATATAACTAAGTAATTAGTTAGTGGTAGTATCTTTTGAAAAATAAATTTTTATATTAATAAATAAATTTTGTTAAATAAAGGTATAAAGCTTAAAATTTTGTTTTGTAAAATAGAGGTAAAAATTTACATTATAGTCATAGACAAAGTATAGTATTCTACTCGCATATAATGACTATTAATCACTCGTGAATAATAGCTATCATTACAGGCTCATTGAATAATATACTATTATAAATGCACCTGCAGTTGTAGTTTTTAAAATATTACCATTTTATTCATATCAGAATATAAACATTCCTGATGAGTGATGACATGACATGTTTTCTTTCGCATAATCATACAAAGTGACTATTTTTTCAGGGCTATCCATGTTTACATTTAATTGCATGTACAAAACCGATTTCATTCTGGACTCAGCAAGTGCTGATTCATGTCTATTTGTTTTACATTTTAGAACCATTTTCTAAGACACCCGCATTAAATTTTAAATCAAATTTAAATTAAATCAAACTAAATTCACATCAAACACTACAGGTAATACAATCCTTCGTATCCCTGAAGGTACCACAAGGTATCTTGTATGGGGGAGAGTTGCACATTCAGCGACAATGGACACACACCCAATGTCCGAGCATACCAGGATAAACCTCTGGTACAGAAAAAATCTTAGCTCCTCGACCGGAAAACGAACCCGGGATCCAATGGTGAGAGGCAAGTGCCACTCAACGAGAAAGCCACAATTACATTATAAACATTCGCTACCCAATTGAATTAAATATTTAATGTGTTTGTTTTCAAGAGGAATAATAATTTAATAATTATATGGAAAATACACCATTGTATGGAGGAAGTTGTAAAAATTATTTACATCTTATCATTTACCTAGTCATCCACACAAGTACAGAATGCCTTTGTAATGAATATTTCCACCTTAGTAAACTATATTCAACAACTAAATAAACAATTTGGCGCATATACTCATATACAGATGTCCAACCAATCCTCAATATTTCAATGCAATAGATTAAACTTGCTTTATTATTAGCGTCTCTAAAATTAGTGAATATTAAATACTACTTTCACAGTGGTTTTACAATTTTTATTAGTTCCTTCCAAAATAACTGAGTATCACAGAACAACTACCTGAATATTCTGAGACAGACTCATCACAAAATTGTATCCAGGGTTAATAATATGGCACGTGAGGTTATATTTTTATTTCCCAAAAAACCCTGAAAATAATATTAGATTCGTCTCTTCACAATCTTGTTAGAGACTCTTGCCCACAATCTGCCTACAATTTCCATTACTAATGACTAACAAGATGTTTTCAATATTTCATACTTTAAACATTACTGCCCCAGTAATATGATAGCCCCAGCACAATTAGACCAACCATTAACACCTTCACTAACTTGTTACATTCGAGGTTTTACCGTATTTGTTTATTTATTTATTTAATCCCACTTCTGATGTGGCTACTATATATAAAAAAAGCGTAAACAAATACGTATAATACAAAGATAAAATAATAACAACCACACCGAACAAGGCTTGTGGTTATTTTGACGTGCGATAATAATATATATTAATCAGAACCCACTATTACTGAATCACCATTTAGACATTTAATATTGTGGTACACTTGTCGCTAACAATGCCAATTAATTTTTTCGTAAAATAAACATTTTTAGTTAGAAATGCATAAAAGCGACGATTCTGATCTTAAAGATGCGTGTGGAACATAGGATATTCCGCAATTATACCGGAAAAATCTAAATAGGCATCGATATGATATGAAAATACTTATAAAGTTTTCAAAACCTGATGCTGTGACAAAAATTGGGAAAACATTAAACAGAAGGTACTATTGGCCTATTTTGTTCTAAGAAGTGAGAAACAAATCCTCAGACAATTTATGGGCTATTCTTTGCACAAGGCTACAATCATTTTGAATAATGCAGTTGATATTTCAAAGTTTACAACAGAAAAGATACTGTATTGCCCTAAAAAATTGACGGTTTATTCAAGATAACATATGTACAAGTTTTTTAAGGAAGAAATTGATGAAGTTTATTTAAATATAAAAGTAGCTATGATATTTGGAACAACGGGTGCATGCAGACGAGAAGAATTAATATACTATATGAAAATAGAAGATAATCAAGATAATGGGTCGTTTTAAAGTAAGTATTCCTAATAACTAATATTCAACAAATTTTTATGTTTATTATTAATCAAGAAAATGACACAATTAATAATTTAGAGATTTAGAGAAAATATTTAAAGTTGCAATCAGAAAATTCAATCTTTTCACTTTTTTTTGGTAACGCGCAATACAAAAGTCACTAATCAAGTAGCGGGCAAGAGTTCAAGCGGAAGATGACCCTCCAAAATTGCACAATGCTTGAATTTGCCATATCCACCAGACCTGAGTTCAGAAGAAGTAAGGCTATCTTTCTGGCAAACAAAGGTGTTGATGTTTTAGACCTTAAAAGAGGAAGATGGCCATCGACTTCTGTTGCTGAAGGATATGTCGAAGATTCTTTGCACAATAAAATAAAATGTTCAAAGAAAATTTTACACAAGATACAAACTTGAGCTTTAATGGGCACAAAGATTCCAACGTAGTTTCTGATCTTATAAAAGCTTCAATTGAAATTGCATCAGTATCTAATACGGAAAACATTATGTTAGAGAAAATAATTGCAGCAATTACTTCGAACACATTTAACAATTGAGGGGGTCGATTGAGAAAAGAGTTAAACAGCAAATTGCTAATTTGTCAGAAAAATATTTTAACACCTTTATTTATCATAGACATGGAGTTATGTTGTTTCTTAGTGCCTTTATCCATTCGGTATCTAAGCATATAGTCATAGAAACGAAACGAAATATTAGTGATAAGTTGTAACATCACATCACCTCTATGGAATTCGAATAGGATACTCCAATTTTTTAAAACAGTGCCAGTTAACACCTTTATCCATCCACCTCTTCTAAAAGAAATTTTACTTTTAAGTTTAATAAACACTAAAGTTATAAAAACAGTAAATTTATTTTTCACTCCCATTATACTATGTTATTATGACACTGTTGTTTAGGATGTAGATTGATTTTACCTCCCTAGGGAAATAAATGATTTACTTCCTTTCCAAGAAACTATTATTATTACAAAAAAATATGGAAATTTTCAGTTGATAGTTACTAATTTATGTTTATAGTGACATTACAATTGTTATAGTTTTCAACAATAACATAATTTTTGTTACACTCGTTGTCCACGTTATTCAATTTGATGATTTGGTTTCTCTCTGATGATTTGCTACAAACAACTTCAGAGTTGCTCAGGTTATACAAAATTGTATTCGCCACATAATTTTTGTTTGTTATTCTGTCCACAGTATGGCTCTCGGCAACAGTGGCAGACTTCCACCATCCATGTCTCGTGAGTTGCAGGACATCAACACTTGTATTAGCTAATAAAGTGGCCGAGGTTCTTATAAATGAGTGACCTGTAGGTTTTGGATTTAACCAAAAAAAACTTAAACTTAAAACTTTAAAAATTTTGCAATTTTACTTGGTATAGCACAAAAAATATTTTTACCGACAGGCTGGTTGTAACATTTGTCTGCTTGATATCGTAGATATCGGAATGTCATTGCTAATTTTTGACCTCACGTTGATAAACTTTTTCATTATTTTCAGATAGCAAACACTATTATCTTCAGCAGCCGAAATTGTGAATTTCCGCGCCACAATTTTTTGAATCCGTAATTCTGACAATAATGAAACCACTATATTCTCTGTTGAGCTCTAATATCATTTCGCACTGTTCAATAGAACGGCGAGCCTTGTTCAATTCCCATCAATGTTACTCCTTCATTAGTAAGTGAATATCTTCAGCGACTTCACCAAGAGACTTCTTCACTTCATTTCTACTAAAGATATTGGATTTTTTTTGGTTTGAACCCGTTATTCTTCCTTTTCAAAAAAAAAAAAACGCAGAGTTTGGAAGACAGATGTATCTATATTCTCAATAAAAAAATGTTGATTTAAGCATGAAGTACTCACACCAAGGCTTGATGGAGATTTTAGTATAGCCGGTTTTTTCAAAAAGTGAGTGCTATTATGAATTCACCATACGTCAGTCCACCATCAATTTAAATTGAGTTACTGTTAGTACCTAACGCTTTTTGTTGTTAAATATCGTAAGTTTATGGTAATTGATCATACCACGTAGGTGTGTTAATAGTGTCGAAAATGTTTGCCATATGTGTGGAGAAACAATTTAGCTAATATTTCGACTGCAAAGTTAAAGAGCAAGACAAAAATGGGCGCCTCACATTTGTTGTAATAGGTTCGCTTCTAACCTACGCATCGTTGGTTACATCACAAAGGCCATTCAGTGGTTTTTGTTATTCTTATGGTATGATTGTTATTTTTGTATGGTACTACCTCTTCAAAAGGAAATTTTCAAGAAAAAGAAGTTTATCATTAATTACCCTAACATATCATCTGCTATTCAGCCAGTACCTACTATATACAGAAGACCCTCCTATTCCTGGCCTACCCTCTGATATACTGTAGAATCTAATGAACAATTGTCCAAGATGATTTTCCTAAACCTGAACCTTCAACTGATCCCAATTTTGTGTTAACTCATCATCTGTATAAAGAGTCACAGAAAATTACGCAAAATGACCTAAACGAACTTTATCAGAGATTTTCCAAAGAATACAGCGAAACTGTTTAGATTATGAGAATGGAACTTTCTAGAAGAAAATGTAGTAGTGAGTATATACCATCACTGACAAAAAGACCTTACGCAGTTTTGTAAAATGGAATGAGATCTTGTAGTTTGTAGTAACATAATTGGTTTAATAATAGTTATTTACGTAACCAGTTATGAAAAGACTAATTTTATTTGACGAATATAATATTTGCCAAAACGCGCGAGCGAAGCGAGCGAGTTTTGCAAATTACATGAGTCAAGTAAAATTACTTTTCATAATAGTCCAAGAGCTGGCGTCCAAAATGTGCAAGAGTTTTCTCAAAGCTAATTTTTTGAGATTAGGTTACTTTTTTAGTGATGGAAAATAATTGTAGAGTCAGCACTTCCGGTACCGGGACACCTGGCGCTGGGACGCTCGCAAAGGTGTAATATTAATTAACGTCTCTAAACTGTTTTCTCAAAGCTCAAAATTTATAGAGAACGAGCAAATATAATATAAAACAAGAATCCAACAGTCAGACAGCAAAATATAGGGACACGTGGCGTCAGCGCTACTTCATACCTGTCAAAAAAATGACGTGTGTTAAAGTGATTTCTCAAAGCTGAAAATCTCCAAAACATTAATTAAAACTATAACGTTAATAAAGGAGACAGTCAGACTCATTTATGATAGGACCACGTCAGTCAGCAGTCGATAGATGTAAGAACGGTAACTGCGCACATTAGTACGCCTTTTCTCAATACATATCATTTATTTTATATAAAAAAAATAATTTTAATTGTTTCTTAATAATTGTAATTGTTATATATCAGTTATTATATAGATATCAGTTATTTTATACAAGAAAAAATAATTTTAATTTTTATAACAGAAAAAAAAGAATCATTGATTCATTGAAAAAAAAAACATCTAATCGTCAGAATCATTGCCGTCGTCGTGTTCTTCGCCACTATCTTTATTAGAATAAAACGCGATTGCACCATATTCTTCGGCGTCAGCAGTGGTGGTTGATTCCGAATCTGTGTACAAATCAAAAATTCAGCGTTAAGCAATACATTACATTAATAAGTAAGGTTTTGAATCACATTTGCGAGTCGACTGGCAAAAATTACCTGCAGGTGTATCATCCGGTTGAATCAAAACATCAGAAATGAAATTAGGTAGCTGATCGTCTTCGTACCAACTGAAATCATATCGACCATTGATCAACTGCCAACCGTTTTACTCTGGAATCATTGCAGTGGGCACTTTTTCATCAGCATTACTCCAATTAGCATGACCCCAATTCGCCTCTTTAGCAAAGAGTAGTTTATTCTTTGTTTTTAGTTAGAGAATAAATAATAAAATTAAATACAGAAAATTCAGAACTCGGTCAAAGAAGACTGGCAGTCGGCGCTCTATATAAAAACGATAAAACGTAAACATCATAGCCACGACAACACTTGTACTGCATCAGACCGGCCCTGATAACCCATATTCCATTGAGTTATAAAATAAACAATATGTATTGAGAAAAGGCGTACTAATGCGTGCAGTTACCGTTCTCACATCTATCGACGGCTGACTGACGTGGTCCTATCATAAATGAGTCTGACTGTCTCCTTTATTAACTTTATAGTTTTAATTAATGTTTTGGAGAATTTCAGCTTTGAGAAATCACTTTAACACACGTCATTTTTTTGACAGGTATGAAATAGCGCTGACGCCACGTGTCCCTATATTTTGCTGTCTGACTGTTGGATTCTTGTTTTATATTATATTTGCTCGTTGTCTATAAATTTTGAGCTTTGAGAAAACAGTTTAGGAGACGTTAATTAATATTACACCTTTGCGAGCGTCCCAGCGCCAGGTGTCCCGGTATCGGAAGTGCTGACTTTACAGTTACTTTCCATCACTAAAAAGTAACCTAATCTCAAAAAATTAGCTTTGAGAAAACTCTTGCACATTTTGGACACCAGCTCTCCTACTATAACGTGTTAAGTACAAAATTTTATCTAATCCCGCTTTAAAATAGGAAAATGATAATAATCAGTTACGTAAAAATGCATTACATCACTCAGTTATGTAATAGGACTGAGTTATGAAAAATGTGACGTTTCGTAACGTCAAAAATGCATTTAAAACTTGACATTTCATAACGGGGTTAGATAAAATCACTTAATATTGAGCATACATTTGAAGACTAGATACTCTTAATGGACTCTTCTAATTGTAAGTTTCAAAGCTATTTGTACTCCATAATAGCAACTTCATTCCTATATGTCACGCAGTTCGTGTAAAAAGAGTCGTATGACAATTCATATTCAGATTAGGTGATTTCTTTATTTATTTTCATTTGCCGTATGCATATCTCCAGACATGGCTTGACAATCAATTTCAAAACTAGACCAAAGGACCTTAATGACATTTTTCGATCTATAGTACAATAAAAAATGTAAGTAAAATATGTCACCACTCCAAATTTATGTCTAACATCTAAAATATTTTTAATTTTTTGAAATAGGTGTGAATAGTTTTTCCTATATAATTAATATAGCCATGTATCTAATATTTCTGTTTTATAATTGTTACAAGTCTTGAGCATATGTAATTAATATGCACTGTATTTTATAGGAAAGTGCCACCCCAACAAACAAGAAAAAGGGGACGAAAAAGAAGCAACATCGGGCTTGTACATCGGCCGCCGTGGTGACCGCCCGCCACCCGCGGGATCTGTAGCTACGGTTACACAATTTGTAATATACGAATATTATGTAAATGTTTACTATATTAAACAAGTGTATGTTGTTATAATAATATTATATATAATATATATTATTTGTAAGTAGTCCTTAATTAGAGTTGTAAAGAAATAGGTTAATAAAGATGTTAAATTGGAAATTGGATTGTGTTCTATCTAATTGACGTAACATATTTCATCGTGGAGTAAAATAAAAGTAGAATTTTTTTGCCCTTTAACCTTCTGTCTTGTAAAGAGAAATTTACAAAAATAACTTTATTGCTTTAAAGCGAACCATACATTAATTTACTAAGAGACACTTGAATCCAATATTTGATGTATTATAAATAAAAATATTAATTCTTCATTTTGTAAATTCTTGCTGTAAACGTTTTTGCTGTAATTTTAATATCTTGCATGATTAATTAAGAGGTAGCGTAGAAACAAGTATATGTAAGTGATGTCCCCGTGTTAAATTGCAATTTTTTTAATATGTTATTTTGGAATAATGTCGAATTATACAAGTTAAGATAGATTAGTGTATTTCGAGTAAAGTTGCCTTTTCTCTTTATTCTCGATTTAATTTGAGAGTGAAGTGGCCCTCTGCCTTTTCTGTCAGTTAATTGTCTTTGACAATTATATTTTTAGTGTAAATGCCTTTTGTTCTAACTGTCGATACGGTTACGTATTGTTTTTCGAGTAAAGTTGCGTTTTGCCTTTATTCTCGATTTCAAGCTTGATACATTGAGCGTGCCGCTTAAATTCAAAGTACGCTGTATATAATTGTGATACAATAATCACGGTGACATTATTTTTTTTCTTTTAACGTACCTGTATAATAGAGAAAATTTATTCGTATTAATTAAATTTAAATTACTTCTGAACAAAATTGATGATCACAAAACAAGTTAGCTCTAATTTGTATTGTAGTAAATTATCTTAAAGTTGTACTAACCCATTTATAACCACGTGGAAATTATTTTTATGATTAATGCATAACTTTCCTGTTTATATTTTTACATCTTTTCGAAAATTCGATTTTTCTCTACTTATAGGTTTTATATTACATGGTAACAGTAGTGTGTATTAAATACCTCGTATATTTAATCTAGTTTTCTTCTTTCTGATCATACTATGTGATCTGGCGCCCACTTTTCCGAACCCCACCCTGCTCTTTTCGACACACAAAAAATAGTTAGTCGAGTGCTTTTTGCTAACCCATAACTTTGGGCATATTCAACACCGGGTAGATTTGTAAAATTTAGTATTCACTAGCCTATAATAACCGTAACATCCACAAGTCAATTTTACAATGTATCATGCACATTTGTAAATATCAAATTAGAAATCATTCCCAATTTTTATTTACAGTATTTAAATTCATTACGTAAATACATCCATAAGGGCATTTGCTGCTTTAACAACATGTTATAGCTACTTGTAAAAGTATTAACTAATTACTTTACTTTATTCTTGAAAGAACACCATTAAAAGACGAAGAATATCATTTTTCATTCCTTTGTCACAAACTTCTTCCCAGTTCTTTGTACATTTAATCGATTACTTAGTTGCCGTATTTTGACGCAAAGGTAGCAAGTGGGCAAAGCAAAGAGTGAAAAATTGGTCCAGTTTTTTTCCTATATTTTCATAGTGAACTATTCATATAATTATGAAGGAACGCTGAACGCCTTATTAAAATTTTATTGTATTATGAATGTAGTAAACTTTATGAATGAAAATTTCTCGAGAAAATAGTTTTGAAAATATTTTTTATACGAAAAATAAGCACACTTTAAACCAGGTTATAAATCTCGACATAAAGTGACAAAAATGATAATAATAATTAATAATCATAAGAAAATGGTCTTAAAGTCTGAAGAGAAAAAAGAATCAGATATAGACATCAACGTTGAGAATAATTGTATTTCCTTATTATAATCACATCGCGATTTACTATCCCATTTTGTTTATATTTTCGTCAAATAGAAATAGCCAGTGCAGATATCCTACTCATTTTTGCTTATGTATTGACTTCTGGGCAAGAAGATATGCTGAGCTATCTTCGAATCGTTTAGTTTTTATTCTAGTTTATTCTTATTCTTTAGACTGCGATACACTAAGGAGGATATATATATTCCGAAACATCGATATTTATATCAGTTTCGTTACATTTTTTACATATTTCTTTTTTAAACGAAAATCATTTTATTTTTTATTTTTGAAAGTATTATCAGTTTATTTTTATAATCTTTCTCACAATAACAAAAAAATATCTTAAAGGCTAAAACAAGGAATTAAAAAAATGAGAGCTAAAAAACATTTCAGCAAGAAAATAAGAATAGCCTGATGAAATAATAATTTTAAATATAAATTAATGTTAGGGTGCGCATTATACCTTGGATAAGGACTTTCTTTTATGAAAGCTTTTAGGAACGACATAATTATTTCTAAGAGTTCACAATGTATAATATATTAGTTATACTTTTCGTGGATTAATATATATCTAGATATTCTTCAAAACAGTAATACAATTATTAAATCAAGATATTAAAACCATCTGAAATTGTTTATTAATAATGGAACAAATTATTTACATAACAGCTCACCGAAATCAATAATACAAACAAATTTGCCCGTTTGTATGTGTGTTGTATGTCTGTCGATCGATTTATGTAATAATATGATTACTAGAGCCACAGACTTTTTTAAGTCCCAGCCACGAAATAAGAAATTGTGCAACGTCGCATGAAGACCTTATTCTCCAAATAATGGCCGCTTATGTACGTGTTTATGTATTAAAGCGTCACTTTACTTACCTCAAATCAGCGGTTTTAAAAAGTAATAATTACTGCAGACTCTTGTAAATTAAAGTGCACTAAATGTAAATAGTGTTGTGTAGTGATAATTTAAAATACAATTTAATTTTTCTCAAGTTTTTATATGTTTTATTTCATCCGTACGCATATAACTTAAAGTAAGTAAATAAACATGCCGACACGGTGTTGTATCCCCGGTTGTCAAATTATGTTTCATCTGTAACAACTGAAGGCGTAAAAAGTGTATTTGGATTCCCCTAGGACGATGGGTTAAAACAAAAATAGCTCAAAGCTGCTCCTGGGAAAGAATGGACAACATCAAAACATTCTGTAGTATGTGAGTTGCATTTTGATTCCGGTGAAGCTATCAAACTTGACAAATAAATACCTATTACCAGACGGAACGTTTAAAATTATTGCCTGCAAACCAAAACGAATGAAAGAGAATGCATTCCCATATATTTTCCCAAATTTACCTAAATATTTGTCAAAGGAAAAGCCGATTGTTCGAAAAGATCCTGAATGTACTCGTAGACGCCGAAACCACATGCAACATGAAATTTTAATACTAAATTTTAAACAGTCAGATATCATTGGAAATTACGAAAGTTATTTTTCGGAATAGTTAGTCAGTTAAAATGGAAATTAAAATATTAATTGATAACGACCTCACCGTAACAGTGTTTGTAAAGGACGATGAATTATATTTTAACGAGTGGGTTTTAGATTTTGATATAATAATTAACAGGTGGTCACAGTTGCAATATTTTTTACACAGATTTAAATATACGAATAATCCAACTAATTCACAAACAAATTGTATTCAAAACGCATTGCAGTAGGCCTTGTTATATTTAAAACAAGCCTTAGATTTTACTGAAAGTGATGAAACATTTTTATATTCTAAACAGCTATGTATTTACTGTAGATCAAGTAATTCAAATGACCAAATTAAACAATATACATCCAGTTTCTACTGTAATAATGTCATTTATGATAATATAATCAGTCACCCACTACATACAATGTGCTACAAACTCTTTATATTTTACCTACTAAGGGTGTTTCAATAAGATTGCAATATTTCAAGATTCAGTAAATCATAGTTTTCTGTAGCAAAGTATTGAAATATTTATTGAGTTATAACAAAAACATTTGGGGGATATCTATGGAACAACACATCTGGTAAATGGCCGCTATGGCTTTGCTGGCACATGCGTACTTTCTTGACGAAATTTTGAATAACGGTGTGGCAGACATGTGGCGGTATTTCATTAATATAGCGTCTAATTTCGGCCATCAATTCTTCGATGATCGCGGGCTTGTTGGCAAAAACCTGTGACTTCAGATAACCTCACAGCCAAAAGTCCAAAGGTGTAAAATCGTAAGAGCGTGGCGGACAATTCTGGTCACCAAATCGAGAGATGACACGACCAGAAAAGACTCGTACACAAAAAACTGGGTTATCATAGCACGATAACTTCGCCACTCACCGTTACTGCATTACTTGCCCCGTCTTCGAAGAAAAACGGCCCAATGATTCCTCCAGACCACAATGCACACCAAACAGTGACACGTTTTGTTTACATTGCTTTCTCATGAATCATTCGTGGATTTTCTGAGCTCCAAATGCGGCAGTTTTGCTTATTAACAAAGCCATCGAGGAGAAAATGGGCCTCATCACTGAAAATGATTTTGTCCGCAAAATTAGCATTCACTTCTTGCTGTTCAAGGATCCAATTGGTGAACTCTCTTCGCTGTGCATGGTCTGTTGGCAGAAGTTGTTGAGTCAATTGGACTTTGTAGGCATGGAGATGGCAAATCTTTAGTGAGATTACGCTGAAGAATGGCTGTTGTAACGTCCAATTCTTGTGCACGATGACGGCCACGTTCTCGCGAACTGCCGTGATATTTTTGTTCTTAACGACCTCTACCAGCTCGTGTCGTGTGTTTCACATCACTAACCGAACCAGTTCTTTCGAATTTTTCGATTATTCCTTTCATAGTAGATGAATGAGGAACATTATTTCGATCAAATATTGGACGTACTTTATGAATCGTGGCAATCAAACTGTCACCATTTTAAAAATAATGTTTAATGTTGTTCTATCGTGTAATGTTCCATGTTTACTAACTCCCCATCTGTCTCCTATCGACCTGGCATGTCATAATCTTGTAACATCGTGAGAGCGAAACAGGCGCGCAATTCAAATCTTGCGCTCTTATTGAAACACCTTTTACATTATCTTTCATCTAGTATGGATATTTCTCCGAGTAACAAACAGGGACTAACAAAATAGTAGTAGAATACTTTTAGTTGATGAAATATATATTAATCCCAGATTAGATTATCGTGCAAAAAGTATAGGGACAGCCTTCAATAAGGAGAATTTGGAGTTTGAGCATGAAAGACAATCTTGTCTTTCATGCTTTGTTCAGCATTTGGAAATTTTTGTGAAATTAAATTATTACCCTCCTATAATCCATAGTTTTTATCCTTTACCTGTTCATCTTTCCCCCTTTCCTATCTTGGCAAAAGTACGAGTGTTAATTTAATAGTATGAGATATTTATTATTATTGTTTATTTGACATGATTATGCAATAACTATAAGTATTATAGTGTAAGCAACAATATGATATTTCATATTATTTAATAGCATATGTAACTCTACACCTTTGCGTTCATTTTGCCGAACAATTGAATATCACATGTTTATAAATATAATCACGCATTTTACATAAAATATTGTAATATTTAATTGATCAAGCAGAGATTAGTGCAAATAAGTCTATTTTATTATAAAATTAAACTAATCGGCAACCGCAAATGGATGTTGTGCCTGTGCTCAGTTTCAATAGGTCTACATCTTCGATGCGGCGCGGCGCGGTGTTGTTGCCATATTTAGTTCGTGGCTGGGACTTAAAGAAGGCTGCTACTACAGTCACTTGTAGGGATTTATACGGGGTGTCCCAGAATAACAGTCTCATGGAGCTACTTCACATTTTTGTGGTCAAAATAATTCGTTTTAACACAAATACAACATAAACCAGGTCGCTTCGTTTAGGCGTGAGAGGGCTCTGAATTTGGAAACAAAATTAAAATTTTTCTAAATATTTCCGAAATAACTTTTACCATTTGAATGAATCATGGCTATTATAAACGTCACTTTCACATGTACTTATTGAATTCGCATTGAAATCTTAAGGGTTCAAATTACTAGCACACAAACAAATCCACCCCTAATTATTTTTAGTGTCACCCGATCGACTTGATATTTTTTTATCAGGAAGGTACATCATTTGTAACATTTTTCGCTATTTCATTGTTCATCAAGGTACATATGACCAACAAAGATATAAAATAAGTATTTTATTAGAAAAAATATAAAAATTTAAATAAATAGCTCTTAGGTAAATGATTTTTACTTTTATGTGCTTTGATGAAAAAAAAATGCTATGTTCACAATGATAGTAATGATAAAAAAACCAATCTAATTAACAATTTACGTCGTTTACTTGATCTTGTTTTCTCAAACCTAGAATGAGATTTCACAAAATAATGCGCCATTAGTACATGAGGACATTTTTCACCCAGATCTTTTCATTAAAATACAACTTCCCCCAAAATGTACAAACTTTGCATCTGCTAATGAATAAAAAGCATATAACTTTAAGAAAGCCCTATATAATGTTCTTTTAGAAACGGATTGGTACTATTTACAAAATTTTTCAGGTGTTAATTTAGCTGTTGAAGCATTTTACATTAAACTGTACAGTATTTTAGATCAGTACTACCTCAAATTAAATTTTATAAAAGGACTTATCCAAAATGATACACTAGCGAAATAATAAACAATATTATGCAAAAGACAAGCATTTCCGTAAGTACAAAAAAAAACTATTATTACTATTTAGAACAGTTTAAAAGACTTAGAACTTTAATAATACAACAGACAGATTTAGAATATCAAAGGTACCTCTCTAATATTCAGTCTTCAATATCATCGGATCCAAAGATGTTTTGGTCATTTGCAAAATCAAAACGGCAACAAACACGAATACCTTGTAAAATGTCATATAAGGATAATAACTATGATAATTCACAAGATATTTTAAACATATTTGCAGAGTTTTTTTGTTCAGCATATATCGTTCCATGTGATACACAAAACAATCACGTGACTATAGGCAATAATAGTTTAGAATTTTTCAGTATTACAAACATCTCGATGTTAGAAATTCAGATGCTCTAAAAATGCTAAAGAACAAAATCACATCCGGCCCAGACCGTATACCATCCTTTTTGGTGAAAGATTGTACCAATGCATTCTTAACACCGGTTTTTAATCTGTTTAATATTTCAACAAAAACATCAATTTTTCCCAACCGATGGAAGGTGGCAAAGGCGTTTCCGATTTTTAAAGCAGGCGATACGTCAAATATAAGCAATTACAGACAAATTTCTCTTTTTGTGTTATTTTGTTAAAGTTCTTAAAATCATTTTATACAATCACATACATATGTCCACTAAAAACATATTATCCGTAAATCAGTATGGATGGCTTTGTATCTAACAGATCAACTACTACGAACTTAGTAATATTCAGTCAAACAGTTTCTAATATTCTAGATGAACGAGGACAGGTAGACGCTTTGTATATCGATTTTACCAAAGCCTTTGTACGTATCGACCATCAATTAATCTTACAGATATTAGCAAAGTAGGGATTTAATTTGAATCTATTAAATTACTTTCAATCATATTTAACAGGCAGACAACAATTTATATTTTACAATGGATATAAATCGTCAATATACTTAGCCACTTCCGGAGTGCCGCAAGGTTCTATCCTTGGGCCTTTACTATTTCTATTATTTATTGATGATTTATGCACTGAATTGAAGTGCGATAAATTAGTCTTTGCAGATGATTTAAAATACATTAAGAGCATAAATTCCGTAAACGTTTGTGTATATCTTCAAGAAAGCCTTAATGTAGTCAGCAAGTGGCGCGGCCTGAACAAAGTTGGTTTAATGCTGCTAAATGTAGTGTCTTACACAAAAAAGAAAAATTGCTTTAACTACAACTACAGCATTAATGATACTGTTTTAGAGCGCATACAAACAATTAAAGATTTACGTAAATATTTTGATTCTGAACTGAGTTTTCTTAAACATACACATATTAACCAAAATATTAGGATTTATCATAAGAAATTATAAATCATTTACTAATTCAAATTGTTTCAAATCATTATATTATTCTTATGTACAATCAAAACTTGAGTATGGATCCATAATCTGGAACTCTTCTAGTTCACAAAGGCGCGTTAGAGCAAGTTCAAAGAAAATTTTAAAATTTTTATCATTAGAGATACAGGAATATATCCAAAGATTATCTTCTAAGCACATTGCATTTGAAAGTTTAGAGTATCGGCGAATTTGTTCTATGCTAAAAAATTTACAGCATTTGTCCAAAAACTCTTTACCTTCGACTATATCAGCATTTTCGGACTGCAGTGATTTACTGACCACATTTACTTGGAATAGGATGTCGTACCATACGACTAAACTCACAATAAAACTGAAATCTTTCAGTTGTTCGGTAAGAGTCAGCGCTTCATGCGCAATATCAGGGTCACTTTTTTCAGTTTTTCAGCTAAACTAATCAATGCATCGTGTACATCAACGATCTGATAGCGAACTGCCTTCACACTGTTTATTTTAGCCTCCCAACGCGTATCACTCAATTTCTTCATAGTATGAATTTTTACATGATCTTTTAAAATTTTCCATCGAATTGTTGATCCTGAAAATATCGTAAATAATCTTTGCAGAATGCCGAACAAAGTGACCGAGGGAACAGAAGAAGTTGCAGCGTCAGCTAGAAGAAGATTGTAGCTGTGACACCCACAGGGCATAAAAAAGGCTAATGGGTTTTCATCAATAATTTTTTTTGTACTCCAATGTTCTTCCCTTCATGTTGGAACCATTGTCGTAGCCTGACCCCTACAATTTTCCAGCTTGAGTCCATTATCTTTCAAAATATGGAGAATGGCTTAGTTAGACCCGTCCAGTGCTATCATAAACATCTAAGGACTGTAGAAAATGTTCTCGTACAATTATATTATCCGATAATCTCGATATGTCTACAAATCTTATAGTAAGTGATAATTGCTCTACGTGACTGGTATCTGAGGTACAATCGGCTATAATGGAGAAATACTTGGCAAATTTTAATTGCATGCACAATTTCGATGTAACCTTTTCGGATAAAAGGTGTATAATTTCGTTTTGAATTGTTTTACCACAATAATGGTCTGAAATTTGTTTACTTATGGCAAGTTTGACGTGTTCTTGCATGACATAATCAAACTTGGCAATCATCTGAACTAGTCCCAAAAACTTGCCATTATTAGGGGTGTGGAGTCGATCAGAGGATCCTCTAAATGACATATTGTTTTCTGTAAGATACAGTGTAATTTGCATCAGTCTTAGAGAGGACATTGCGCCAACGTTCAGCCTCGCTTTGAAACCGCGTTTGCTCTTGTTTGTCGATAGTTTGACATGTTTCGAGAAGTATTTCTGTCTCAGCCAACGTCCGGTAACACTTCTTATGTGAAGTGCTGTTTTCGTGCTCCTTGAGTCTCAAAGAAAGATATCTCCAATCATTATATCTCATGCGGACAAAATTTGAAGAGGATTTCGGACCAAAAAGTCGGCAGCAGAAACAGTGCAAACAATCCTTAGATACGGAATAAACGAGCCAACGTCTCGAAATAATTTCACCATTTGGAAGTTTTTTTCAAAATAAGTATTTGAAAAGCGTCGACCATCTTTATTTTCAGGATAATTTTGCATTCTAACTTGAGATGGGCCCAAACGGATTAATCTGTCAATAATTTGAGGACTTAAAATGGCCGGCCAGGAGCTCGGGTCCACCGTTATGGTTTCTTCGAACGGGGGTTGGGCTTGATCAAGGGTCTCGTTGTCAATGATGTTGGTCTCATCAACAATCTTCTCAACTTGAATTTGTTCTGGTTCAAATTCCGAGGAATCGAAATCAGAGGTATCCCGATTTTCATTATGCGCATTACCCGGATAATAATTGTCTCCAGTATTGTCCTGTTCTTGGTGCCTATTACAAGGTATAAATGAAGGTGATACTATATCGGCCTCATCTGTACTCATAGACTCGTCTGACTCATTATCCGGGTCTGGACGAGGACGAGGTGGAGGTGGAGCATTAAAAAATGTGTTCAGGGTTCTCATAGACTTTTTTACTTCTTCTAAACCCTTTAGTTTTTTAACACGCTTTTATTAGCTTCACTTGTATGTTTGCTTGTTTGTTTGTATGTTTGTTTGTAACCGACTCTTTGGACTCGATTTTAACCCACTTTAAACGGACAGATTTAATTGAAACTTTGTACACTTATTAAGAACCGGTAACAATACAATAATTTGATAAGTTTATATCATTATCCTGTTCAGGATCGCCAATCCTTTCCTCACGTATCCCTGCGTGAAAGCAAAGGCTTAATATGTCAGTAGATTCCATAATTATTAATTAGCCCGGTGGTCGAGTGGGTTAAGGCACTCGACGCGAAACGACAGACTCCTCCGGCGTGAGTTCGAACCTCACGGCTGAAATAAAATTTTTTTTTTTTCAGAAATATCTGTTGGATCGTAATATGTTATAATATCAGCATCAGTAAGCAATATAAATATAGTTTAAAACAACTAAAAAACACGCTTTCATAGCACATCAAACTAAAAAAGTTAAAAATAAATATAGTTTAAAAAAACTAAAAAACACGCTTTTAAAGCACATCAAACTAAAAAGTGAAAAATAATTATTAATATAAACTGAAAATAATAATGAACGAAAAATACTAGTATTATTGTGAAAAAAGCGTGGGGTGCTCGATATACGAAAAATATTGCACAAAGCACCCCACGCTTTTTTCACAATAATATTAGTATTTTTCGTTCATTATTATTTTCAGTTTATATTAATAATTATTTTTCACTTTTTAGTTTGATGTGCTTTAAAAGCGTGTTTTTTTAGTTTTTTAAACTATATTTATTAACACGCTTTTATTAGCTTCACCTGTATGTTTGTTTGTTTGTTTGTAACCGACTCTTTGGACTCGATTTTGACCCACTTTAAACGGACAGATTTAATTGAAATTTTGTACACTTGCGAAGAACCGGTAACAATACAATAATTTGATAAGTTTATATCATTATCCTGATCAGGATCGCCAGAATTAAATAATTAATTTCCTCACGTATCCTCTGCGTGAGAGCAAGTGGCTTATTACTGTTAGTATATTCCGTGATTCTCAGTTCGTTCGTTGGCCGAGCGGGCTAAGGCGCAAGTCTTAGTCGACGCGAAACGACGGACTCCTCGGGCTTGAGTTCAAATCACAAAAAAAATATATTTTTTTTCAGAAGTATCTGTTGGATCGTAATATTATTATAATATCAGCATCAATAAGCAATATAAATATAGTTTAAAAAAACTAAAAAAACACGCTTTCATAGCACATCAAACTAAAAAGTGAAAAATAAATATAGTTTAAAAAAAACTAAAAAACACGCTTTTAAAGTACATCAAACTAAAAAGTGAAAAATAATTATTAATATAAACTGAAAACAATAATGAACGAAAAATACTAGTATTATTGTGAAAAAAAGCGTGGGGCGCTTTGTGCCATATTTTTCGTATATCGAGCAACCCACGCTTTTTTCACAATAATACTAGTATTTTTCGTTCATTATTGTTTTCAGTTTATATTAACAATTATTTTTCACTTTTTAGTTTGATGTGCTTTAAAAGCGTGTTTTTTAGTTTTTTTAAACTATATTTATTCAAGTTTTCTCTTACGGTATTCATGTCCAGAAGGTTTTTATTCCAGAGAGGACATTTTTTGGTTCCAGGACACAGATTCCAGCTGAAATAAACCTTCTGTAGGGTGCGTGAATTTCTTCATACTGACGTTACTTACCTAACCTAGATTACGCCACCAACGAAGATTTCTCGTTCTCATCCGCGATGCGACTCCGCGTTATTAAATTAAATTAAATCTCCCGTTATCGTTAACCCGTATTCTATTTTCACAGCACACTGCACCTGCACAGTGCACACTGCACTCACTAGACTCTAGGTAGCACTGCAAGTAGAATAGTAGAAACGATAAAGATGAAACGAGGCAATTGAGATAATTGAATATACGCACGCCACGCCGGTCCGCCGGCTCTCGCAAACAAATCAGTACTGGCTGGAATTGTGGAATTAGTAAGTGTAAGTAAAACGCAAATGAGCAACAAGAGCCCTCAGATATTATATGATTTGTTTTTACATAACTCGTATCAAAGACGCCGAAAGTAGAGGCAGTTCAAAATCTTATGAGCTTTGACGCAGAGTCACAACTCTGGCCGTCGGGTCTGATTCAGCACTTCCTAAAAACATTAGATATGCTATGTAACGAGGCATAGGTATGGTAGAAAGCTGAGTGTGGCTGAGTCGATGTTTTCAGAATGTATTTATATCGCACAACAAGCTCCTTCTTTTGCGCATTTCGCGGCTCATGAGGTTTTGAAATTATTCTAACTTAGTGGTGAAGGCAACTATAGCTGATTCAGCAGAAGTAAGAGTTTTTAAACATGGCATGGCCATGGGCTGTGCTGTGGGCGGGTATTTGGTATTTACCTTTTTTAAGTAATAATTTTATAATATTACTATTTGACTATTTGTATGTTTTTATTAAGACGATTTATTTTTCTCTTTTCGACTCGGGTCTGCGGCGCCCTATTGGCTCGGCGCCCCGGTGCGGTGCACACCCTGGCGCCACCCTAAGGCCGGCACTGACGGGGTTACGCTAGTATACCATTACAAAACATACCTCAACTTAATTGAAGACTAGGCCCCCATGTCTTTCTGATACTAGTTTCTATACGTACGACGTAACAACAATGTTCCACTGAAGTGACCTCTGTCACCCCAGCTTGTGTTAATTCACTATTTTATGTTTATCACTTCCATACATGTGGTGTTATTATTATACAATGAAAGCATTGTCGAAATGTCCTACGAAGGTTCAATTATATAGCTATACTACCCCAAAAACACTTTTAAACCTAGAGCTTTCTAGTTATTTATAGTCCTAGCAGAACTTATTAAATTTTATTTTAATGTATTGTTACTTTTGTCACCCTAATTACAACGTTTATTTTGATTTTATTTTATATCTGGTTCTGTACTTTTAACCTTTAAATTTGTATATAACTATGAGGAAGACTGTCTTTTCTCCTGCTATAAATATAAAATTTTAAAATTCACTATTTCTCTCTCTTTTTAATAAAACTGAAACATTTAAAAGACTTTTTGTACCCTAACCAAAACATTACAATAAATTCTAACATTACACGAGTATTGAAAAGCAATATTTTATAAAAATTTTCAATTTTAACTTTTTATTAAATAAATTAATTCATTCATTGTCAAATAAAGCTCTTTTTATAAGTGTGGCCACTGCTTATTATGGCAATATATATATATATATATATATATATATATATATATATATATATATATATATATATATATATATGATTAAATATGATTTGAAGGAAACAACTACTCAGCGGGCAAATACCCCGACCTGCATTGAATTACATATATATATATATATATATATATATATATATATATATATATATATATATATATATATATATATATATATATATATATATATATATATATATATATATATATATATATATATATATATATATATATATATATATATATATATATATATATATATATATATATATATATATATATATATATATATATATATATATAATAAGAAAAACAAAAGAAGTGAACTCCTAGTACAAACAAACATAACTATTTTGTAACATTTAAAATATCGAAAGTTTTATATTGCCTGTATCCCAGGCTTTTAGATGTAGGATTATTATAATTTTATCAGGCGAAGCCGGAACAAGTGAGGGTTCATGTTAGGTGGGGACTCGAAAATTGGAATGCGCCGTACATGAAAATTTCGGATTTTCAAGATCAGACAGACTAAAATTAAGTTTGAGCTGCTAATATATCTATCTTAAAAAATAGGATCCGTGAACAAATAATATAATAATAGTTTTTAATTCATATTTATAAAAAAATATCCTTTTTATTTCTAACTTTGATTTACTGATAGCATTTTCAAACTGCACTGTTGCTTAACACAATTTTCATTTATCGATTACTGACTACCGAGACAATATTAACGACCGGCCGGGATGCCGGAACTACGAATAAAAATCGGAACAGTCCCGGTCAAACAGGTATGGTAATCCTATTAAATGACTTATAAGTTGTTTTAAAAAGTTTAGCTTATGGATATAGCATGTTACTTGTTAGACGAGAATTGGATCAAATGTTAAATTCCAAGACATTAATTATTGTTCTTCCAGGGATCTTAGAATAACGCAAAAAGTGCGCCCAAATCCAGGAAGGTTGACAACCCTAGTATCTACAATTTTTACCTGTATAGAGGCTAGAAAGAGTCAGCGTATGTTTGCCCATAGTATCCTATGGTATCCTGTGTAATTTGAAGTACACTAAAAAATACTGTGTAAACAGAATTTTCTGCGGATTCTGAAGCAATATCTGTCCTCATCTAAAGCAGGGTTATAATAGAATATTTAAACTTACTTGACCATCATTGTTCGAGTCAGCTCGCTGTTTCAAACCTTCCCAAATTGTAATCATACTATCATAAGTCTTCTTGTATTGGTCGCTTCCTGAAGCCCAGCCTCTCAAGGAACATATTTTCTAAAATAAAGAGAGATTCTTTTACTGTTGAGGTTTTTATAGAAATCATTATTATTACAAAAAAGTATTCATTTAATATTGTTTAAGGTTGGGAATCACAATGAGAGGAAGTAGGTGGATCCAGAAAAAAATGACACTCTGCTCTGGGGAGCACATAATATAATTAAACCATATAAGATGTGGAGGTAAATGCGAAAGTCCGCCTCAAGTTCAAGAGGGCCCCTAGATTTTTTTTATAATATGTATATAATGCAGTAACATTTAATATTGTTGTTCATTATTTGTTCAATAAAGACAAATGTTAAAAGCTAGTGAAAATTAATAAGTAAAGCAAGTTCCTTTATATAAATTCCAACTGGGGTCTCGCGCATGTTTCTTTGAAAACATGTCTAAAACCTCTTCAGGAAGTATTTTAACATCTTTATTAATATTCATGAAACTCAGACCATTTATTCTCTCCTGCCCCATGATAGTCCTCAAGACCTACTTGAGGTAAGTCTTAATTATATTTAATGCGCTATAAATTTGCGCTTCATGTCTTCCGGCGATGAAAATGAAGGTAGCGATGACGTTTATTAGGTACTGGTAGAAAAATCAGTATCACATGATTTATAAATATCATATATTATTTAAGCGCTACCAGTGAAATAATCTTAATTTTCAAAGTTGGAATTAAATAGCTCTACATATTTTTCAAGTCGGATATGTATACGACTACGTCTGGAGTTCCGCAAGGCTCCAATCTTGGACCGCTTTTATTTCTTCTCTTTATTGATGATGTCACTAAAGTGATTGACTGTGATAAGCTCCTGTTTGCAGACGATCTAAAAATGTATGCTAAGATTAACACAATACAGGATTGCTTATTCTTACAATCTCAGGTTAACTTGCTTATAGAATGGTGTACTACTTCCAAAGTTAATCTAAATGTATCTAAGTGTAAAGCTGTAAGTTACTTGCGAAAGAACAAGCCAATTTTATATGAGTATTTTCTAAACGATAAAGTGTTAGATAGGCAAAATGCAACAAAAGATTTAGGCATACTGTTTGATAATAAATCATCTTTTGCCGAACACATAAACAATATAGGACTATCATCCTCAAAAACTTTAGGTTTCATTATTAGAAATTGTAAATCTTTCACTAATAACGTTGCGTTGAATGTTCTTTATTATTCACTTGTACGTTCCAAATTGGAGTATGGATCTCTAATTTGGTACCCAATTTATTAGAACCATTCAACAATCTCGATTCCATCCAAAGAAAATGTTTAAAATTCTTAGCTTACAAAAATGATCGTGTATATCCTGGTTGTGGCTTCAACCACGAATTACTTTTATCCAGAATCGAGATGTCATCATTAAAGACTCGACGGATTATGAATAGTTTAGTTTTTCTCCACAATCTGCTTCATAATAAAATTGACTGTTCACCACTTCTTGAACTCCTTAATTTTAGAGTGCCAACATTCAATTCCAGACAAAATATCACTTTTTACACACATAATGCTAGAACCAATGTCATTAAAAAGTCGCCTATTTACGTTATGTCATATAATTTTAACTCCATATCTGATTTGTGTGATATTAATCTCTGTTCAGTTCTATCCTTAAAAGAAACCATTTATAGACACTTTCATCCATAGCTTAACTATTCCACCATTATTATTATGTTACCTACTTTATTGAATGCTAATTATTATTATAACTCGATCTAAACTGCTGTCTATTGTCACCCTCCAATGATATATTATTATAGTTATATGCATTACTTTGTTTAAGTTAAGTCTACTATGTATCCTTATAACATAAATTTTGTTTTTATTGTATTTCATACATTTTGTCCTGTAAGTTGATTTTCTGTTGGGCAAATAAAAAATAAATAAATAAAACATAAACAATTCATATTTATTAAGCATGCGCGGCAGATACTCGCTGTAGTCTAAAGTGCGGCGATTATGGTGTACTCTGGCGAGTTACTAAATCATTTTAGAAGGAGTAATTGATCTATTGGAACATTTACCTTTCTTGAACGATTAGGAACTAGAAGCTCACATCGCTGTGAAATCCAGATTTTTTTTACAGAATTTGTAGTTCTGCGTTTTTATCAATTCCTTCTATTCTTTACTAAAGCAGAATTCGTTCAAAAAAATAAAGGTGTTTTATTTAATAAATTTACTTGGTTCTAACCTTCAATTCAGATCAAGCATACTTAATTTCAAAGTATAATGAATAATTCACAAAAAAATATACAAATTAGCATAATTATTTATGTACGTACTACTTACTATATTTTGTTTTAAATTAATTTTTGTTACAGAAGTGTAAAGCATAAGTGATTTTCATAATTTCTTTTTTGCTGATTGAGTATAATGTTATATGATGTTGTTTCTCTTGATACTTCCGTCGGAGAGGAGAAAATATCAGCAAAAAGTTTATTTGGTTTTAATTTTTCCAAATTCACATTAAAGTTGAAATCTACCTCACCGATATTTTCAAATCAATTTTAAACGAAATTCGGACGAAAAATTCGCATTTCTCAGTTGTGAGTATG
Source organism: Rhamnusium bicolor (assembly GCA_029963845.1). Classification (NCBI taxonomy): domain Eukaryota; kingdom Metazoa; phylum Arthropoda; class Insecta; order Coleoptera; family Cerambycidae; genus Rhamnusium; species Rhamnusium bicolor. The sequence continues at coordinate 76,631 of JANEYF010001123.1, forward strand.
AGACTTGAAGATAAGCTTTATGTACTAGGTAATCCTATATTGACGATAGAAAGGAGTGCTGTCTCCCATGTTCAATGCTGAAACACTATTATAGCGCTATCTCCAAATATTCCTGGTACTAAAATCATATACGGGCAAAATTACAGTTAAACGTAGAAATATAACTTTCGTAAAATGATTTTTTTTGTCAAATGACGAGGGAGACGTGACGTGACTCTGTGCCCCCTTCTGGATCCACCCCTCGGTATTTGTTTTTATTTCTTATAAATAATTAAAAAAAGCAAGTATTAAGATACTTGAAATGGTTTTAGAAATTTGCTATTGCTATAAGGACCAAAGTAGTAAATGTTGTAAATTTTTTGCTGTAATTAAAATTTATGAAACGATATTCTGAAAATGAAATAATCTACTTATTTTCAACTACAAATTTGTAACAAAAATAAATAACTAAAATTTTATATTAATATAGGCGTTAGAATAGTAGCAAAGTTCAAAACTATTTCAAATATCATAACGTTGGATTTTTAAATATTTTATAATAAACTAAAAATAAATATAGTTTAAAAAACTAAAAAACACGCTTTCATAGCACATCAAACTAAAAAAGTGAAAAATAAATATAGTTTAAAAAAACTAAAAAACACGCTTTTAAAATTACATCAAACTAAAAAAGTGAAAAATAATTATTAATATAAACTGAAAACAATAATGAACGAAAAATACTAGTATTATTGTGAAAAAAGCGTGGGGCGCTTTGTGCCATATTTTTCGTATATCGAGCAACACACGCTTTTTTCACAATAATACTGGTATTTTTTCGTTCATTATTGTTTTCAGTTTATATTAATAATTATTTTCACTTTTTAGTTTGATGTGCTTTAAAAGCGTGTTTTTTAGTTTTTTAAACTATATTTATATTGCTTATTGATGCTGATATTATAACATATTACGATCCAACAAATACTTCTGAAAATAAAATATATTTTTTTTTTTCAGCCATGGGATTTGAACTCACGCCCGAGGAGTCCGTCGTTTCGCGTCGACTAAGACTTGTGCCTTAGCCCGTTCGGCCAACGACCGAACTGAGAATTAAGCCTCTTGCTCTCACGCAGAGGATACGTGAGGAAAGGAAATTATTTAATTCTGGCGATCCTGATCAGGATAATGATATAAACTTATCAAATTATTGTATTGTTACCGGTTCTTCGTAAGTGTACAAAGTGTCAATTAAATCTGTCCGTTTAAAGTGGGTCAAAATCGAGTCCAAAGAGTCGGTTACAAACAAACATACAGGTGAAGCTAATAAAAGCGTGTTAATAAATGCCTACTTCACATTCACTACTATGCGACATCTCAACCTGTGTAAAATATATAATTTTATCACCTGAAACGCGAAAAATTGGGAAAAATGTTGTAATAGTTGCAGGAGAGGAATATAACTAAAAATTACCGTGGTTGTAATTTCGTGTTGTTTGTGTTGTTTTTTATATATAATCCATCATAGGAAAATGTAAAAAATAAAAAAATTAGAACTGCAGAAATATTCATTTATATTGCTTCATTTGGCTTGTTATTAAATTTTTGCTTAATCTTTTATTTTGAAAGAAGTAAAATTTATCGATATTTATGAATTTTGTAACTGGCGAAGACTCTAATATTATTGCAAATAAATTAGGATATACAAATCATAAAAATAATTGTTCTCAATGCAATCACTTAAGTTGTGATTCGACTTAAATGTTGGTATTGTCATTGAAAACCAAATGTTTCATTCTAGACTTCAATATATGTCGCAGATTGTAAAATCGAATCAGTCTTTTTTAAAGAGCCTAATCAAATTGTCAAAAGAAGGATTGTTTGTGATTAGATTTCCTCTTTCTTTTGACAATTTAACTAGGCTTTTTTATAAAACGACTGATTTTTCAATCTACCTACGACATATGGAACAGAGTTTGCCCTCATATTTTGATATCCACCTACAGGGTTTATTATAAAATGTATTGCAAAAAAAAACAAATCAACATTAAATCCTAAATTCTTTATAAAATTATGTTTTCTTAAACTTGTACATATGCGATTAAATATGATTTGAAGGAAACAACTACTCAGCGGGCAAATACTCCGACCTACATTGAATTACACCTTTAAATCATGATAGATCGATAGCCAATATCATTTGTCAATTCCTAACCAGACATAGATCGATTTCGAACTTATTTGTTCTCTTCAGTATGCCATAGGTTATGGAACAGACAAATGATAGTGGCCAACCTGCTAGTTATATACTAACTATGGTGAAGTGAATAGTGGTGAGAGGTATGAAACTTCTCATATGGTCTGAATGCTACTATCCGACCGACATCCTCGATGTCTCTGTGGCGGATAGCGACTTGACATCACAGCAAGTACCCGAGAGCGGCGACCCCTAGCCCAGGTGGACTAAACTAATGTGATTAAATATGATTTGAAGGAAACAACTACTTAGCGGGCAAATACCCCAACCTGAATTGAATTACACCTTCTAATCATGATAGATCGATAGCCAATATCATATTTAATAACATTCGTTTAGTCCACCTGGGCTAGGGCTCGCCGCTCTCGGTACTTGCTGTGATGCAAGTCGCTATCCGCCACAGAGACATCTAGGATGTCAGTCGGATAGTAGCATTCAGACCATATGAGAGGTTTCATACCTCTCACCACTATTCACTTCACCATAGTTAGTATATAACTAGCAGGTTGGCCACTATCATTTGTCTGTTCCATAACTTATGGCATACTGAAGAGAACAAATAAGTTCGAAATCGATCTATGTCTGGTTAGGAATTGACAAATGATATTGGCTATCGATCTATCATGATTCGAAGGTGTAATTCAATGCAGGTCGGGGTATTTGCCCGCTGAGTAGTTGTTTCCTTCAAATCATATTTAATCACATTAGTTTAGTCCACCTGGGCTAGGGGTCGCCGCTCTCGGTACTTGCTGTGATGCAAGTCGCTATCCGCCACAGAGACATCGAGGATGTCGGTCGGATAGTAGCATTCATACCATATGAGAAGTTTCATACCTCTCACCACTATTGTACATATGCATTTTAGAAAAAATATAATTTTTTTCTTTCAAACATATACAGATTTTCTATGTTTTGACAAACCGTTTCTGATATAATTCATGTTAAATTTGAAGTAATTAGTAAAGTTGGCAAGTCGTGCGGTTAATCAGTGGTGCAACAGCAGGTAGATAGATATCTGGTGAGGTAATGACCGGTCCGTGGACAAACCGGGGCGAGCCGCGATACTAGTCCATTGTTGTGTGTCGTAGTGTTTACACGCTAATTTATTTCTTTCCACTGTATTTTATGTTGTACTGTTGAACATTTTATTGTTGATATTAATTTAATAATGAAATCTGTCAGACGTGCGCAAGGGTAAAAAAACGGCCATACGCTGACAAAGTGAATAAATTTATCAATGAATTCTCAGATTTATTCTATAATGGTGCTACAATAATTTGTAAGGTGTGCGAGACAGACCTGATGTGCTGGGATTTATATGATTGTAGACGTCACGTAAATACTGTGCAGCATAACATTAAAAAAAAATGGTGTGCCTTAGAAAACACAGTTTATGTTCGATTTACTGTTAATGCTGATTCTGAGTATACTGGTGAAACAATTACGCGGTTGGTGCTGGAGACGTTAACAAAATGTGATCTGTTAACAAGTCAAGTGTTGATGTTTGTGACCGATGGTGCTGCGACAATGCATTTGGTAGGCCGTTCTCTTTAAGAACGCGGTTGTAGGTTGGTACATGTTACGTGTAAAGTTCATGCTTTACATCTTGTGGCAGAAACTATTCAACAAAGTTTTTCAGAAGAAGATGCATTAATAGCAAGCACAAAAAAGTGTTCCTTAAATCTTCTAAACGTCTTCGCATATTTCACAGCAAGTGTCCCGGTATTCCCGAACCACTATCGCCGAATCTTACACGTTGAGGAACATGTTGAAGGCAGCTTTTTATTATGCTGAATATTTACAACAAATAAAAGCTGTGGTACTACAATTCAATCCTGACGAGGCTGCAGCTATTAAGGAAAGCCAGACAAAATTCGAGGATATTTCCGATGAAACAGCTTTAAAACTATTTACAAGATTACATGATGCTATAAAAAACTTACAAAACAGTGCGTTGTCGTTAGCGGAGTCACTGCAAATAGTGGACGAAGTAAATCGACTGCTACACGCTATAGGTGCTGCAAAAAATGAGCGCGTTAGAGAAAAGGTTGCACGTGTGTAAAAGCAAAATTCTGGTTTTACCAGATTAAGACAAATTTCTGATGGTACTGATGGTGCATCTCTAGATCTGTTAAGTGCATTCAAATACTATTTTAAGTATGCGTGTATTACATCAATAGATGTCTCCAAAATACCGGGCATATCTTTTCACCACAGTAATCATTATTCAACGAGACAACCATAGAAATATACCTGATGCTGCAAAGTTTTTACAGATCTTCTCCAGTTTGTGATAACCAAACTAGTTCATTAAGCTAGTTAAGAGGGTAAGTTGTGCATACATTGTTATAAATTGTAACAGTTTATTGCTTTTGTTGCTAGTTAATTTCTTTTATTACGCTTATTATAATGCATACGCCTATGTCCCGCCGAACATTTCTGTCACTCTAGTAATTAGCACCAAATCAAATCAAAAATATTTATTTTACAATTAAAATGAACAGAGTATATGTCCCTCGCCGGACACCCGGTCTGTTGCCGGCCTAGCATCCCCACGTACAAGAACAACGTGGGCAATTGTTAGGTCGGGCGGAGGGGGGCCGGTCCGGGCTTAAAAATAATAATAAACAATAAATACAACACCTAAATTAAATAGTTTAAATTGTATAATAATATTAATGAGTAGTAGCGACGCATGCAAAAGCAGGCGTCGCTAACGAAAATACTTTAAAATAATACTGGAAAATGAGGTATAGTGTGAATTGGTATATACAAATTTTGAATTTAGGCATACCACGGCGAGCCAAATTGCCACAGTAAAAAAGCTCGTCTTCAAACAATACAGAAATAAAGAGCGGAAATGTCCAACTCCACTTATTTTCACGTAGAAAATTTACTGTCGGTTTTCTCATAATTTGGAAAAAAAAATTAAATGGAATTTAGAAGACAAAAATAAAAAGAAAAGACGAAAAAGGTGAAAATTTTGAATTTTGGTACCTTATTTATAGAAGCCAAGAGGTTGTCGAAATATTGGTAACGTCTGGTATTAGTACCAGTTAAATATCAGCAATTATGGAATGAAATGAAACAAATGAGTGTTTATTTTTTAATTTTTTTCCAGCAGTAGAGAATTATTTATGTCAGATGTAATATATTTAGTTTGAAGTATACACGATAACCGAAATAACAAGGAATTGTGAGAAATTTAAATAAAATGTTGTTAGAAGTTGTTGAACAAATGGAAACAAGCAGTACACATAGAGCTCTGTGTGTCGACTGTGCTCATTGAGGCACCATTTATGGTACATGGGAACATGAAGGCGCTAATTGAGTACCGTGTACTGTACTTTCCAGCCTTATTTTAGTTCTTGTTCCTTATCTATCCCATCCTAGATCCAATTACTTTGCTACACTACGCTGATGAGGGGTAATAACTCCGAAACACGTGTCCGTAGCTGCATAATTGTTTTTTTTTGGGGATATGGCACTAAACCTTCCTTGTGTTATGTTTATTGTTTATATTTCCAACTGAAACGGCCAAGTGACTGCTACAAATTCTCTTTGTAATCAACACTAAGCATTTGCTTAATTTAATATCATAGCTAATAGTACTTATCTGATACTGATTAATTTAAATTTAACATCAATTATGTCAGAAACGGTTTGTTAAAATTTGGTAAATCTGTACATTGAAATCAGAAAATTCTGCTTCTTCTACAAATTAACTAATATATAGGTTGTTCCATTGAAAAAAAAGAAGTTTATGTACTTTTGGAATTTCGTTTCCTTTTGTAACAAATTCTGGCAGTTTAAGAAAAATTCAGAGAATTTTGTATTTAACATTTTTTTTTCATATTGTTGGTATAAACCTTGTAGGTAAGTGTCAAAATATGAGATAAAACCCTAAACCTACAAAAGTTTATAATTTATTTTTAGTGCAATTATAGGAGCTGATCAGCATCCTCTTTCTTCCACAAAAGCCCATCACGACACAAGAGAATTTCATTAATATTTTTGTAAGCCTTGGTACAAAACATTCTGCCGAAAACCTATCATATTAGGTACAGTGTTAAAATAAATTTGTAATTAAAAATAATTTAATTTTAACTTACAATTTAGTGGGTGGGTAATGTAATATTATATTACGAACTTTTTACTTAGGTCGAGAAGCGAATAATACAAGTAAAACAATCATACTGTTATATTTGAAAATCAATAAGGTAGCGTATTTAAATTTAATTTAAAATTAGTTAGCCATTTCGGAAGAAGATCAGTGGGCAGAGAGAAAAAGCACCACCTTGCAAGATTATGTTTCGTTTATTTTCAAGGGGACATATAGCAATATTTATTTTATTTTCAGCAAAAGATACACAATGTCAATGTGTGTATACGCTCATACAAATATTTCAATCGACTGGTGGAATAACAATGCAGTGCTTTTCCTTTCTACCCTTTGATCCTGTTCCGATAACAGTACACTATAGAAGACACTTTAATAATAATTATCAAGTTGGTACCGTCTATAATTCATTCAAATTTTATAACTTCCGGAATTAATTAATATAAAATATGAACATGAATCTGTTGTATCGATCATCTATTCGCTCAGTGTGGCGTGCATTTATATTGTACATTATTTATAAAATACCATGAAATTTTAAAAAAGTAGAAAAAGTTATAAATGTGAACAAAGAATTACTTTTCATATGTTGAAATTTGTTTCCATAAAAATGATATTATCAAAAAAAAAAGAAGTCGCTGACCAGAGGAGAAACGTTCTTGCTTGTTTAACGTAAAGTAAATGTGTAGCCACCGGACAAGGATCAAGCTTTGGGTTTTATTGGACATAAAATCACTAATGTTATTATGTGTATTTAAAGTGGTATTCAGAGTACATCTCCACTGTTAGTATGTAGTAAACGGATGATGCAAACCAATGCGAGAGAAGTTGAAAGTAAAAATGTTTTACTGCTTATATTTGACTCAGCGGTATATACACTGTGTCCCAGGAAGTGTAATGGACAAACAAATTTCGAATTTTGAAATGACACATCGAGAATCAGTCCTGCTTTGTGTAAAACTGTGATATTATATCAAAAATAAGTTGAATCGGTGTTATATGTGATGTTTTTTAAGTTATAGAAATTGTCACTAATAAACTGCCTTTATTTTTTATACTTAGAAAGATTCCAGTAAAAGAAGTTGTTTAGAATGAAATTTTTTCCCAAATTTTAGGAAAATAAATGTACTTTGTTGGAACATCTCCTGTTTTTAATAATAATCATTTCTTTGTTGAAAATAAGATAAGATTTTAAGAATAAAATTATTCACAACACTAATTATTTATTTTAGAAGATATTTGTGATTTCAGAGCACTAAATAAAATCATGCATTCATTTATTTTTATCCTCACGTCGTCTATACACTGCTACGTTTGTAGTTAAACCTTAATAGTGAATAAACACTTTTTCAGAACTCGCTGCGCACGCACAGCTACTGTCCTTTTCTATGTGAGCTCATATAGGTCGGTTGGGAAACCGGTCGGGACTCACGGACATTGTCCGGTGTTTAAATGATTATTTGCTTTATTAGTTATCGATTCTGTATATATTTGTTTTTTTTTTAGAAACCATATTGACAATAGAACCAGACATACATTTTTTTGAAACATTTTTCAAATTCCTTTCTGGGCTGTAATCTACTTAGGGAAGGCGGACAGGGGTGCATGTTGTTTGGACATTTCATAAGGTAAATAAACACGGTAACGTTAAATGACTATACATATATTATGTATTTAATATTGAACTAATGCAGACAAATGACCTTAAACTAATTTAAAATCTTTAAAAATTGTTAATGTTTACGTAAAAAAATTTAATTTAAATTACGAATGCGTCATACACCTGAACGTTGATTATAACCGATTGATTTAAGTTAGATTAAAGTAAAATTCAAATAAATTCTATACATTATCAATAAGAACATTATCAACAAAAAAACTTAATAATAATATAAGATATAAATTATGAGAAGTTTAGGGCAATAACATTTCTGGTGGGCACAAAGGAACAAGTAGTGAGTTTATATTCAAACTTATTCGGCTGCTCATGAGAAACGACCTCTACCAGAACAACTAAATTGACACAAAGAGGCAGAAGAGAACAAAATTTAATAAGGCATTATTAAAAGATCATTTAATTGCTAATTTATCCCTGGATGAAGCTAAATTAATTTCAACCAGACATACTTTAAACGCATAACTGGACAAATGTGTTTGTATTTTCATCAGCGTGTGAGATAAATTCAAGACCTCTGATATTTGGGATGATGTTAGGCCCAAAGTAACCCTATGATTGTATATTTGCATAATAAATTAAACAGTAAAAGATAAAAGTACAAAACATTACAAAAATATGATCTGGTATTTTCAATTTTCTAATTGTGCAAATCATTCATTCATACATTGTAATATAATGTATGTTAGAGAACCGCATAACATCTTACCGAAGAATACAATATTTAACACAAATAAAAAAAATATTCAAAAACGCGCCAAACGTCTGGTACATAAACATTACAGTTAGGACCGTCTATGGAAATTTCCATTATATCGTAAACCATCTGGCAATCTTAAAGAAAGCTTCTAGAACATTCGACCGAAAACAAACGTCGGATTATAGGGCGGTAAAAAATGATCAGTCAGTCAAGTAAAATCCGAGTTTCGCGACAGTCACGAGACACCGAGATACCACCAAGCCAAACTCACAAAAAAAAAAAGGGAAAACTAGCGTCACCCACGCTTCCGCCACATACAAAATTACATAATCAAATCACTACATGCAAAATTACGGAATCAAATTATCGTTCACCGCCAAAACACTACTCACTCATTTATTTTTTTTATTTTGTGAAATTTTAAGTCACATGTTAAGTGAACCCCATTCCCCTCGTGCAGTGTTGTTTTTTTTATTATCGTGTGTTAGTGCTGTGTTGCTTTTAGTTTTGTTTTCTTCCCTTATTTTGAACCCTGATGCATATTGTATTTTGGTAAGATAGATCAAAACTTTGTAGCGGCTTTTCAGCATTTGCTAATTTGCACCCAAGTTTTTCTATTTTGGAAAAAAGACAACGTCCTTTACAAATGCTATGCAACGGGTCGCCGAAAACACTAATGCGCAAGTAAATTCGAGACCGCCCCGATCGCCAAACTTCCACGGGATGCACCATGAAAGAGTAAAAACTTTCATCAGAACCAAGAAACACTACATGGACATGGTAGGCATCTACGAAGATGCCGACCGGTTAACTACGGTCGCCGAACTATTACGAGGTGACGCATAAAGATGGTATGAACCTTACCGCTTTTACATCATAAAATATCGCACACTCGTGGACCGGCTTATCAATAAGTTTGACCTTAGACCAACATTACACAGACGATGTCCAAATTGTAGGTGAAAAACAAGACAATCTTGAAAATTGCGCCGTTCTCATTACAAAAAAAAGTATCTTTTCAATCGAGTAGATCACCTAAAACCCGAGATTCTAAAAGTCAGTATCATTTTTGATCAGCTTCATCCGGAGATTAAATCCCGCCTTCGGGACAGCAACATATATAAGCTGGAAACGTTAGTGGAACTTGCCATCCAAATCCAGTCTGACTTGGCAGAAATTGCGCCTCCGCGACCAAGAAACACTGTGTATACCGAGGCAACCACGGGATCTATGTACAGGGCATCCAACAACTCAATGGGTCCGCCACCGAGGGCCCCAATTAACCGAACGTTACATGGTCCGACAAGGCTGCCAACTCCCTGTAGATACTGTCCCGGTGAAAGGTGTCCTCGGACTGTCCTAACAATAGGTATCGTCAAGAAGGGAATTCGAGAAACGTAACAGAGGTCAGGGGAGACTTGTGGCTCGAATCTCCCCACAACGGCCTGAACACCAGACCGCCGCCAACACAGCAGCCATCTACATCCCACCAAGCCGCCGGAGGGCCCCAAACTCAAAACGAAAGTCAGAGAGTCATCCGGAGGATCATCGCCAAATTTTAAATTCAAATTCGAATAAGAACTCGATTAAAAGTTCCCCACTCTCCGACAACACCGAACTTGACCCACTCGACGGCCTTGAATTTGCAAACACTATTCCTCGAAAACGAAAACCCATCGGCATTTTGCCCCGGCGCTAACCTCGAGGATCTTCATATGTACCACGTAGAATGTTCGCGCCCCCGTATAAACGTAACCCTAAACAACGAAACATTCGGCACTGTTAGATTGCGGAGCCACAAGAAACGTTGTGAAATTTACGTTCGTAACACCACACCACAAAGTAAACACACGCCACCTATTTGCCATGGTATGCGGCAGCGCCATTGTTTATTCGCAAGGTACCGTTACCTTAAATTATAATATAAACAACATACCATTTTCATATGAATTCGAGATAATCAACTCACTCAATGAAACCATTATACTGGGTACCCCTTTTTTGTATGAACAAAAAAGTTTTCGCTGATTTTGATAGAAAATGCATTTACCTCGGGCGAAATAATTGTCTCACTTTATTTCGGGACCAGTCTCAACCCCATATAAACGAAACCCTACAAGTTCATGGAGACATAAAATTACCCACCGAACTTCATGACAAATTATTTCCGATCTTTCACGAGTTCGCCGATTTATTTTCCAAGGTTCCGTCGCAGGCAACGACAATTACCACGATACATCGCATAACTTTAAAAAACAATCCACCTGTCAATCAAAGGCGTTACCCAATGTCTCCAGATAAGAAAAAAATCCTGTACGACCAAGTAAGGGAAATGCTCGAAGCAGGGGTTATTGAACCAAGTACTGCTCCATATAGTTCACCATCGGTGATCATAGACAGTTCTGGAAAAAAGCCTCGGTTTTGTGTAGATTATCGACGCCTTAACGGAATCATCGAGGATGAGGCGGCAGTACTACCAAAAATTTACGAAACTATAAAAAACTTAGGCGACGCTACCTACTTTATACTTTTAGATTTGAAAAGTGGCTACAGGCAGGTGCCCATGGCCCCTGAAAGTAAACCACTCACCACTTTTACCACCCTGGACGGGGCCGCCTACTCATTCAACGTTATGCCATTTGGACTAAAGATGGCGTCCGCCACTTTTCAAAAACTAATGACAAGAGACGTTTTGACCGGGTACCTCCACCATTTCGTACAAGTCTACTTGGACGACATAAATATATTCAGTCCCGATATTAACACACATTTAAAACATTTACGCTTGGTTTTTGAAAGACTTCGTACACATAACCTGAAAGTTTCATCAGAAAAGTGTCACATCACAGAGCAAAAACTCGATTATTTGGGGCATCACATGAAATGTAGATTCACGACACCCCAGGACAAACATATAATCACAATTCAGAATCATTCACCGTCCAACACCAAAAAACAATTGCAAAGTTTTTGAGATTGTGTAACGGGGTACGTGAATATATACCGAATGTCGCGGTTATAACAAAAGCACTGACACAACTATTAGGAAAAAAACAAGAAGTACAAGTGGAGTACAGAGAGTCAAACGGTGTTCGAGAAACTCAATTGCACAGTGTCTCAACCTCTAAAATTACATAGTCCCGATTTTAATAAGACTTTTATTCTTCAAACCGATGCCTCCCTAGTAGGCATATCAGCAGTACTATACCAGCTCGGCGAGGCACAAGAAAAATATATTATTTCATATTCAAGCTCAACATTAACGCCTACAGAACAAAAATATCACATCAATGAACTTGAATGCTTGAGTTTAGCATATATTCGAAAATATAAGATATATCGGGAGGATCGTCCATTTATCGTGAGAACCGACAACCGGTCCCTCTTGTGACTACATAAACATAAAGATGTGAAAACGAAATTCACCCGATGGAGCTTACTGCTTCAAGAGTATTCATTCACCATCGAGCATTGTCCAGGCAAGGAAAACATTTTAGCAGATTACCTTAGCCGCAATCCCGATGCACTCTTAGTACCATCACGGAAAATACAAAACGTTGTATCGCATTTTCATGACAGCGAAAACGCAGCGTTTCCAGGACGCGACGAAACTCTAAGAAATATTTCTAAAACGTATTTTTTAAAAATATGTCCAGCATTGTCGGCCGATACACCAAAAATTGCCTAGTTTGTAAAGCGGCAAAAACGAGACAACTTCAGCCCCATGCACCACTAAGAAGCCATCAACCTACTACTTGCTTCGAGTTTTTGCCGATTGATATACTCGGACCCTACAAAGCAACCAGACGATCACAGAATAAATATGTAATAGTCGTGGAAGACGTGTTTTCAAAGTGGATAGAAGCTCGAGTTTACTCGGCTGTCACAACAAAAACAATAGTGCACATGCTCGAGGAGGAAATCTTACCTAGATTCGGCACGCCCTGAAGAATAATTACCGAAGCTGGGAGTCATTTCAGTGGAGGAGCGTACACGCAATGGTGCCTCCGTCATAATATCGAAATATTTCATGTCGTTGCCTACGACCAATGCGCTAATCTTATGGAAAGGCGCATCCAGGAGTTTAAGAAAGTTTTACGAACACTCACCTATAGAAAACAGCCAGATACGTGGGACAGATATTTAGCCAAAGCGTTATTCGTGATGGGGACTTAAAAAAACGCCGCGATGGGGCAAACTCCCGTCTATGTACTTTTAGGCCACGAATTACCAAATTTGGGAGAATGGACAATGCCACAGTACATTTATGAAAGACAATAGAACGATGCTACACCCAGAGAAAATCGCCTAAGAGACGTAAAGCACAAACAGGATGCTTATCAAGAGAGGTACGCTCCTGCAGACGCCGAACCGCCCGTGACGTTCGAAGTGATGGATCAGATCATGGCGAAGGTACTGAGGCCACAAAAGCGTGCCTTCTTATCTGTATGGACAGGACCCCACGAGGTGGTAGAAGTATTATCGAGAGAGATATACCACATACGTAAGGGTAATAGGATAACAGATGTACACGTTGATTACTTAAGAAGCGCACCCAATGTCCAGCTAAACGGCTGGACCGATTTTGATGAAATTTTTTGTGTGTGTTCCAGTGGATTCGAGAATGGTTTATATTCACAATTCAGTCCGCTGGAAAATGTTTATTTAATAAATTTTTTAATTGTTGTTGATCTTGGAATGTTTTACATTGTATCTGGCAGGACAACGTCTGTCGGGTCCGCTAGTATATATATATATATATATATATATATATATATATATATATATATATATATATATATATATATATATATATATATATATATATATATATATATATATATATATATATATATATTTGTGTATCGGAACCGGTAAAACGCTTTTTGCGACAACACCCGCTCTTAACAATGCGACAGAGAGAGAGAAGAGGTGACATGTACTTAACTACCCGGTCTTGTCCGGGATATGTAAATCCCGAAATTTCATTATTGAATGTAATTCCAGAACCATCCATAGTTTTAGTAAACTATTGTGTAAATTATCCTTCTAAATTGTTATAAGAATGAATCTAGTTTCTGGCACTAAATGAATCTTCGTTATATTTCACATTAGAAGACACCAAAATGCGTTTGCAAGGTATACTCTGTTGTTTGGATCTATGCGCGTAAGTTACAATCACAAGCTGTTTGAAGTAAATAAATTGAAGGTCAACTTTACTTTTGAGCCGTGCTATGTACTGGACAATATTTTTTATATATTTCAACACTGAGATAGAGCATACCCTAAATTTCACCGGCGGCCAGTGAGTACTTGTCAATGGTCAAAGGTAATTTTAAAGTTATGTGATTCATATTGCTACTAATATAATGTCAAAAATATTACGACGCCGCTGAAATAAATGACAAACAAGCTGGTCATTAAAGCTGAGAGTAAACAGAATCACTATAATATAGATACATATTTAAAAAAAAATTCTTTCATTTTGTTGTTGTTCAATTTATTTAACCCATTTAATTTACATATTAATGCCTTAAACAATATTTTTAGTGATGACAGACAAACAGAAAATTCTCATAAAATTCCTTTATTGGTGTGACCGGTTTCGTGCACAAGCAAATTTACTTCACATCATCAGACACGGGACTACAATAATTACAGAAAAAGAGTATTATGGTGGTTACATACATAAATATAAATGTTAATAAGTTAATAAAACTTAAAAACAAGAACATAGAAGACAATTATTTCCATTTTTTATGTACTTGTAAAAATTTATAGGTAAAAAACTTTTGATAAAATTTGTTTACATGGAAATAATTTTAGTGTATTTTTATGAATTGTTTTGCTTCATAATTTTATATTTTGTAGTGCCCTGAAGAAGGTAATGAATTTATCGAAACGTTGAAAAACTAGTTTTTCTAATCATTGGACCTTTTACCCAAAAAATCTTTCCAGCTTAATTATTATATTAATTTATATGACAATAGAATTATAGAGTAATATTTAACTCCCGAGGCTATTTCTCTATCGCAAAACTGTGTCGATATTAAAGTGGCGTGTTAAATATATTTGCTATTCGTTTCATTTAAGAATATTTAAATATCTCTTTGCATCATTAATTTGCCCGATAAATTTAATATTGTATCATCTATCATTTAAACGAATTTGGATAAAGTTGCTGACGCTTTTTCAAAGCTGTTAACAACCCCAAAAACCTGACATAGTGATCCTGAGTCCTCGAAATTTTAAACATATTTATTCTGTTTCAATACAAAATAATCTTTTCAATAAAATGCGTTTCTGTTAACTTAAATTTAATCCATTCTAGATGGGATAGATTGAATATACGAACTATGTGTTTAGAAAATTTTATTTATTCTCGACGCATCACAGATAACTTGGAAGCTCGCTTGAGAAGAGAACTTCTTTAATTTGTATTCTGTAAGATGAGTCACACACTAAACGATAAATAAAGCGGGTGGATTAATTGATAAGATTTCTCCTATTACGCACACTGAGTTATTAAATTATTAATTAATAATAGCGATGACAGCTCCCCAATAACGAACATTTATTTAGTGAAGAAAGTAAAGAGAGATAAGTGTCAAATTTAAGGTTTTTAAGAAATATGTAAGACTGCTTTTCCATTTTCCCTTTGCGCGAATGAAAAGTATATAAATTAAAAAATGTATCATGGTAAACACAGAATTAAAAAAAATTGTCCAAATAGTTTCAATGACCTGTAAATGATAGACTTACCGGGTGGCTATTAAGAAATGAATCCTGTTCCATAACACCGGAGTACATTGAGAGATTTAGTGAAAGATTTGTACAATTATCTCGAGATTTCTTGTAATAATGGCACCTCATTTAAATAGGCCTGACTAAGAGATCATTGCAACTTATTATCAAGAAAATAATTGGTGTGCTAAAAAAAAAATGCGGAAACTGGATGAATTTTCAGAAAACCTGGGAATGGAAAGACTAACTGTTATAAATAACGAAAATTTAAAAATGTACATTAACTGTCTTTGTCACAAGAAAATCAACCCGGATCACAACATATAATAACAAACAGATTAATAATCAGTCGTAGGTCTGTACAAATTATTCAAGAACGATTAGGCATTAAATGCTACAAACAGTAGCAAACCTCAGCAATTTCACTAAATAATGCAAAAACGTGTTGAACATTACGAGCCTTGCGTCTTAATAAGAAGTTTTTCGAATGCAGATCTACGGCGTTTAGTTTTTTAAAATGAAAACGATTTTACGCTCCAGATCCCTCAAAATAGGCAAAATAATAGTATATTCAACTACAAGAAACGATATTGGCGAAAACATAACAAGTTAGACTCCGGTCTATGTTTAGTAAGGAATTGACAAATGATCTTAGCTGTCAAATAAGACTTGCTGGTTTAATCCAATGCAGGTTGGGGCTTTTGTCCGCTGAGTAATTGTTTCCTGTAAATCTTATTCAGTATATAGTTCAGTCCACGAAGGTTAGAGGTCGCAACTCTTGGTACCTGCTTTGCAGGTCGCTCTCAGTCACTAAGACATCCGTGATGTTTGACGGGTAGTAGCATTGACCACCAGAGGGATACACTTATCAGTCTTATCACTCACTATGTCTACAAGAAAATATCTGATGTGGCCAGCACATAAGTTTCTTATACTAGTATATATCATCCTGATCTAAAAAAATCATTCTGTTTAATTCCTCACTTACCCTAATTAAATTTTAATAACGTAGGTACCTTGAAATATTTCATAAACATTTTTATATAATTAATCATCAGCGTCGTTCGATACTGTCAATAATAATTCATGTCATATATTTTAATAATTTCTTCTTATTGACATTGACATTTTTGTAACTAAATTAGACATTCCAAATGTCAAATCGCCAAATTTATCCTAACTCCAATTAATGAGATCAAATGTGTAAAAAAAAATCAATTTACATCTTTTTTTAAGTACTTGGAAAATATATTTTATTGGCTTGATATAGTAAACATGATTTAGAATCATTCATCACGAATGTATTTCTTTGTAAAGACAAAAACAAAAAAGTTTGAATCCCGTGGACGACCTGCTTTCAGCTAGCCAATTTTGCTTATCACCGAATTTGTCATTGTCTTTGGCTTGTAGAACAAGTGTACCAAATTTGAAAGCTTTATCTCAAAAACTGTGGCTGCTATCACCATACTACAGACATGCAGACAGACTTTTTTCCATGAAGTTTTGTTATTTTCATTGTAATTCGTCGTGATTCGTCCAAAAAATGCAATAAAAAAATTAAAAATTTTTTTCCCGAAATTGTGCCTTCTTCTTTTTTCATTCATTATGTCTCATCTGGTGGTACCAGATTCACCAAATTTAATGTGTTACTTAAAAAGTTGTTGAAAATCTTAATTGCCAAATTTGGGAAGTCTCCCATTAGTATTTTTTGAGTTATCATAGCTACACACATACACACACACCCAAGAATCAACAGACATCATTCGGAAAATAGTCAGAATGGATTCAGGAGTGTTCATAACGTATACAGGGTGATTCAGCTAAAACTCCCCAGGCCGATTATTCGAAAACTGAGATAGATATTGAATTTCTGTAAACGCCAATAAATAGATATTCCTAATGACTATATCTTGAAGTTCAAACGACGTGATTACCGATTACGGTATGAACGTCGCGACGCCGAGAAAAAAAATTTTTAGGTGACAGGAAGTTTGAAAATGTATGATTCTAGTAGTACATTCATTTCTAAGGCTTTTTTGTCTTACGCACATTTTCATTTAAATAAGTAGTTTTTAAATTATAACAAATTTTAATGTCAAACGCTCATAATTTTTATAATCGCATTGAAACAAATTAACATAAGTTGACTTTTCTTACAATTTGACAAGTGTCAACAATCTGTCACTGCAATACAAGTGACGAAAAATTTCTATATTTTGTAATATTCACTTGTAAAAAAGGCAATATTATGGTTCAACACAATAATTCCGAGAAACTGGATATGATTATTATTTATGGTGAATGTGGCAGAAACTCAAGAGGGGCTGCAAGGCTTTACAGGCGACGTTACCCAGATCGAAGACAACAAAATCATAAAACGTTTTAAATTTAAAGAAAAATTTACTACAATATAGAAGCTTCGATAAAGGCAAGCGTGAGCGTGTACGAGAATTAGAAATAATAATCGTAATACGGCGGAAGTTCTACAGTGTGTTGAAAACAATCCTCATATTTCAATAACAAGTGTTGAAGAGGCCACTGGCATTTCATTTTACTTTTGTCAAAGAATTCTTTCTGATAACAAATTTTGTCCCTATAAAGTGCATCTTGTTCATCATTTGCGTGCTGAAGATTCACAAAGAAGATTAGAAAATTTGCTTTAGTTTTAATTCTTTTAAAATCATAAAATTAGGCCTTGTGTTTATGTTTTTCAGGAATAAATGTTAAAAAAACGTAGTTATTTTATCATTTTAGTGTTGTATTAGTGTTATTAATGGTAACAATAACAATATTATAAGAAATTCTATTCAATGCGATTATAAAAATTATGGGCGTTTGACATTAAAATTTGTTATAATTTAAAAACGACTTATTTAAATGAAAATGTGCGTAAGGCAAACAAGCCTTAGAATTGAATGTACTACTAGAATCATACATTTTCGACCTTCCTGTCACCTAAAAATTTTTTCTCGGCGTCGCGACACTCATACCGTAAACGGCAAGCACGTCGTTTGAACTTCAATATATAGTCATTAGGAGTATCTATTTATTGGCGTCTACAGAAATTCAATATCTTTCTTAGTTTCCGAGTAATCAGCCTGGGGAGTTTTAGATGAATCACCCTGTATATATCAATCAAAATCTCGAGGTTGAAAAAATCACGATTAGTATACTTCCTTATATTAGGTATAAGAAAGTAAAAACGATATTCAACCTGAACGTCTATACCACAGCAAGTCCAGGTTTTCTAAGAAGCTCATGGTATCTTCCGTAATATTCTGGAATGGCAAAAGTCGATTATTTTTTACTAATCCACAGCTAATAAAAACCAATGTAGATAACTACGTCCATCATTTGCGAGAAGATCTAAAATCTGAAATGCGCCGGTTGTATCCGAATAATGATTATGTTTTTACTCAGGATGGTGCCCTGTCACACAGGACAATAACATCCAAAATATTTCTGCAGAAAGCACTCCATCCTTTATTCAAGCAAATCAGTGGCCACCGAATTCTCCCGATTGTAATGCAGTGAATTATTTGGTATGGAATGCATTATATGAAATAGTGTATGCCCAAAGACGAGAATCGTTTGCCAACCTGAAAGATCTGCGTTGGCGAATAGTGTGGCCAAAAGTGTCACGAAATTTAATCAGAAATGCTCTTTTACAATTTAAACAGGTTAAGAGTAGTAAATTTGCAGAATGGAGGTCCAGTACAACATGTTTTTAATTAGTAATAGTATTAACATATCCATTTCAATTTTGAGATTATGTATAATTGTTTTTTTAACTGAAAATAAAAAAATCGTTATTCTGGTGTTTTTCTAAATAAATGTCTGCAATTTTCAACCTTTTATCTGTAAGAGATCAAAATATAAAGTCGATATCTCAATGTACTCCGAAGTTATGGAGTTTCAAATAGGAATTGTTTTTTAACAGCCACCCGGCATATCTATTTATAAGTTGAGGTTATTTTGAATAGAATGAAAAAATGTGATATCATAAAGTATTGTGAATAATGTCTCGATAACGAGTGTCGTCTATTTAAAAGTTCGTAATTGACACTGACTAGCATACCACTATTTTCAGTGTTCATTTTTGGTTCAACCATTAACGTTTTCCTATAATAATTAAACTTATAAAAAGTTGAAAATTTATTTTTGTGGCCGATATTTACTGAAATATAATTTTCGCGAACATGCTCTCTTAAGACTTTCATTATCTTTTTATGATTCGGTGCTCAAGAGAGATTGCAATCATTTTAAATCCCTTCATTCACATTTCCTACCCCGTTCCCACCATAAAATATTATGAAATAAATCTAAGTGTTTAGAGCTATATAAACCTACAAAGTGTTATAACTCGACACATATAACATAATATTTCTCAGAAGAAAAACATAATTATTATTTGTTGCTTTAACATCTGAAGGTTGCAGACACTATAATGTTTTACATCCCTCACTGCCATTTCTTGTTAGAAACACGTTTATATTAAGTTCTATTAGAGTGTAAATTATTATTGATGAGTTTAGTTGTAATAATCTGTATGAAAGATATTGTAATATATTTTACATTATTTGATATGTGATCATTCTTACTATTCTCAAATCAAACGTTGGTCCAAATTCTTAAGCGATACACATTAATATAATGATGATCTATCTGCGGTTCTAGTAATTGTCGAGCTGGAGCAGAGACACAGCATCTAAATAAAAAAATTCAAAACATTCTGAAATTCTCAAACGTCAGTGTGGCATTTCTCTTATAATCCCCTCAATTTCCCATAATGTCTCTATGAAGATTATTAGTAAAAATTATTCTAAAATGAACAATAGTGAATATGAAAGTGATTGTTAAGTCTTCACGAATAAATCCTCCCAAAGTTGCTGAACCTGCAAATACTGCATGCCTTCAATTACTGCCACAGAAATCAAGACTGAAGTACCATCGCGAGTAAAAAAAAAATGATATAATAAAATTCAGGCTGAAGTGTCAACTTAAATTTTCATAATTTAAGTTTGACTGCGTGAACATCTTGCACTAGTTTTTTTTTCTCGGAGAACACAATTTATTTGTTATATAAGCAGGAAAAAAAAATCAAGAAATATGCAGAAAATGCATTTTTCACTTAAAAAAATCCAAGAAAATTAAATTATACACACTCTGATTTTCGTATTTTATGATAAAAAGTTAGCTGAGAATTGAAGATAACGTGGACATCTCGTTGTTCAAAAAGGTACAATTTTAGGAAAAAAAAATAAAACTCTTTTATTGCATTTCTGGACGAATCACGACGAATTACAATGAAAAAAACATAACTCCATGAAAAAAATTTAACTGTATGTCTGTTGTATCGCGATAGCAGAGTCAGTTTTTTGAAATAAGGCTTTTAAATTTGGTACACTTGTTCTAAAGGCCAAAGACAATGACAAATTCGGTGATAAGCAAAATTGGCTAGCTGAAAAGGAGGTCGACAGGATCAAAACTTTTTTATATTTGTCTTTACAAAAAAATATATTCTTGATGAATGATTCCAAATCATGTCTAGTATATTAAGCCAATAAAATATATTTTCCAAGTACTTAAATAAAGCTGATGTAAACTAATTTCTTTACATATTTGACCTCATCAATTGGGGTTAGGATAAATTTGTCAGTTTGACATTTGGAATGTCTAATTTTAGTTACAAAAATGTCAATGTCAATAAGAAGAAATTATTAAAATATAATTCATTATGTCTTTTCTGGTGGTACCACATTCATATATATATATATATATATATATATATATATATATATATATATATATATATATATATATATATATATATATATATATATATATATATATATATATATATATATATATATATATATATATATATATATATATATATATATATATATATATATATATATATATATATATATATATATATATATATATATATATATATATATATATATATATATATATATATATATATATATATATATATATATATATGAATGTGGTACCACCAGAAAAGACATAATGAATTATATTTTAATAATTTCTTCTTATTGACATTGACATTTTTATAACTAAATTAGACATTCCAAATGTCAAAACTGACAAATTTATCCCAACCCCAATTGATGAGGTCAAATATGTAAAGAAATTAGTTTACATCAGCTTTATTTAAGTACTTGGAAAATATATTTTATTGGTTTAATATACTAGACATGATTTGGAATCATTCATCAAGAATATATTTTTTTTGTAAAGACAAATATAAAAAAGTTTTGATCCTGTCGACCTCCTTTCAGCTAGCCAATTTTGCTTATCACCGAATTTGTCATTGTCTTTGGCCTTTAGAACAAGTGTACCAAATTTAAAAGCCTTATTTCAAAACTGACTCTGCTATCGCGATACAACAGACATACAGTTAAATTTTTTTCATGGAGTTATGTTTTTTTCATTGTAATTCGTCGTGATTCGTCCAGAAATGCAATAAAAGAGTTTTATTTTTTTTTCCTAAAATTGTACCTTTTTGATCCAACGAGATGTCCACGTTATCTTCAATTCTCAGCTAACTTTTTATCATAAAAATACGAAAATCAGAGTGTGTATAATTTAATTTTCTTGGATTTTTTAAGTGAAAAAATGCATTTTCTGCATATTTCTTGATTTTTTTTCCTGCTTATATAACAAATAAATTGTGTTCTCCGAGAAAAAAAACTAGTGCAAGATGTTCACGCAGTCAAACTTAAATTATGAAAATTTAAGTTGACACTTCAGCCTGAATTTTATTATATCATTTTTTTTTGCTCGCGATGGTACTTCAGTCTTGATTTCTGTGCAGCAATTGAAGGCATGCAGTATTTGCAGGTTCAGCAACTTTGGGAGGGATTTATTCGTGAAGACTTAACAATCACTTTCATATTCACTATTGTTCATTTTAGAATAATTTTTACTAATAATCTTCATAGAGACATTATGGGAAATTGAGGGGATTATAAGAGAAATGCCACACTGACGTTTGAGAATTTCAGAATGTTTTGAATTTTTTTATTTAGATGCTGTGTCTCTGCTCCAGCTCGACAATTACTAGAACCGCAGATAGATCATCATTATATTAATGTGTATCGCTTAAGAATTTGGACCAACGTTTGATTTGAGAATAGTAAGAATGATCACATATCAAATAATGTAAAATATATTACAATATCTTTCATACAGATTATTACAACTAAACTCATCAATAATAATTTACACTCTAATAGAACTTAATATAAACGTGTTTCTAACAAGAAATGGCAGTGAGGATGTAAAACATTATAGTGTCTGCAACCTTCAGATGTTAAAGCAACAAATAATAATTATGTTTTTTCTTCTGAGAAATATTATGTTATATGTGTCGAGTTATAACACTTTGTAGGTTTATATAGCTCTAAACACTTAGATTTATTTCATAATATTTTATGGTGGAACGGGGTAGGAAATGTGAATGAAGGGATTTAAAATGATTGCAATCTCTATTGAGCACCGAATCATAAAAAGATAATGAAAGTCTTAAGAGAGCATGTTCGCGAAAATTATATTTCAGTAAATATCGGCCACAAAAATAAATTTTCAACTTTTTATAAGTTTAATTATTATAGGAAAACGTTAATGGTTGAACCAAAAATGAACACTGAAAATAGTGGTATGCTAGTCAGTGTCAATTACGAACTTTTAAATAGACGACACTCGTTATCGAGACATTATTCACAATACTTTATGATATCACATTTTTTCATTCTATTCAAAATAACCTCAACTTATAAATAGATATGCCGGGTGGCTGTTAAAAAACAATTCTATTTGAAACTCCATAACTTCGGAGTACATTGAGATATCGACTTTATATTTTGATCTCTTACAGATAAAAGGTTGAAAATTGCAGACATTTATTTAGAAAAACACCAGAATAACGATTTTTTATTTTCAGTTAAAAAAACAATTATACATAATCTCAAAATTGAAATGGATATGTTAATACTATTACTAATTAAAAAACATGTTGTACTGGACCTCCATTCTGCAAATTTACTACTCTTAACCTGTTTAAATTGTAAAAAGAGCATTTCTGATTAAATTTCGTGACACTTTTGGCCACACTATTCGCCAACGCAGATCTTTCAGGTTGGCAAACGATTCTCGTCTTTGGGCATACACTATTTCATATAATGCATTCCATACCAAATAATTCACTGCATTACAATCGGGAGAATTCGGTGGCCACTGATTTGCTTGAATAAAGGATGGAGTGCTTTCTGCAGAAATATTTTGATGTTATTGTCCTGTGTGACAGGGCACCATCCTGAGTAAAAACATAATCATTATTCGGATACAACCGGCGCATTTCAGATATTAGATCTTCTCGCAAATGATGGACGTAGTTATCTACATTGGTTTTTATTAGCTGTGGATTAGTAAAAAATAATCGACTTTTGCCATTCCAGAATATTAAGGAAGATACCATGAGCTTCTTAGAAAACCTGGACTTGCTGTGGTATAGACGTTCAGGTTGAATATCGTTTTTACTTTCTTATATAGGTATAACTTCCTTATATTAGGATATAAGGAAGTATACTAATCGTGATTTTTTTCAACCTCGAGATTTTGATTGATATATACAGGGTGATTCATCTAAAACTCCCCAGGCCGATTACTCGGAAACTAAGAAAGATATTGAATTTCTGTAGACGCCAATAAATAGATACTCCTAATGACTATATATTGAAGTTCAAACGACGTGCTTGCCGTTTACGGTATGAGTGTCGCGACGCCGAGAAAAATTTTTAGGTAACAGGAAGGTCGAAAATGTATGATTCTAGTAGTACATTCAATTCTAAGGCTTGTTTGCCTTACGCACATTTTCATTTAAATAAGTCGTTTTTAAATTATAACAAATTTTAATGTCAAACGCCCATAATTTTTATAATCGCATTGAATAGAATTTCTTATAATATTGTTATTGTTACCATTAATAACACTAATACAACACTAAAATGATAAAATAACTACGTTTTTTTAACATTTATTCCTGAAAACATAAACACAAGGCCTAATTTTATGATTTTAAAAGAATTAAAACTAAAGCAAATTTTCTAATCTTCTTTGTGAATCTTCAGCACGCAAATGATGAACAAGATGCACTTTATAGGGACAAAATTTGTTATCAGAAAGAATTCTTTGACAAAAGTGAAATGAAATGCCAGTGGCCTCTTCAACACTTGTTATTGAAATATGAGGATTGTTTTCAACACACTGTAGAACTTCCGCCGTATTACGATTATTATTTCTAATTCTCGTACACGCTCACGCTTGCCTTTATCGAAGCTTCTATATTGTAGTAAATTTTTCTTTAAATTTAAAACGTTTTATGATTTGGTTGTCTTCGATCTGGGTAACGTCGCCTGTAAAGCCTTGCAGCCCCTCTTGAGTTTCTGCCACATTCACCATAAATAATAATCATATCCAGTTTCTCGAATTATTGTGTTGAACCATAATATTGCCTTTTTTACAAGTGAATATTACAAAATATAGAAATTTTTCGTCACTTGTATTGCAGTGACAGATTGTTGACACTTGGTCAAATTGTAAGAAAAGTCAACTTATGTTAATTTGTTTCAATGCGATTATAAAAATTATGGGCGTTTGACATTAAAATTTGTTATAATTTAAAAAACTACTTATTTAAATGAAAATGTGCGTAAGACAAAAAAGCCTTAGAAATGAATGTACTACTAGAATCATACATTTTCAAACTTCCTGTCAACCTAAAAATTTTTTTCGAGTGTCGCGACGTTCATACCGTAATCGGTAATCACGTCGTTTGAACTTCAATATATAGTCATTAGGAATATCTATTTATTGGCGTTTACAGAAATTCAATATCTATCTCAGTTTTCGAATAATCGGCCTGGGGAGTTTTAGCTGAATCACCCTTGTATACGTTATGAACACTCCTGAATCCATTCTGACTATTTTCCGAATGATGTCTGTTGATTCTTGGGTGTGTGTGTATGTGTGTAGCTATGATAACTCAAAAAATACTAATGGGAGACTTCCAAATTTGGCAATTAACATTTTCAACAACTTTTTAAGTAACACATTAAATTTGGTGAATCTGGTACCACCAGATGAGACATAATGAATGAAAAAAGAAGAAGGCACAATTTCGGGAAAAAAATTTTAATTTTTTTATTGCATTTTTGGACGAATCACGACGAATTACAATGAAAATAACAAAACTTCATGGAAAAAAGTCTGTCTGCATGTCTGTAGTATGGTGATAGCAGCCACAGTTTTTGAGATAAAGCTTTCAAATTTGGTACACTTGTTCTACAAGCCAAAGACAATGACAAATTCGGTGATAAGCAAAATTGGCTAGCTGAAAGCAGGTCGTCCACGGGATTCAAACTTTTTTGTTTTTGTCTTTACAAAGAAATACATTCGTGATGAATGATTCTAAATCATGTTTACTATATCAAGCCAATAAAATATATTTTCCAAGTACTTAAAAAAAGATGTAAATTGATTTTTTTACACATTTGATCTCATTAATTGGAGTTAGATAAATTTGGCGATTTGACATTTGGAATGTCTAATTTAGTTACAAAAATGTCAATGTCAATAAGAAGAAATTATTAAAATATATGACATGAATTATTATTGACAGTATCGAACGACGCTGATGATTAATTATATAAAAATGTTTATGAAATATTTCAAGGTACCTACTTTATTAAAATTTAATTAGGGTAAGTGAGGAATTAAACAGAATGATTTTTTTAGATCAGGATGATATATACTAGTATAAGAAACTTATGTGCTGGCCACATCAGATATTTTCTTGTAGACATAGTGAGTGATAAGACTGATAAGTGTATCCCTCTGGTGGTCAATGCTACTACCCGTCAAACATCACGGATGTCTTAGTGACTGAGAGCGACCTGCAAAGCAGGTACCAAGAGTTGCGACCTCTAACCTTCGTGGACTGAACTATATACTGAATAAGATTTACAGGAAACAATTACTCAGCGGACAAAAGCCCCAAACCTGCATTGGATTAAACCTGCAAGTCTTATTTGACAGCTAAGATCATTTGTCAATTCCTTACTAAACATAGACCGGAGTCGAACTTGTTATGTTTTCGCCAATATCGTTTCTTGTAGTTGAATATACTATTATTTTGCCTATTTTGAGGGATCTGGAGCGTAAAATCGTTTTCATTTTAAAAAACTAAACGCCGTAGATCTGCATTCGAAAACTTCTTATTAAAACGCAAGGCTCGTAATGTTCAACACGTTTTTGCATTATTTAGTGAAATTGCTGAGGTTTGCTACTGTTTGTAGCATTTAATGCCTAATCGTTCTTGAATAATTTGTACAGACCTACGACTGATTATTAATCTGTTTGTTATTATATGTTGTGATCCGGGTTGATTTTCTTGTGACAAAGACAGTTAATGTACATTTTTAAATTTTCGTTATTTATAACAGTTAGTCTTTCCATTCCCAGGTTTTCTGAAAATTCAACCAGTTTCCGCATTTTTTTTTTTGGCACACCAATTATTTTCTTGATAATAAGTTGCAATGATCTCTTAGTCAGGCCTATTTAAATGAGGTGCCATTATTACAAGAAATCTCGAGATAATTGTACAAATCTTTCACTAAATCTTTCAATGTACTCCGGTGTTATGGAACAGGATTCATTTCTTAATAGCCACCCGGTAAGTCTATCATTTACAGGTCATTGAAACTATTTGGACAATTTTTTTTAATTCTGTGTTTACCATGATACATTTTTTAATTTATATACTTTTCATTCGCGCAAAGGGAAAATGGAAAAGCAGTCTTACATATTTCTTAAAAACCTTAAATTTGACACTTACTCTCTTTACTTTCTTCACTAAATAAATGTTCGTTATTGGGGAGCTGTCATCGCTATTATTAATTAATAATTTAATAACTATATATATATATATATATATATATATATATATATATATATATATATATATATATATATATATATATATATATATATATATATATATATATATATATATATATATATATATATATATATATATATATATATATATATATATATATATATATATATATATATATATATATATATATATATATATATATATATATATATATATATATATATATATATATATATATATATATATATATATATATATATATATATATATATATATATATATATATATATATATATATATATATATATATATATATATATATATATATATATATATATATATATATATATATATATATATATATATATATATATATATATATATATATATATATATATATATATATATATATATATATATATATATATATGTGTGTGTGTATATAGATACCTATAAAAAATATAATTCTTGTAGGACACTGGATAATCAAATAATCAATCAAAACAATGTATTTAAATATTATGTATAAAAAAAATCATTACGACATCCACGCCCAGAGCCAGCTAAACATCGACGGTGCGTGCGCCACCGTGGCAATTGATGGACCTCATAGGGATGGAGTCGATTTGATATCTAAAAATTAATCATAAAATATTAACACCCTAAATTAAAAAGGATGTAATTAATACATGTCATTAAAAACTAATAATAACAAAACAGCATTAAAAATAATTGATAAAAATTGTTAAAAAAATTATGATTAAAAAGATATTTCGCTGATAAATTTTGTTTATCAAGGAAGCGAAAATCCCAATCTCAAAAACCCTACTTAAGATAATTTGTCTGTTGAGTGGCTATGTCACACCTGGAGAAAATACAATAAACGTATCGAAACGTAGGTTTGTTTAAAAAGTTGTTTTTCTTTAAAAAAAAGATCTTAATCCCATAAAAATTGATACAAAAAATTGAGTAGAAGATTTTTCATGACCTGTTGAAAACGGAAGTGTCTTAGTCAACTAATGGGTTTGAATTCATTTGGAAATATCTCAAAAAATTGTAAAATTTTTGGGATTACCTAATCCTTTAGCATCTACCAGCCATTGCTTCTAGAAAACGTCTGGAGCAGACATTATTTGTCTGAAAAGACATGGTGGGCGGAAATCCTCCGAAATTGCAGAAATATATAATAGATGATGCGTCCAAAATAATGTAAAGAATTCTTAAAAAATCATTAGCAAGCCTACCTATTCTACTAATTCTAAAATGCACAAATCTATGACATTATCAGTTACAAAAGAAGAAACTGGTTGCAATTTTATCGTCTGTATGGTTAACTTCGACCATCAAATGTAAAACATAAGCAACTCTTCATCACAGTCCAGAGGGTAGACACAAACAACACATTTGGGCGAATTGCAAAAGAAAGCAGAATATTTAAAAGTACCCAAATCTAAAAGCTGACTGCTTTTCGTCGAACATCAGCGACCCTGTTAATCAACGCTAAAACGGACCTTACCAATTGCGCACTTCAACAGTGGTAGATGGTTATATAGAAGACAGCGTGAACAACAAAATAATGATTTCAAAGAAGATAATTAGTGGTAACGAAAACTCAACGGAAACATTCGTTATACTCTATTAATATTAGCATAAACAGGAAAAAAAATATAAAGTTTTGCCGTTTGCGGATTATACGCGTCAAGTGGATAGTTTTCAAAGTAAAAAAAGTTGCAAAGTAGAAAGTGGTCGCTACACCCAAAAAAACTACCCCAAACGCGATTTTATACTAACAGGAAATATTTCTACAAAAAAGGTTCTATTACTAGAGTCAATAAATGCAATGGATTTCAAGCACTGTGCGATTGAAGAAGGGGGTTACGTGAAACTCGACGCGCGTTTCGTATTATCTTGATGAAACGTGAATTTACAATCGTAATAATCATGACATAATGCAACAAGGATGCCCTCTCTTTTATTAATAAATAAGTGTGGAAGGGTCTACCGACTTAAATATTTTGAATAGTGATAGGCACTATCGAATGATTTGAACTATCGAATAATTACTGAAAGAATGATTCCAACTATCGAATGAATTCATTCGAATAAATTCATTCAATTAGAACTTTTCTAGAAAACATCATTTGATGATATGGTTAATCTACTAACTAATGCTACTGAGTTTCACCGTTCATGAAAATTGATCTTTAGATCAGAACCAACATAGTCTTGTATGAGTCACATGTCATCATCACTTAGTTGGCAGTTGCATTTTGTTGTTTACACTATTTATCGTATCACATAATAAAATGCCTCTTTTATATATAAATTAAATACCGTCTCCGTCTATGCTTAAGTACCAACTGTCGAATTATTCAATTGTTTTTATTCGATATTCGATATTCACTAATTTTGACCACAAGGTCAATGACGCTGATAAATTCGGTGATGAGCACAACTGGTCTGCTGAAAGGAGGTCAAAGAGACCCAAACATTTTTGCATTCAACTTTACAAAAAAACGTATTCTTGATGAAAGATTATAAATCAGTCTATTATATCAAGACAATAAAATACATTTTGCAAGTACTTAAATAAAGGTGATGTATACGGAAATTTTGTAGATCTCATATAATGGGGTTAGGACAAATTTGTCAGTTTGACGTTTGAATTGTCCAATTTATAAAAATGCAAATGTTGATAAGAAGACATAGTTAAAACATATGACATGAATTTATTGAGAGAGTCGAAGTAAGCTGAAAATTAATTATTTTTAATGAAACATTTCAAGCTACGCTTTTAAAATTTAATTAAGAATTAAGTCAAGAATTAAATTAGAATGATTTTTTTAGATCTGGATGATATACAATGGTATACAAACGTTATGTGATGTTCACATCAGATATTTTTTTTAATGCGTTACGTTTATTGATGGAATTCTGGGCCGTGAACCCACTGGGTTCTTGGGAGTCTTGGGCTCCGTGCCAGTGCTAGTCCTATGATAGTTACGTCACTGTTTACTTTCAGTTATCCATTATTGTCTGGATGCGCTTGGTTTTAATTTTTAGTTGAAACCATAACACGACACTCATATCTATGCTCTCACTAATTTGCACAAATCTTTACTCGAATATACATTACATTACTAAGAAACTTTATTGCTATGCTAGGAACTAGAACCTGAGTTAGCTACTTAGGTGAAAGGAGGTCTTAATCCAAAATTTAATCATACGAATGGCTGGTGTTTCCAACACATCTTATAAATTCTCTCAGTTCTATTTAAATATCAGCGAAATGTTCTCTAACATTTCCACTACATAAAAGTTGTCGCAAGTTCGTTTTGACGAGTCACAGCTTCTAAGTAATCTTCGAGATCGCATGAGGACACAACATTTCGAAAATGCAATTGATTCAAGCTTATTTTCTTTAATGACGTATAATATTGCATGTCTAGGACGTAAAAGTTTTCGTAACTGCCACTCTAATAAGCTTGGGCAAAAAATCGATATACCGATTAAAATAAATTTTTTAATCGGTTCATCGAATAAAAAAATTGAATCGAAATATCAAATGGAATCGGATTATTGAGTCGAATCGAACCGGATTATCGATTCGAATCAGAATGTCGATTCGAATCGGAACATCGAAGCGAATCGGAATACCGAATCAATTAACAATTCTATTTGTAATTTATTTCGGATTAAGATGGGAGAGAACTGTTGTTGCCCTAGATGTGGTTCGGACTCCATATTAAACTGTAGGGCCTCGTCTCTCTTTACTCAATACAAAATTCTAGGATTCTCTGGGAGTTACTTCGGTGACTTGAGAGGCAGTTAAGAAAACATTTTAAGAAAAACAATCATTTCAAGAATCAGAATATTGAATCGATTAAGCCCATCGAATCGATACAAAGCGACATTTAGAATCTAATCAACTTATCGATCGAATCGGTACCTACATCTTAATTAATGTCTAATCTAAATAATTAATGAAAATAAAAAGGAACATGCATTAAAAAATACATTACTTTGTGTAGTAAAACGTCTTCAACGCACCGTCTACATAAACATAAATATAAACATAAACACCACAGACATTAGACAACTCTCGAATCCAAAGCCGAAGCTACACAGGCGAAGGTTACACTTATGAAAAAACGCAGACACATTCCATTCCCAACGACATTGCCGATGCCCGTGGCGGGATTCGAACCAGTAGGACGATTGAGAGATTATCTAGCCACTCTTGCCATCGCGTGCTCTAGCCAACTACTCCACCGAGCCGGTAATTTTTTTTAAACGTGGACATACAACCATTCCCACCGACATTGCCAATGCCGGTGGCGGGACATAGGAAGATATTTTTTAAAATCTGTGCTTCATGAAGATGTATAATTATTTTTCGTTCATTTTGAATAGCAGTAGCACTAATGGAACACTCTGTATTTATTTTCCTTGGTTTTTACAAAAATTACTGTTGTGAAGTTTTGCACGACCTTTTAGGCAGGCTAGTAGTATCCGAGTTGTAAGTCAACTTACTGTCCAGTCTGATGAATTTCAACAATTTTTCAAGAAATTTTTTGAAAGTGTTTTGTGACTGTGAATTTTACGTTCATCTAAAGGACTCCCTGTCCAATTTTATTTTTGGTCTTAACTACTTAGTCAAATGAATTTTACACTTTCACAAACTACCTGATCTCACTAGTAAAATCAATTTTGTAAGGAACCCTCTGTTCAAATTATTTTTTTGGCCTTCAACGGCTTTGAAAAAATAAATTTCATAGTTCAGAAAGCATTTGCAGGGAAGTAAAAAGACATTTTTTATTTTTACATAAAAACTAACTAAAAAAATATTTTCAGCATTCCTTAAAGTCATTATCAGGCTAGAAAAAAGCCAAATTGTCAGGGACCCCTGTGCATGTTTGTTTTAAGCCATAGTAAATAAATAAAAAGCATAAGCCGCTTAATTAAATTCTTCGGCTACAAAGTCTGAGGTAGAAACAAATCCCTCAAGCCAGGACCGCCAAAGAGGAGTTGCTGAGGTCTTGCTCAGCTCTGTTAGCATAGTCAAAAGCACACAGAAAATTCAACAAGGTGAAGAACAGGCTACCTTACCTGTCTGTATAAACAAAATCGACTTTGAGAAAATTCCATCCCTACGATCAAATACCAAGACAACAAAACTAAAATTTTTTCGTGGCATCAAGTCACGTGGCGTCCATCTTAATAGAAAGAAATAATAACCCAGCTAGGAAGCAATTAAAGAAGCAGGCCTTCCAAAACACAAATAAAGCCTTGTCCTATTTGTGACAGGGTTTATCCTAGTACCGTGATATTGGATAATATTCGACAATAAGAAAATTTTTACTTGTCATTTGAAACGTCCTTAAATCTCATTATTTATAGTATACAAAATGAATCAAAGCCTCGCGAGTGAGTAAGCAGTGTCATATTTTAAAAATAAATGCGGGACATGAAAAGTTATGTTTTTCAATCAGTTTCTTAATGAGGAACATCCTGCAAGTGATTTGGAAACTATCAAGTTTCGAAATATTACTTTGATAGATGTGGAAAGATCATCTTCGCTCTACCTCATGAAGGAGACGTTTTTCAACAGAAAACATAGTAACCGTGTTATTCATGCAAATGTTCGATAGTGCGCAATCTCAGCCATTTGTCCTCAGTACGTGACATATGAAAGATAAGCAGTTTTATACCTGTAGGTAATAGTTATTTTATTTGTCTCTCTGTGATGACCTAAATGTGTTATTACTGAGAACGTACATGTAACTCTACTGAAGGCGGCCATTCTTAGGCAACCATAACTATATTTATGAAGAATGATTCTCAAAAACCGGTTATATATTGGTAATTGATCCATATATGTGAAACATTGCTCAAAAGGTTTGTTTTAAAATTGAATGTTACATATAGTCCGAGAGCTGTTAGACATTTTTGGGTAGGTATTTGAGGCACTGTGAAAATTTGTACAATACCTCTTTAGTAATATCCGAATACAAAAACACAGACTTGGCTGAAGAGTAGCGGGGCTTAACCGACCCTCAAATTTTTAAATTAGCAACATTTTTTTCGCAATAAAAAACCCTTGAGGCATTTTGAGATTTTTATACCTTGAAATTTAGTATTTAAGGAGTTGAAAAATAAAAAAAGCCAGATTTTTTAATCGGGTCTAAAAAACTTAGCCAGGTGTTTGCAAAATT
The DNA here is from genome assembly GCA_029963845.1 of Rhamnusium bicolor. Lineage (NCBI taxonomy): Eukaryota > Metazoa > Arthropoda > Insecta > Coleoptera > Cerambycidae > Rhamnusium > Rhamnusium bicolor. Next base: position 110,307 of record JANEYF010001123.1, read on the forward strand.
ATAATTTTGAAAAATTTAAAAAAATATATTTGAGGCACGTTGAAATTTAAACAGAATAATATTGGTAACTAGAAATAGATATATTCAAAAAAACAGGTCGTTTCGGTGACACATTCTACCTGCCAGGTGATCAATATGTTTGATATGAGTGCGAGTGAACAGTGCTATGGGTAGGTTGAAGTGTGAGAGACAGCGTATATCGGCAGCTGTCTGACTTGAAGGACGCTGCGGTGCGATTGGCTCTCGCAAGACCACGTGACTTACAGCACCCATGCAGTTTTTTGTAAAAATTTTGGAGTAGTTATAAGATTCTCAGTCGTAGTATTTTTTTTTTTCATTTTAGATTTTTTATATATTTATCAATAAATGAAAAAAGGATATAGTATATAGTATGTGTCTATTGATGCGCAATATAACTTAACAAATAAAACATTTTTTTGTCTATTCTCTGGTTAATTTCAATTTAATTTAATCTTTATTAATTATCCCGAAATACAGCGGTTTGAAAAAGTAAACGAATACAAATATAAAATACATAAAAAAATTACTGAAAGGAACTGATAATAAAGTATAAAAATATTCTTTATTCATCCTCAGAATTTATTGCTTCTTCATCTTCAGCGAACTCTTCATCAGAACTTGATTACTCTTCTTCTTCCGGTTCTTCTGCATTACCTGAAAATAGTAATGCATGTATATTCAATAAATAATAAAATGAAAAACGCAATTATATAATACCACTGAGAATCTTATAACTACTCCAAAATTTTTGAAAACAACTGCATGGGTGCTGTAAGTCACGTGGTCTTGCGAGCCAATCGTCCTTCAAGTCAGACAGCTGCCGATATACGCTGTCTCTCACACTTCAACCTACCCATAGCGCTGTTCACTCGCATTCATATCAAACATATTGATCACCTGGCAGGTAGAATGTTCCACCGAAACGACCTATTTTTTTTTTGAATATATCTATTTTTAGTTGCCAATATTATTCTGTTTAAATTTCAACGTGCTTCAAATATATTTTTTAAATTTTTCAAAAAATATAATTTTGCACACTCCTGGTTAAGTTTTAGACCCGATGAAAAAATCTGGCTTTTTTATTTTTCAACTCCTGAAATACTAAATTTCCAAGGTACTAAAATTTCAAAATGCCTCAAGGGCTTTTTATTGCGAAAAAAATGTTGCTAATTTAAAAATTTGAGGGTCGGTTAAGCCCCGCTACCCTTCAGCCAGGTCTGTGTTTTTGTATTCCGATATTACTAAAGAGGTATTTTACAAATTTTCACAGTGCCTCAAATACCTACCCAAAAATGTCTAACAGCTCTCCTACTAATACCATCTAATAAGTATATTAGTATATACCATAAGTAAATATCAAAAAACTATGTTATATAACGTTCCTCCTTTATTTTTATATATTAAAACATATTACTGGACAGTCATTCCAATTAAATTTTAATTCAAAATATGGAAGTTTTGAGCATTTGATAAATATTTATATTACACCTAGTATTAAGTTATAATATAAATTTGTTGGCAGTTAGAGCCAATGTTTCAGCCAGGTAGGAAATTTTATAAACGTGACTTTTAAGGCTGAACACACCCGTTTCCTGAATGCTAATCATCTAATAAAGATTTCATGACACTAAACCATCATATCGTGTACTATAAAAATAATTTTGATATGCATATCACGACCTGTATATAATGTTATAGTCCTAACTTCTGTTCAGTTATGAAAGTTCATGTTCATGTTTGATTTCTTCTCCCACAGAACTTTTAGAGGGTTCTAAACTATGACATTTCTCTTGATCTGGCAGGATATTAAAGTAGGTACAAGAAAGTTTTTTCAAAGTGTTTAACCTTGGTTTATTTTTTTTAGGTCATAAAGTTTATTGTTTGTATTTATTTATTTGAAAGTTTCTATAAATTTCTTCACTTCAATTGGTTTCCATTTTCTTTTAGCTTACAAACGATGTCATTAACATCAATATAAAATACACGTAATTAAAAAAGTTTATTTGGAATTATTCATAATGGATATAGATAAGATCAGAGAATTTATAGCTTTAGTTAAAATTCGTTAGTTAACGTAACAACTTTATGAGACATAAAAAATCGCTTAGAAATTTGGTCTTCTAGTTGTTGACTAGAATTATGAAATAAGTATCGCGGAAATTATCTTCAGAAAATTTAGCTGAAAGGTTAGGCACTGAACTTCTAGCTCAAAGTTTACTAGTTTAATTGAAGGATACGGTATTAAAAACAACAGGTCAACATAATAAAAAAGTGCTAAGTACCCAGCAAACATTTTCCATAAAATTAGCTATAATTCGACTTGGTAAAAGACGAATTTACTTATTGAGGTAGTTACGACGTAAAATTGACTAGAAAAATACACCTCCCATAGAAATTTACCTATTGGTTTTACTTTATATTTAAATTTACGTAAAAAATACCAATAAATCTACCTTATACACTATTTTTGCTTAAAAGTACTTTTAACTAAAGAAGCAAAGGGAAAAACAACTAAAAAAAATCGACCACAAATTACTTTAAAGGTAAATTTCTCTTAAAGTCGAAATAGGTAGTATAATTAAGTCATATTTACCTTTTTGGTGACTGGAAATCATCATAATGGTAGAATATTCTAACTAGGTAGATTTTGTTGGAAATTCTACGTAATTTATACCTACACAGCAACCTATTTGGTCGCCTTCATTACGATTTTTTAAAGTAATATTAGGTCGACAACGTCGATAAATTCTACCTAGCTTATCTACCTGACTTCAACCATTTAGTCAATTATTCTTTGTAGTTACATTTTCAAAGGCAGTTGACCTTAAGGTTAAATTTGCGTAAAACGCAATCTTTTTTACCACAGTTGTAATACGATTTAAAATTAGTTTGTATGCAAATAAACCGATGAAAAGGTTAAAAAAAATACATAATTATACTTGCTAAGTCATATTCAACAATACTTTTTGGCTCAAATTATAATTATAATTTTTTTACTTGATAATAGGAATTTTCATATAAATCAATATTTTGGAGGCGCATGGTTATTTTTTCGAAGTACAGGTGCTAATATATACGGAAACATTCTGAATTCTGATACTACGCAATTAAACTGGATTTATTTTTATCGCCGGCATTCATTTATTTTCAATTTTACTATAAATTAGGTGTCTTCAATTTTGTAAATGACTGTCAACAATGTTGCTACTGCTTATAGAGAAAAATACGAGTTAAGTATAAAATTCTTCTTTTATTTTTACTAGGAGTAATTTGCTATTTGCATATAAATTCGTAGATTTGACCTAAATCTAGTCAACTCGATGTCGAATTGACGTCGAAATGAAGTCAAATGTACCTAAATACGTATTAGTAACCAAATATACTGTGCAACTACAAGGAAGATTTATATGTAATTTTTACCTATCTTTTCGACGTTGACTTATTCTCTACTTAGGTCGATTCCACGTCGCGTCAACGTAAATTTTACTTAAATATGGTTATCTCGAAGTTTGCGACTAAATTCATTATACATAGTTGAGCAGTCTCGACGTCAAACTAAACCAAAATATTGGTTGGGTAATCAGTGTACAAAATTAAAATATTTAATTTTATCGAAAACTAAATATGTTAGAAAAAAATTTACTCGTTTTATAGTTTACAATTTATATATAATTATTTGATTTTTATTGTTAAGGATGTAAATTATATTTGTTATGATAACATAACTCCGCGGCAAAAAAGTTATGATGAAGAAACAAAATATCAAGCAGAGGAGGCGTAATTAGCGCCCTCTACAAGGAGCAACAAAACAAGTAACACAATAGCTGTATCAAAGTCAACTTAATTCTATTAGTACTTTCTGAAATTTATTCAAAAAATAGAAATAAAGTTTTGATAAAGCCCTATAACTTCTTAAGGAAGCAATTTACTAGAATATATTGGGTATAATTGATCCATTTTCACCTATTAGTGTCCCATTACCTTAAAGCCGTTATTACTCCGAGAGGGAATTTAAAAATTATTAGTTTTTTCTATTATTAAGACTATTCAAGTTGATTTAGGTATTTAAATCAAACACTATTATTTTAATTAAGAGAAGGAACATGACTTTTTATAATGTTAATATTAAATTGAAAATGTCAATGTTGTTATGAACTGTTGTGTAGTTCGAGCACATAATGTGCAAAGGTGAACATTTTAATACATTTGTTCTTGGTGCAGGAAAATAGATTAAATTATTTGAACAAGCCTGAAAATTCTGAACATGAAAATATAAATAGCCAACTAACTCAGGGGAGTCAATCAGATTATTTAAAATTTTATATATCACTAAAGAATGACATTCGCGACAAGTATTTAAGGTACTTATATTATACCTCTGTAACAAATCAATTTGAATAATACCGCAAACACCATCAATTTTACACCAAATGTATGTTACAAACTTTATTTGTATTATCCCAATTCTAAATTTAAGAGTTTCGTAACCTTAATTGCAGACTACCGAAGCATACTCCAATTTAGATCTAACAAAAGCACTGAAAGGCAACTCTAGTGTAGCAGAATCTACAAATTGTTTGCCGTTCCTTATTATAAAACCTAGATTTCTGTATGCACTCGATACTATTTCATTTATATGGTCAGCCGAGTCCACATAACATGTCATTTAAAAAAGATGATAAATAAAAGAGGGCCAAGGACAGATCCTTGGTGTCACCACCAATATGAATTATTATTACACTTATTTATAATAGTAATAATATCAGTTATTTATGCACCAAGGGCATAAAGAGGCGTTTATTCCCCGCGGCGATAATGGCCATAAATGCTGGTTGTGCCCGAGATGTATATAAAATTTTATGTACATGCAGTCCTAATTAAAACATAATACATAAATATATGTCGGCTATCTTACAAATTCTCCATAAGAATTGTCAATTTGTCAAATTTTGACATCCCATAAAAATTAAAATCGTACTGCACAATGACCAGTAGGAACTGGATTTTCAATTTAAATTAAAAATAAATGCAAGTAACCAGGCAACAACATAAATAAAGGTGGCCATATTGTAATTTTGTGGCAATATTCGTTCTCAGAGTTTGACAATCGTTTTGTTGGAGTGGTTTGTGAAGTGGAAATGGAAGAGGATGAACATTTATTTTCCTGAACCTCACCAGAAATTTCGAAGCGGCAGAGGCTGGAACATTGATCTTGTTGCCTCAGAAATCGAAAATGTTGTATGGAAAATATAGCCCTAGGCGGGCTATAAAGTAATATGTTAAGCTCTCAAACCAAGCATATACAGGGTGTCCCCCTTAGTGTGTATTTGTTCCATAACTCCGTAACTATTATAGATAAAAAAAGGCTAACACAAAAGTTCTTCAGCATTCATCATTGCATACTCTAAAAATAATTTTAATCATATAGGGTATTTTGTTTCGGCTGGGTAGTAATCAACTTTGTTACGTTAAATAGAACAACCTATATATTATTATATATTTGGTTAGCGGACGTCAGTAAGCTTTTCAATGAACTACCAAAACCTGTACATTTTTTGGGTAGTTCTGGAATTATTTGAAATTATAAATATATAAATTTTTACGTATGCACACCATTACAAGCGATGTTGTATTCGTCTAATATGAAATATTTTCAAGTGTTTCGATACGGTAATGAATACCAATAGAAAAGGTCTTTCAAACCATGTATCCGATTTTACATTTTTTTCTATAGTATGTCCATAATTTTGCGTCGAACTTGAAGATTTAAAAACCTCAATAACTTGGTTATTTCAAATGGAACACCCTGTATGTTATTTCATATTCGACTAGAGAATTTCAAGAGCTTTCCGGTGACCTACAATACTTTATATTTATTTTCAACAGTTTTGAAAATATGGTCATTTATGTCAAAATTTTGAGAAATAAGAAATAAAAGTTTCTTATTTTTGATACATTTTATCCAAATTATAACCAATAAATAAAGAGGATAATATTTTGACTATTTTAAACTCTCTTATAAAATAATTCGTTCATTGATAAATAATAAATGAGCAAATTTCTTTTTATACATAAAATAAAGAAAAAATAAAAAATAAATGTGTCAAATTTGATGTAGTTAGGAATGAGTAATGAGGAATTAGCAAAAAAACAGGAACAGCAAAATAAATTTAAAAAAATATATACATATTTTCGAAATTTTTGTTGATTTATTAATGAACAAAATAACAAATCTAAGATATTTTCTTACAAGTTTAAATTTTTTTCTGTGGGGTACTATTAAAAACATAGTTTTTAAAGAACAATCCAGAGACGTCAATGATTTGAAAAATAAAATAAATGCATTCAATACAATTACTCCCTAAATGTTAATGAATGTCACTAGATCCTTCCACGATAGAGTTAATTTGTACGCAAATCAAAACGGTCAACACATTGAGCACTAGTTGGAATATTAATTTAAGTTAATTGTTACCATTTTGTTATTTGTTAATTAAAGATAGTGCGTTTTGTTTGAATTGGTTTTATTGTATTTTCTCATATATGCAATGTATGTATATCAATTAATACATACTTATTTAAAAAATTTCTAATTAGTAAAATTAGTAAATTCTCCCTGTTCCTGATTTGGTGGAATATTATTCTTTAGAGAAATATCGTTATTTGTCTTGGGCAACAAATCAGCGAACTCTAAATACTTATTAATTATTATAAGGTAATGTACTTGTTCATAGATTGCTATTGGATCAATTTTAGAAAAGAGGATCAAACTATTGACCTCTTTATTTATTGGTTATTTAACATTTGCATAAAATGTGTCAAAATAGGGCACCTACGTTTTTTCTCAAAATTTGAACATAAATGATCATATACTCAAAACCATTGAAAATAAATATGAAGTATGGTAGGTCATCGGAAAGCTCTTGAAATTCTCTAATCGAATGTTAAACAACATACAGGGTGTTCCTTTTGAAATAACAATGTTATTCAGGTTTTTAAATCTCCAAGTTCGACACAAAATTATGGAGATTCAATATGACTAAAATTATTTTTAGAGTATGCAATGATGAAAGCTGAGGAACTTTTGTGTTAACTCTTTTTTATCTATAATAGTTACAGAGTTATGTGGAACAAATGCGCACTAGAGTGACACCCTGTATAGTGCCCAATTAAGACCGGTCGTACATAAACAGGTTTATTTACCCCAGTAACATTATACTTACATAATCAACATAAATTTTCCACAAAAAAATATTTAAGGCAAAAACGAACTGTTTGAACTACTGTTGTTGATCTTCCAATGATTCAGAGAAGTAGATAATATTAAAAACCTATTGTAACTATGTACAAGTTACACGGTTTTTTATAACAATAGATTGTTTCATGACAGTTACGATACTTAGTAAGAAGTAGAGGGACACGAGAAATTTATATTAAAAAAAACCTGCCTTGGGCAACTACGGCTACAGGAAGTTTACAGGACACTTAATTTTTGTTAAACTTTTTGTTGCTCCAGTAACAAAGTTTGTGTACGTTTACTAAATGTTTTTAAAGGAAAGTTTTTTAGTTCATCTGGACATACATTCCACAAATCAGCTGCTGGATATGTAAAAGATTTCTGATAGACAATGGTTATGAGGATGACTGAAATTAATTTAAGAAATTTAAGCTCGTCTTAATTATATTATTATATATACGAATGAACACATGTGAAATGTCCCACGATTTTTCATGTGTGAAATGGGGTGGTGGTTTAAATTTAAAGTAATGTGATGCCTTAGCACTACATTTTTCTCCATTTGCTTTAGTAGCAAAAAATAAGTGCGGATGATTTAGACGTATTTCATTTTGAAGTAAGATCTTTTGCAAAATTGTAACGTTAATTTTTTATAGTATTTCGTTAATACTAAATGTTTGTACAACTACTAATATCATTTGCTTTATTTTGTTAGAAGTTGAATTAGTGTGATCTGCACTTTTGATCAGTTTCTCCTCCACACTTCCCCAATTGAACTACTTATTGAAAAAAGTATTTCGAGTTAATAAATTTTAGGTTCCTTACATTTGGAGCAATTATATTTTGTGTCGGTGTATCTTAGATTCGTTTCTCTGGAAAATACTAAGTATGCAAAAATATTCCGGAGTTATACCTGTGCTATCAGTATTTTTTACAAAAAACAACCGAACACGAACTTGCTGCGCTGCCTGTCAATACAAGTTTTTATAAATCCTCATATGCATATGTTTTCTTCTCAAAAATATTTTTTTTTTATGAAATTATTAAAAAAATTCCACTAAACTGATATTTCAAGTGCCAGGGTGTTTACGTAAGTTTAAAATAGAATTAATAATTGAAACGTATTTTTATTCCTTCTTTTATTTTTAAGATTATCTTAAGCCATCTTGGTATGTTGTGAAAAACAAGTCTTATGTTTAGGTACAGAGTTTATTTTTAAATATTTATATTGTAATATTAAGTAAACACACGCACATTTGTGCATGATGTTAAATTGGGACTTGAATAGAAAGGAGCACGATAATATACAATAATGCAAATGTGCTGTTTTCATGTAATATTTCAATTTAAATACTTAAATACATTTCTGAAATAAAATTTAGTCTGGATCTCTATTAATGTCATATGTTCTAACAAGAAAAATATTTCTCACTGATCTAGTGCGTTATTTCAAATTATAAATTGATCATTATTTGAGCTCTGAGCTCCATAATACACCAGCTTGTTTTGTAATATTAATTGAGAAATTATTTGTTTTCTGCACAGTAAAAAATGAACAGAATTTAAATATGATTTTTTTATTTTCAGTTAGTATTATAGGTAATCCAGATAAAAAGTAACTGATGAGTAAACTGAATTTTTATAAACGGTGATGATGTGTTCCTACTTGATTCTGTGTAAAGGGAAATTTACTGACCTTACTTGAGTTTGACGGTTCTGTCGATCATCATTTCGTTACACTCTATTTGAGTATTGAACCGCATTGGCAATACTGTTTAAAAAATCACCTGTCAATAACATCAACATTCATGTATAACAAAAGTGGTAAACATATAAAAATACTTTTGCTTGGCTTGGAATATTGAAATATAAAAAGATGAAGAGATAAATTCCAAACGATTAAATCATTTTTATTGTTTTTAGTAGGTATCAACAACTTTTAGTTTATTTAATTTAGAAATTTCCTAAAAAAAAAGTTAGGAGGAATTTTTTATTTTTATGAAAATTCAGTTTCTTCAAGTAATTACCATTACTTAAAAATTATTATTTCGGTAACTCTAGTAGCTGAATCATGGAGTAGTTTCTGTTAGTAAAAACGTTGACGTAAATTTCTCAATTTCAGCTAATGATACAAATACCTATAGAGTATGTGGACTATAACACATAAAAATCAAATGTATATAACAATTAGAGCTGGCAGAAATGTGCGGTGGGACATAGGCGTAGGCACCATAATAAGCGTAATAAAAGAAATTAATTGGCAACAAAAATAATAAACCGTTACAATTTATAACAGTGTATGCACAACTTACCCTTAACTAGCTTAATGAACTAGCTTGGTTATTACAAACTGGAGAAGATCTATAAAACCTTTTCTGCATCAGGTATGTTTCTATGGTCGTCTCCGTGAGTGATGTTCACTGTGGTGAAAATATATGCTTATATTTTGAGAACGACCATTCGACATCTATTGATGTCTTACAAGCATACTTAAAACAGTCTTTGAACGCACTTAACGGATCTGGAGATGCACCATCAGTACCATCAGAAATTTGTCTTAATTTGGTAAAATCGGTGTTTTGCTTTAACACCTGTGAATACTTTTCCCTAACGCGCTATTTTTTTGAGTCACCTATAGCGTGTAGGAGTCGATTTACTTCGTCCACTATTTGCAGTGACTCCGCTAACGACAACGCACTGTTTTGTAAGTTTTTTATGGCGCCATATACTCATGTGAATAGTTTTTAAAGCTGTTTCAACGGAAATGACTTAGAATTTTGTCTGGCTTTCCTTAATAGTTGCAGCCTCATCAGGATTCAAATATCACAGCTTTTATTTGTTGTAAATATTCAGCATAATAAAAACCTGCCTTCATCCATGTTCCCCAACCTATAAGAACCGGCTGTGGTGATTCGGGAATACCGGGACACTTGCTGTGAAATGCGCGAAGACGTTTAGGAGATTTAAGAAACACTTTTTTTGTACTTGCTCTTAATGCATCTACCTTGAAAACCTTGTCGAATAGTTTTTGCCACAAGATGTAAATCATGCACTTTACACGTAACATGTACCAATCTACACCCGTGTTCTTGAAGAGAACAGCCTACCAAACGCAATGTCGCGGCACCATCTGTTACAAACATCAACACTTGACTTGTTGACAGGTCAAATTTTCTAACGTCTCCAGCACCATCCGCGCAATTGTTTTGCCAGTACACTAAGTCTTTTGCTGCTTATTAAGAGTGGAAATGTCGGTTTTAGAGGGTCCAGTACACGTAATATAACATTTACAATAGAATTTTTTTCACTCTGTCGTCTCGTCAAGACATAACCACAGGCGATTCTTACACGTTGGGAACATGGTTGAAGGTAGCTTTTTATTATGCTGGATGTTTACAACAATTAAAACTGTGATACTACAATTCAATCCTGACGAGGCTGCAGCTATTAGGGAAAGCCAGATAAAATTCGAAGATATTTCCATTGAAACGGCTTTAAAAACTATTCACAATAACTATAAAACATTACATGACGCCATGAAAAACTTACAAAATAATGCGTTTTCGTTAGCGGAGTCACTGCAAATTGTGGACGAAGTAAATACACTGCTACACTCTATAGGTGACGCAGAAAATGAGCGCATTAGAGAAAAGTTCGCATGTGTAGTTAAAGCAAGACACCGGGTTTACCAGATTAAGACTTTGTGATGGTACTGATGGTGCATCTCCAAATCCGTTAAATGCATTCAAAAACTATTTTAAATATTACATCAATAGATGCCGAACGGTCGTTCTTAAAATATAAGCATATATTTTCACCACAGCGAAATTCACGGAGACAACGGTAACCACAGAAACGTACCTGATGCTGCAAAGTTTTTACAGATCTTCTCCAATTTGTGATAACCAAGCTAGTTGATTAAGCTAGTTAAGAGGGTAAGTTGTGCACACATTATTATAAATTATAATAGTTTATTGCTTTTGTTACTAGTTAATTTTTCTTATTACGTGTATTATGAAGCGTCCGCCTATGTCCCGCCGCACGACTTGCCAGCTTTAATAATAATGAACTAAGTTATAAGTGTTTTTCAAGAATAAATTTTATTTTTGCTTTTTTTATACTTTAAATTTAACTACTGTTAAAGTTTTAAAATAATACCTTTGATTTTTATTATCATGTACGCCGATTTTCTAATATATTGCACTTATATGTAATTTTTATTTCTAAGATCATCCTCTTCCCCAAAAACAGTTAAAATTTACTGTTTCTTTAAGAAAAGCCTAAAGATTATGTTAAATATAAAGACATGAATAACTGACAGTTAGACTTCCATTTTTGATAATGTCGATCCCAGAGACCGATGCTACAGGAAATTTATTACTACAGCAGAAGGAGGGTTAAGTATTTTTTATTTAATCTTGCATCATGTCATGTTAACGTATCAGTCAGGATATTTGATATCAATATCATAATTTATAGCAGAATTTTATTTTTAAATATGGAAGAGTTTGATGATAATGACTTGATAGATGATGATGTAGAAGTTATTGAAATAGTTGAAATAAGAAGTGTATGTTAAAAAAAAATCATTTTCGCCAGACATACAGCAATGCCCGCTTATTACAAACTCGAACCCTTAACATGTTGAGGATGTTCGTCATTTACTCCAATCGTGAAATACTCCCCAAAGTGTCCTTAGTCGACGGCCCAAGTGGAACTGCATATCAATCAGATTAATCTTAACCAAAAAGAAACAAACTAAAATATATGATTTTTTTTAAGAATTTTTAAAAATTATTGTTACAAACGTGTATTATGTACCTACATTATTTTTAGCGTATTGGTAATCATAATGGTGGGGTAGGCTGACGCCTAGCAAGTAGGCCGCAGACGAGCCATTTTTACCAACCCCTAGCTGTCTCTTCAGCTATGTACTTCTCTTGCCCCCTCGTCGAAGCTTCCCGAACTTCTAATGAAGGTCAGGATGTCACTCAATGCGAGTGAATTCATCTCCTCCCTTTGAAGCGCCTCAGTGCCGAAGATGCTATGTCTCAGGCTCCCAAACGCTTCACACTGTCCCAAGAAGTGATAAGACGTTTCTTTGCCACTCCAGCATCCTGGACGTGTAGGGTCTTTCTCAATACCTGTCAATGATAGATGCTTCCTTAGTTTGCAGTGGCCTGTCAGAACTCCGATTAAAAGATTAAGAGTCATCCGATTCTGGCCCAGTAACCGGGCCGATCTCGATTTGTTCGGCCCCGTCACAAAATCTCGAATTTGCCTGCAGGCTCTGTTGGTCCTCTTCATCAGTGTCTCGTGGGCCCACTCACGAGGGTATTTTTTGTGTAAAAAGAAATAAAAATTGAGTTATACTTAAAATAATGGTGCCTTTTTTTAATCTACCACTTTTAACAAACTTCGTTTATAACGGACCTTTTTTGCCAGACCCTTGAGGTTCGTTATAAGAGGACATTACTGTAAATACCAAAGGAGAGAGGAGTTCCGTAATTTGTTTCGACGTATTGTCTTTCTTTCTCTAAGTTACTCCATCTGTATTTTTATTTTCTATTATATTACTTCCTCACCTCTCAAAATGAGGAAATTATGTATTCGTGAAAAAAATTTTGAAATTTTTTATTGCATTTCTGGACGAATCTCGACGAATTATGACGATACACAAAATTTCAGACAGAAAAAAATGTCTGTCTGTGTGTGTATTTATGATAGCAGCTACAGTTTTTGAGATAAAGCTTTCAAATTTGGTACACACATTCTAGAGGTCAAGGAGGATATTGAGTTCGTTGATGAGCAAAATCGGTCTAAAAAAAATATTAGTGACATTCCACCAATGTGACTTTCTTGACACGTCAGAAAATGTGACTTTTTTGAAATGTTAAAGTGACTTTTTTTGAAACGTCAAAAATTACTTTTATTATAAACTACACCACACGTCGAGTTTTACTACGGTGAGGAAGTTCTAATCCCCAAGTAATTGGCAGCGACTTTTTTATTTTGTGATACTAAACTTAAATTAAACCACTTAGTCTCTAGTATCTTTAGAACCCCCTCTTCGTTCCACCGGTACCTCAATTTTAAATACTGGAAATAATCATTCAATTTAAATGAAAGGTAGTTACTCACTTTGTGTAATGTAATAAAACAAAAAAAAAATATGTTTCTTTCATATATCTATAAACAATTATTATCGCCGATTAAACGGATAGATCAAAGAGAGTATTTTGACATATTTATCTGGTTAGGAACTGTTCAGAATAAATATTCCCAAAATGTGTTGTTGCCATTTGTAGTTGTTATAAGAAATATGGATAGGTGCAAATAAAAAGGTCGTTAAGTTTCACATTATTTAAAGTGATTACATTTGCGAAACAGTTGAAATAATTGTGTGAATCACCACGTTATTTTTTAAATAATTTGTTGTGATTGCAAAACTTTTTTTTTCAGAATCAGGAGAAAAATATCGACAGATTTCAAATTTCTTAAAAATAATATTGATTTGTAATTAAGTTGCACCTTTCTCAAATTAGCACAGTGAAAAATGAATCTAAAATAAAATTCCAAAATGCGTGGTGTAACTATAAAAGAGCAACATGTTTTGCAAATAGTTTAAAAATTTACTTGGCGAGACACACACTTTTTTCAACTTTTTTCGCAAATAATAATCGCAATTTTTCTTTTTTTGCAAAACTTCATTTAATCTTGGTAGTTATGCCTTAAATTATCGCTTAGGTCCCATGCTCAGTAAGATATGACAACCTAAATTTTACCAGTTGCTTTGATACTTCATTCCATAGAACCGGCACTTTGAATGTCTTTTACCACCAATTGTTTTCTTTTCAAAGAAATCCCAAATGAGGATCTCTTAGACAACTTTTGGTATTTTTCTACGGGTCTCTATTATTACTGAGGATTTATTTCAATTTCTTTGGCCAAAAACAAGTGATTGACATTTATATATCACTTGTCAAGTGTCATGATTAAAATTTCCAGGGAAATGGCAGAACATTTAAAATTTTGGACAAATTGGACAAGTTGACCGATCAAGTTGGCTGTGTCCGTGACTACCTCGGATACGTTGCTATTTGACCAGTCAACTTAATCGTGACCTGGTTGGTAAATGACCGGTCATGGTGACCGTGATTGAGTGACTGCCAACACCACTATAATGCAATTCTAAAAATTTTACTAAATCGGTTTACCTATAAGTTAAGCGGATTAAGGTGTGCTAGTATAATTGGCACTTGATTTTTCCGCTGTAAAACGGCGCTAATATATAACATCTATTTTATCATTTTAAATTATTATTACTGTTATTGTGTCCAGGGATACTGGTAAAATAAGTATAAAACATCTGCTGACTAATGGCAATGTTAATTATCTAATTTATATATAATTCGTCTGATGCAAAAATCAAGTTGATGTCATTTACACTGATGCTAGTAGGGCGTTAGATCAGATTTCACGTAAAATATTATTTTTGAAATTTTTATTTACAGAAATCTACTCAAATCGTATTTTTCCTGTATTTCCTGGGTGGAAATCATCCTACGTGGCGGGGAGTTATTTCGAAGATCAATCTCAAACAAGACTGTTATTGCTAAAAAAATATAGGGAGAGCAGTGCAACGAGCTAGGCGCTACTAGTACAGAGAAAAATTGTGTGCAGCAGAGCAGTTTTTTTTTGTGAAAAATCAAACATGACGACAATAAATATTAACATAAATATTAAGAAATAAATAAGTATTAGAGGATTCTTTGTTTTCCTAATTTTCCGTATAATAAAGACAATAAATAAATTGCTTGGAGTTTTTTTATATTAAAACTACTCTTGAGTGATTAAACCACGTTAGCTCACTAGTGAGCTAAAATATACTTTAGCTCGCTGCTTTATCTCACTAGTGATTTATGGGCCACTTAATATCTTTAAAATATCATCAATAAAGATCACTTTATATGAAAGTGTTAGATAATAGTAATGAATTTAATTGTAATTTTTGACAACATACTTACACAATAATTAAATTAATTAATTAATTAGCTTTTGCATTTAAAACGGGCACCGACGAGGCAAAGAATTATATTATGTACAGGTATATGTATGTAGTGTCGAGGGGTCGATTTTTTTAGGTTCCTTTTGTAATGTCTTTGTCATTATAGGCAGGTACAGTTTATTTTGATGCCTTTACCGCCGTCAAAGAAGCCGATGTTTTTTATGCTGCAAATAAGTTTGACATAATCTTTACATAGTTGTGCAATTTAGTGGAAAATTACTTTATATATGAATTAAAAAATAAATTATAAAATACTTTTACACAAGCATCATTTTTACTAAAATAAAGTTTCGTTAATAAGAATCCTCTTAACTAATAATGCAATTTTTCTTTATGAGATATCCTGATATTCAGTTTATGTCAAAAACTGAGGATGCAAACATGAATAACTTGCGTGTGGACGGGGAAATGTAATTAGGGTTTATTGTCTTAATTAACAACTTGGGAGATGTATCTCTTCCTGTGCGTTTTACTAGTGTTGTTGGTTAAACTGATAACCTCCACACTAATTTAGTTTAGTATAGTTAAATATAAAAAGGGACGAACATATATTAGAAAGATTGCAAATATATAGCAAATCTTTAATATTATTTTGAAACATTATTGATCAACTGATTTAGGATTAAAATTAATTTCTAAAAATTCGTAAAAAAACTGTTTTAAAAATGCATACAAAATATTTAATATCAGAAAAAATTAAAATTTAAAAATAATTTAGAACATTTTCAAGTAAATACCTCTTTAAAAAGTGAAATTTGTGTCCTTGAAAAATCTTCTACAAGTTGAAATTGTCAGAACCAGGACAATAGGTTAAAATAAAATCCTACTAAAATCCTACCTTGCCTACGTTTCGTTTAATATGCTTAAACTTCTTCAGGGCTCAACAGCCAAATAATGATGTAAAAATTCCACAACAGAAATTTTTTTTTAAAAACCACGTCTGTAGGCATAACAATTACAAGACCAATCAATTTGAAAGTCAATAAAATATACATATATGTAGACATTATATATACAACAGATTAAAATTTAACAATGTTCTTAGCCAATGACCGAAATCAAATAAAATCACACACAGAACAAAAAAGTTGAGGATACAAGAATGATTGCCATTCTAGCAATGATAGATGACGCTAGAATGGCAATTATTCTTGTATCCTCAACTTTTCGCTCTGTGTGTGATTTTATTTGATTTCGGTCTCTGGCTAAGAACATTGTTAAATTTTAATCTGTTGTGTGTGTCTAATGTCTACATATATGTATATTTTATTGACTTTCAAATTGATTGGTCTTGTAATTGTTATGCCTACAGACGCGGTTTTTAAAAAAAAAAATTTCTGTTGTGGAATTTTTACATCATTATTTGGCTATTGAGCCCTGAAGAAGTTTAAGCATATTAAACAAAACGTAGGCAAGGTAGCGTTTTATTTTAACCTATTGTCCTGGTTCCGACAATTTCAACCTATAGTAAATACCTCTGATGATGCCACCACAGTCACCGCATTTAATATATATTTAATATATACTCACAACTTTGCTGAAAGCATAGATGAGGTCTGTGGCTGAAAGTCTTAAACAAGAAACTTGACAATACTTTTGAGTTATAGTAAATACAATGAAAGATGAAAGGATAGACAGATATGCAGTTGAGCGAACGATCAGACGGAAATATGGACGGATATGCAGTTGCAAAATAGGCTGGATTTAGGAATATCTAAAATAATGCAATAAAAGAAAATCATTCTTAATCCTCATAATGTGTATAACAGAGTAAAATGCGTTGCAATAATAATTTTGTTCTTACAAAATTATGGATTTATGATGTTTTGGGAAATTGTAAAACTAGATAATTAAAGAATATAGATCTTTCTCGCATTTTTTTTATTGCATATTACATAATTTTTATTTTTTTCGCTCGAGTGGCTATAGAGGAGAGTAGGTGTAATCATAAGTGAATATCTGTATTTTCGATAATCCTCAATTTTAGGGGCCACCATAAGTGTTTGCAACAATTTTCGTGTTGATGTATACTATGTGTTTGTATGCAGTGTGGAAGTATGGAATAATTTCATTATTTCTTAAACCAAAAATGTTTAGAAAAAATTCTCGGACACATCGATTTTTAATTTCAATTGCGCACTTTATCCATAATTTTTTTGGTATCACGTCATCACTGTTTCCGTCATGACGTCATAGATATTTTTGAATGGAACACCCTGTATATTTCTCCATTTTTGGATTCTGAATCAACAGTTAGTTTATAATAAAAACAATTTATAGGAAATGTTCGAACTGTACTCCTTGTTGTAGCTGATAGTACCCTAAATGATGAATAAAGTGTTGCTGAACTTTGCTTATAGTTCTTTCCTGAGAAATGTTGTTTATTTCTGTTCTAATTCTCTCTTTTAATTCAACAATGTTTTCCGGTTTGGTTTTATAAACTAAAGTTTTTCGATATTTAGTATTAAATAAATTACATACTTATTGTTGACTTCGCATCCTATCACTATACCCAATCATCGTAAGAATTTCAATTCTCTGCTTTACAGATACACTACTGGGGTAAAATATTATTAAGTAACTGTCAAAGACGATAATGATAAAACAAAAAAACAAACAAAAGCTAGCGTACCTCAAAAATTAATAAAAATCGTTTATTTTACTTTTTTACTTGTTTTTTTAAATGGCGGTATCCTCAAACTTATCATTTTTAGACCCTAAGTGTGCAGAGTTCAACGAGCTGTCGAAGTGTACGGTCTACTTGTGAGAGCGCAGCATTGAGAAGCGAAGTGAACTAATAAGCCACTTGCTCTTTTTTAGGGCAAAACCATTCAAAGAGAAAGCTGTTCTTTTTAGAACAATTTACAAAAAAGAATTCGAAAGCTGTTCTTTTTAGAACAAATTACGAAAGGAATTCTTGTTCTCTTCAGAACAATAGGTTCTAATAATTATAAATTTTCTTTCAGATTCTACTAATTAAAAGTTTCTTTCAGAAAAAAGAAAATAGACAGCCAGGTAACGCATTCTGTGGAAGACAGAATGTCTGACAGCGAGGAGAACTCCTTATCCTCTTATGCCAGCTCCGCGCAGACCAAGGCCTGTAGGAAAGCGAGCAAAATGCAGAGACTACGAGAGGAAAACAGAAGGCTCAAGCAACGATTAGATGCACTCTTGGACGAATTCAAGGCATTTAGAGAGGAGGCGAGACAGCAGCGTGAGGAGGCTTCGGAGCAGATCAACAGTCTGCTAGCAACCCTCGCAAAGCGTGATAACGAGGATGCGTTAAGAAGAGCCAGCGTACCAATGGAGGAGGACCATGGTGGGAACAGGACCGAGGTCAGGAAGACTGGACCTGCACCAAAGAGGAAAAAGACGGCGCGCAACAGCGGCGAGTCGGACTCCGAGAAGGACTCCAGGAGAACGACAACCACCCCAGCCACGCCAGAGACAAAGCCGCAAGAGAGCGCATGCGAAGACCTATTTGAAGAAGATCTAAGCCATGGAAAACTTGGCCATCAGGACGGCGGTGTGCGCATCATGGTACGTTAGAAACGCTGACATCTTCAGGGACCTGGAGTACACACCAGTCACCGAAATCATCCGGGATAGAGCGAAGAAACTATACACCTTAGCTGAGGAGCACAGGAACCCGCTGATCAGGGAACCCACCTCCTATGATCCGGCCGACGCACCGAGGCACAGGAGGCCGAACATCAGCTACTGAATAACGGGTGAATAACTAATCCTTTCCTTACAGATGGACCAAAACACGGAAAAGACATGACAGTACCAACCACCTTCCCACAAATCTTGCGGGCGCCGGTCAGTAAGCCGACCAGTGTCCGTTGTCCCCCTGGCTCCGTGAAGGACGAAAGTGCTAAGAAAGCACTTAGGTCTTCACCTCCTAGAGCTACATAGTTCATACTCACCTTGACCGATGATCCTGACGACAATATGTCAATTGACACTTTGTGTACTGGCAGTCAATCCCAAGTCAAAAAATATCCGCACAGTCCCTGACAGACAGATGACTACCCCCGGGGGTGACAAGCTGCCGAAGAAAGAAGACGAAGACAGAAGAGCGCCAGAAGAGGCTCTAGCCAGCAGGGTTCATCAGCCAGGATCCAGGGAGGTTGGCCGGAATCTTCGGCACCGCTCACATTTGTGAGTGGGGCCGTTAGTAAAGTAAGCTAACCCGCCCTGCACGAGGCCGGTCCAGGTCTACAGCGATGACTAGGGTAAAAAGGCAATAGTCCTGCCTGGCCCTAGCATCCGAGTCCGTCATCAAGCCAAAAGGATATTGGCGCCTAAGTGTGATACATATTTGAAATCAGCTGTTGAAGCAGAATTCAAAAATGGAGAAATATATAGGGTGTTCTGTTTAAAAAGTTCGATGACGTCATAACCGAAACAGTGATGATATCATAACCAAAAATAATAATAATAATAAAATATAAGGTGCGCAACTGAAATTAAAAATCGACGTGTTCGAGGATTTTTCTAAATATTTTCGAATTAAGAAATAATGAATTTTTCCATAATTTACGGACACACTGTATGTAAATTGTACATAAATAGTTGTGTGTGTATGTGGGCACAGTATTTCAAAGACAGAATGTATTTCGTTTTTTTTTATTCTAAATTTGTCAATCACAAACTTAGATATGATTGATTAGTATTCAGCCATACTGCTCTAACGAAGGCTGAGCAATTAAAGTTTTCGAAATTATCTTGTAAATAAGATTTTTAGTATATTTATTTTCATTACTTCTATTAGAAAAAATCTTTTTTTATGGAAAGTATAAAACAGAACGGCGCTAAAATTTTTTCAATAGCGAAACGGTTAAAGTGACAGTCCACCGTTCAGTCATTAGCTGCTGTATATAATGTAATGCATTAAATGATATAATTAATGAAACAATTCTATTTGTTTTATTGAGAATAAGAATATCTCAAAGACAATTATAAATGACTAGACCCATAATATTTTCACAAATATGCAGACAAAATCAGAGCGTGAAAAGTGATATCCGTATCAACATGTATCTATGATCACTTCCTCACTAAATCATCACCCTTACCTTGCATGAAGTAAACTCATCACCATCACCATAAGTCACAGTATCAACAAATAATGTTTTATCAGATGTGTGCTGAATGCCATGTCAAAAGTGGCAGTAAAAGGATTGTAAACGGTTATTCATCTTCGTTGTCTCTGTGAAGCGATATTAGGAGTAGGATAATGTTGAAATTATTACGAAGTATTGTCATATGCCTTATTTTCATTATATAATTTTTGAGACGTGTTCATTAAAATAATTAGAGCGCTTGAATTTTTATAATTTTAAATAATTAGAACACTTAAATTTTTATTATTAGAATGCAGATTAGGTGAAACGGAGGGATTATATATATCTGAACATGTAGTTAAATTTTGTCGCACAATGAATGTGAACATGTTTGCACTAACAAATTCGCTAATTAATGTACGCGAATAAAGTAGGTAATTTTGATTGGAGTTACAGGATTGATGCAAAAAAAAATTAATTATTCAATCCACACGAGTATATTAAAATAAAAATTCTCTTGTTGTGTTATTGTATGTGTCAGTGTGATGGAAATTTTTTACAGCGGAGTAAGTAAGTTTAAATATCTACAAACTGATCATGAGCTACTATACTGTACTTTAAAAAAAATATAAGCAAAAAAACTCTTCACTGTGTTAAAATTTATAGAAATTGCAGAAATTTTGATTATAACTTGTTTACTGCTGACCTTCAAATTTTACTTTCAATGACATTTTTTATATTAACTCTATAAGGAAAACTTACTTTATTTAATGAATTATTACTCTTGCTATTTAATAGTCTGGCTATGGCAAAATATTAAAATAATGATTGATTTAAGGAAGCAAACACTTAGTAATTATAAACAATCTGGAGATCTTGCTGATTTTAATTATTACAAAGAATTAAAAAATTTAACGAATAGGGCAAAAAAAATTAAAAAAAGGGTTATCTAAATTATAGAATTAGAACAGATAAATCTAAAGCATTGTGGAAAGATTTAGGTCAAATGAACATTTATTCTGGTAAAAAAAAAAGATTTACGAAGCAATTTATTAAATGTCAATGAGATTAACGATTTCTTTATAAATTCGGTCAAGACCCTTGCTTCTGGCAATGTGAAAGACACAAAAAAATTTGTATAAATTTTCTTTCTCACTGGTAAATAATGAGCAAATTTATGAAATAATAAAATCATTAAATGATAATGCAATAGGTTATGATGAAATTCGCTTAAGTATGCTAAAATATTGTTGTCCTTATATTTTACCTTATATCACTCATATTGCAAACAGCTGTATAACTGAAAATTACTTTCCAAACGGAAAAAATGGAAAATTTCTATAGTTTCACCTTTACCGAAAGTTGCTCAGCCTGAAGATTATAAGAAGCTAAGGTCTGTTAGTGTCTTACCCCCATTATCCAAAGTATTGAAAAGAATAATCTCAATCTAAATTAAAGAATACTTAGATCAATACAAACAACATCATACATATAATGCAATTAGGCTTTGGAAAAAATTATAGTTGCACAATAGCATTGTGTCATATTATTGACGATATCTTACAAGCAACAGAAAACAATGAGCTCACTGTTTTAGTACTCATTGACTATTTGAAAGCATTTGACTGTATCAACCATGAGATTTTACTAGTGATATTATATTATATAGGCTTCAATAATGCAGCAATAACTTTTGTTGAAAACTATTTATCGAATAGGAAACAAATTGTTAGAATCAATAATGATAGATCGACAGAAGAAGTTTTAGATGGGGATGTACCCCAAGGGTCAATTTTAGAACCGCTACTTTTTTTCAGTATATACGAGTCAGTTTCATACAATGTTATCATCATGTCAAATACATCATTACGCAGATGATACACAACTTTATAAATCCTTTCATGTAAAGGACATAAATAAGTCAAATCAATTAATAGATAAGGATTTGAATACCTTAATAAAGTACTCAAAAGATCACAATGCCGTAATGATATTTGGAAAAAAAATCAACGCCATTTGCATGTTCCAAATATTGATATTAAAATTAGGCATTACTATTAATAGTATCAATGAAGCAAAAAATTTAGGATTGATTATAAATACTAATCTTAGGTTTAAAACACATATTAATAAGTGTGTTAGAAAAGCATATAGTAATTTAAAGAATACTTATTCCAGCAAAGACTTTTTAAACAAAAATACTATTAAATTGCTATGTGATGCTCTGGTATTATCATAGTTTGCATACTGTGATATTATTTATGGCCCTTGTATAGATGTAGAAACATCAAGAAGAATTCAAAAAGTTCTTGTGCTTATTTTGTAGTGTCAGACGCGGTGAACATAACATATCTCACATAAGATTCATGAAATCCATTGGCTCAACATGTGTAACAGGCAATTACTATACTCCTCTTTCTTTTTTTCATAAAATTGTGTTATTGAAGACTCCACCTTATTTATACAATAAAATTCAATTTAGAACTGATATACATAATATAAACATTAGAAGGAAATCTTTGATACCCTACTAGCTCATAGATCTGCATAATGTGAAAGATTATTCACATACAATATTGTCAAAATTTATAGCTTTATCAGTAGTGTACGAAGAAAATGTGGAATGAACAAACTTAAGTGTGATGAAAAAACAGGTGTTAGATAATCAATATAATTATGACGGCTAATTGAGTCATCAAACATAATACATTGAATAATAGTTATAGGTGTAGAAGAATGAAACCGGAATTTCCCTATAGATGGTGCTCGCTATCAGTTTAAAGACCGTAAGACCGCTTCTACAGCGCCATCTTCTTCTTCTAACAGCTGACGAAGTTTGTCAACACACAATAACCTAAGTTTCATACACCGGTATATTTTTCTATAACCTCAAACATGTCGAGTTTTGTGCCTACGAACTATGATTTGCGGACAGCATTGGTTTTCTGCTATCATTTGAAGAAAACGGCTGCAGAATCGCATAGAATGCTTGTCAAAGCATACGGTGAACATGCTCTTGGCAAAACTCAGTGCTTCGAGTGGTTTAAAAAATTTTAAAGTGGTGATTTTGACGTGAGAAACGAGGAGCGTGGGAAACCACCGAAAAAAGTTTGAAGACAAGGACTTGTAAGCCTTATTCGATGAAGACGATACTCAGACTCAACAAGAACTCGCGGAACAATTAAATGTGACGCAGAAAGCAGTATCTCTTTGTCTGAAAGCTATGGGAAAGATTCAGAAAGTGGGAAAATGGGTTCCACATGAACTGAATGAAAGACAGCAAGAAAATCGAAAAACCACTTGTCAAATGCTGCTCGTCAGATACAGAAGAAAATCATTTCTCCATCGAATAGTGATAGGTGATGAAAAGTGGATATATTTTCAGAATCCTAGGCGTCGTAAATCATGGGTGAATCCAGGCGAACCATCAACATCCACTGCAAGACCAAATCGTTTTGGAAAGAAGACAATGCTCTGCGTTTGGTGCGATCAAAAGGGTGTAATATATTATGAGCTACTAAAACCTGGTGAAACCGTTACACTGATCGCTACCAACAACAAATGATAGATTTGAATCGAGCAATACGTGAAAAGCGACCGGAATATACAAAAAAGGCAACATAAAGTCATTTTGCTTCATGGTAATGCCCCTCACACACAGCAAAACGGGTCACGGATTCGATCGAGGCGTTCAATTGCGAAATACTAGCGCATGCGGCTTATTCTCCAGACTTGGCTCCGTCCGATTACCATCTGTTCGCATCATTGGGACAGGCATTCGCCGAACAACACTTCGATTCGTATGAAAATGTACGAAAATGGCTCGACAACTGGTTCGCTTCAAAGGAAGAATTATTTTTTTTGGCGTGGCATTCATAACCTGCCGGAGAGGTGGGAAAAATGTATAAATTCCAGTGGAGACTATTTTGAATAAAATATTTTTTATAATTTTCAAATAAATAAAATGTAATTTTTACAAAAAAATTCCGATTTCATACTTCTACACCGAAATTAGTTTAAGTTTAGCTTAAGTTAGGTTAAGTAAGATATGGTGGTGAGTGTGTTAAATGGAAGAGCAGCGTGAGCTGAATTTGGCCTTCCAATAAACAAATAAATAAAAAGAAATAACAACTGTTAATTTGTACCTAAGGTTTATTGGTAAATAAAGACCATTTATTATTATTATTACTTTTTTCTCCGGAATATCTGATGCCACTCCCCACATCCCGCAGGGTTAGTGACCGTAGATACCAGAATCGTATGCCCTAAGCAGACGGAGAGAACCCAGAATGACTGCCTTCTGCATTTGGCCTGTCAGCCACTCGGCTGATTTTTGGCAGGCCGGTATGGTCTTTAGTTCCGAGAGCAGCGTAGGCTTTATTCCTCCGAGTACACTGATTATTAGGACGACCATTTTGACTAAGTAGCATGGGTACAGCTCTTGGAGCTCGTACCGGAGATCGCGGTATTTGGTCCGTTTCTTCTCCTCCTTCAAGGCGAGGTTTTTCTTCGCAGGTGCCGAGAACTCGATGACATACATCACCTTGAGTTGATGGTCGAGGAGGGCTATGTCAGGCTTGTTGGCTTGGATTACCCTGACCGTCGGGAACGAGTAATTCTAGTAAATCCGGCAGATAATATGTGCATGAGCAATTCCGGCGCCTGACGGCAGGTCCTACAGTTGATGTCAGGAACCTCTACAAGCCACATGTGGCTGCGGTAGACCAAGGTGTTGATAACACCATCTTGGCTGGCCATAATGAATACCTCGGTCTCCAACTTAAGTTCAGCCGACCTTAGAAAGGCGAATGTCAGCCTGGTTGATAAACTCAGTGTCTCTATGTTATTATGCTGGGGTTTATCGACGTGCTGCCGAAACAGATTTTCCTGTTCGACAGCTCTAATTCGGGCTTTCAGGCGATTTGGCAGTGACTGAATCTACATCAGCACATCGCCGATCACCTCGTCTGGTGTCGAATGTAAGACTGAGTTCATCTGCTGCTCTTCTTGCTGCCTTGAACAATCCTGCTCCCACTTCTACAGTTTCGTGATATTTTACAAACCGCAAAAGGGGATCTGAGCTCCTGAGGATATTACATGCCATACTCAATACTACTCTGCCATATGTACACTCCAGGTTCAAGAGTCCTAGTCTCCTCCGTTGATGTAGGAGATGCACACGAGGAACGAACGATTTAGAATGGGTACTTTTGTGAATATTCATCATCTTGCGCGTATCTCTGTCTAATTGGCGCAGCTCGTCTACTGTCCACTACACTACTACAAAAGAGTAGAGCAGAACCGGAACGACAAGCACGTTAGTCGCAGACACCTTGTTCTTCCCTGAAAGTTCGGAAGACCAAATCTTTCAGAGACGGTGTCTCTACCTGCCGCGGAGAGAATCCTTTATTTGTTTTACATCCTGGATGTGCCTTTGATGCACACCCAGATATGTATAGGACTCTTCGGCATCCAGATGTCTTAGGATGTTTCCGTCTGCGAGCTGTGAATCTTCAGAGAATTCCCCGCATCGTCCTCCCTTGAGGTAGACGACTGCAGATTTGTCCAACCCGAACTCCATACCAATTGCCCGTGTGTATTCCTCGACCACCCTAAGAGTGGTTTGTAGTACTCGTTTTAATTTCTACACTCCCAGTGAATGCAAAACATCATGGTTTATTACTTACATATATTTCATTCGATAGATTTAACTTGGACATATTGATTTCAAACTCACAATCAGTAAGTATAATTGCAATATATTATATTTTGTTATTTGAATGAGTGAGAGAGAGAGAGAGTAAAATATATTTTGCTCTCATACCACCAAATAGGTGTTGGTTACGTTCTGTTTACATAGTTGTCAACACATAACAGGGAAGGTTGCGGAATAGTATTTGCTAAGTAATAACTATTACCCAATTTTGATGAATGCTTGGTAGAAGGATGGTTCCCATTACGTACTAAGGATAGACTACTAAATGTGCTGCTTGGAGTAATTGGAAAATTTTTAGATCACATTGAAGGTTATTTTTAAAGAAAATATTGTTTCCAAGCTGAAACTTGAGTATAAATTCATGCCGGAAAGCATTAATCTAAAAAAATGTCCATTTTTGCCGTATGTCCTATTGCATTATATTTACGTAGGTTATTCCATTTTCTATCCAATAATCGGCTATCCCTATCGTCCACTGAAACCCAATCGAGAATGGCCTTAGTTAGTTTTGACTATCGAAAATTATCGATAATTATCGATAGTCGAGGGTTGGAATATCGATTACTATCGATGGTGCCGACTATCAATAGTTCTCGACCTCTATTCTACAATAAAAGAGATGATTTATGGCGAACGGTGGGGATGCGCCATTGACCAAATTTCAATATTACCCCTCTCCTCGGCTAGAGCAGACAAATGTTTCTGCGTTAGACGTTACATATATCAGCTCTGTTTTTTGTGATTATTTGTTATGGACATGGTTAAGTGATTCATTGCAAATATAAAATATATACTTGTATTAACAGCTGTTAACTTATGAAAATAATTTGGTGGTTGGATAATAATAAGTATTTGATTATGTAAATATTTTGTTTACATTCACATAAACTTATTATAAGTTACACGCCACTTACTGGTATTCTACTTCAGTTTATCGCACCAATTATATTTGAGTAGGACATAACATCATCTGCGCGATCTATCCCCATCATTCGACATCACCCGTGTGATTTATTGTATTGTATCCATATCATTTACAAAGGGTTTAAGAGCTGAATCCTGAGGATAAAGTACGGTGTATGAGATTTTGCGCATGGTTGTTACGGAAATGTACTCGAAACCCTTTATTTAATTCTTCTGTATTATTTACGAATGAAGCTAGATTTAATAGGGACGGCATTAGATATTTTCATAATAACAATTGGGCACCTTCACGGAACAATTGAGTTGAGGCATTAACAACGTTTTTCGATTAATATCTGGACTGGATTTTTCGACGATTTTTTTATCTGGTCTGTTTGCTCTACTCGACAGATTATTGGAGAATTTTACCTCAATTTTCCTCAAAATGATTTTCTACATCTAATGAAAAACTCCTTAATGTTCTCGAACATTATGGAATTAGAGGCAATGTATTGGACCTATTTAAATCTTATTTAACAGACAGACAACAATATGTAAAAATTAGAGACACCCTAAGTAATGCGCAAACTATTCAAATCGGAGTTCCGCAGGGGACAGTGCTAGGGCCAGTATTATTTAACATATATATAAATACCCTACCCACAGCGAACAAGTATGGAAAAACAGTGTCATATGCTGACGACACAGTGTTAATCTTTACGGGGAACACTTGGGAGGAAACAAAAGATCAGGCAGAACAAGGCTTAATAAATGTAAAAAGCTGGCTGGATATACACAAATTGTCATTGAACATAAGAAAAACTAATTATATTGCCTATTCCATAACATCTGCAAACCGGCCAGAATTCAACATATTAAAAATTCAAAATACTTCAAGCGAAATTCATGAAACGTTAACCACGAAATATCTAGGAGTTATCATAGACTATAACCTCAAGTGGGAAAATCACATAAATTATCTAACAAAGAAAATAAGATTCCTGGTACATAAATTCTATCTCTTCAAAGACATATTAAATAATAAACTACTGATCACCCTGTACCAAACACTGGTAGAATCACTATTGCGCTATGGTTTAATAGTCTGGGGAGGCCTTTACAACAATGCCTTAAAGCAACTAAATGTAGTACAAAACTCCATATTAAAAATAATCTTTAAAAAAAGACAGACTATACCCCACAAATCTATTATACAAAGATAAAATATGTAACATGCGTACCCTTTATATCATATCCATTTGTATATATATCCACAAAAAACAAAAATCAAAATGACTACATATCTCACAGCCATAGTACGAGAAGTAAAAGACAACCTGCATATTAAAATACCAAATAATAAAAAAAATATCAGCCATAGATTTCTAAATTACTTAGGTCCAAAATTTTATAACCTACTACCAAAAGGAAATTAAAAAATATAAAAATATCAAAAAGTTCTCTAATTTAAGCAGGACATATATCAGCCAAAATTATTCCTGACTTTATTAAGTTATTTTGACCCCCGAGGTACTTTTATATACATAGTACTAATCATAATTATTGACAGCGTATACACATTCACTATTATTTTGTTATTATTACTGTTATGCATTTTTCTATATACCAAACACTTTACACATTACACACTATTTTTTACACTATTTACAGTGCTCAAAAAATAAGTATATAATATTTAAGTTTAGCTTAAGGATTATCTTTAAATACTTATAAATGTTTCAGACTCTTTTAAGACAACGTATTGAGATACCATCATAAAATAATTAAAATATACAGAGTGGGCTCATACAGGAGCTCAGGTTCACCTAAGCTCCTAGGTGCCAGACACAAAAAAATAATTATAATTAGGTACATAACAATTTAATGTAAAAACCTACTAATGTTTACAAAATGAATGAATAAATGAATGAATAAAAAATGAATAAAATAGGGGATATTCCACGAGTAGTACGCCTACGTATTTATTTATGCACGATGGTGTTCCAACTCATTTCCCCTTGATCGTACGAGAATATCTCAATGACACTTATGCTACTCAATGGATGGATCGTGGGGGATCAATAGAATGACCATCTTGCTAACCAGACCTCAACTCTCTGGATTACTATTTATGGTGTCATTTAAAATCTCGGTTTAATAGTTATTCAAAAATATTTGCTGGTTTTTTGTGGTTTTAACATAATTGAAATCCTTAAATGGTGTGAATATGGTCGTAAGTACAAGTCTTAAGAATATGAAAAATTTGGTATTATAATTTTTCCCCACTAAATAATTATTTATTGAATGATACGTCATGAGTGGTGGACACTTTATTTTCTTGAAGCTTCTTGATGCGTAAAGATAGAGGATTTCGTTTTTCACTATTTGATCTAAAAAGGTGCGCTGTTTGCAGACTTGATATTCACCGCTAATTAATTTTTTTGCGATATGCAGATAGTGTCAGTACTCAATTAAATGAACCCCGCATTTTTCAACAAGCAAGTCAGAATCATAGGACGTATTTCTCTCCACTCGTCAAATTATGAATTGCACCAAATTATCTGTGCACAGTAACCTGTTTTCATTTACTACCTGAAGAAAATTAAGACAGTTTGATCTGGAGATAAACATTGCTCCAGAAACCACAGAAAAGTGCCAACAAATAATCATAATACCCAAGCAGAACATTTAATAGTCTCCACGTTGTAGCTACCAGCAGTGCAACTTTAAAGGTTTCCGCAACTAATGATCGTTACATAATGGTAACGATCCTTCTACCAAGATAAAAAATGCGCTCTCTGTGAAAAATTGTTTTTTCGAAAATAAAAATGTGTTCAAAAATTATGTGTACAATCGAAAATGCAACATTTTTTATGGAAAACATTATTTCGTTTTATGAAGTCACAATGATCTATTTATAAAACATGTTTTCAGAATTATATTTTTATCATCATTCAATAATGGCGAATTTAGTTCGAGTAACTATATAGTTGTATATACGTCAACAAAGTATTTGTTATTGAATAGGGGCGACAAAAACCAAAATTATTACCCTCAAAGTTATATTTACCATGAAGTAGCAGATGCGACTAATGTTATAGTTATTACTACTTGAAAAATTGTGACAGGAACTACAACAATTATTTTATTATATAGTAAGGTTACCAGAAAGTAGCTACGAATGATGTAATTTTCTTGGTGTCCACTACATTGCGCATTGCTACAAAACGATTTCTGCAAAGTTCCCAAGTACTTTACGACCTTCACTTTTAAGTTGGTAAAGCTGGCTGCTCCGATCTATACTCCATTCATTTCATATGAGCACATAAAAAATATTTATCTGTGTTCGTGTCTGAATTTCGCGAAGTTGTTCAGTTGTTCAGGAGAAATTATAATTAAAAACAAATAACGGTAAATCACAAACAACCACAATCAATTACTTTCTTTACTTCAACATTTGTTGGTTAACAGTAACATAACTTTTATATAAAATGTCAATGAATGCAGGAAAATCTTTATTGTTGTTTTACTGCTTTTCGACGCCATGTTCGATTAGTTCCGAATAAAAAAATATTGATTTAAAAGTTAATATCACTTTATAGTAGGTTTTCAAGGTACATGTAACCGTGTAGTCATTTTGAACTGGAGGGGAGTAATAAAAACGACTTTTAAATTATCTTTGTTCGTAGAAATAACGTTGTTTTTATTGATGATGTCACCAATAAGTTACACAACTTTAAAGTTCCAAAAAATTTCCCGACCACGTTACAGAAACATTAAATAGAACAATTTCAGTTATCATTACTTTGAAGTAATTCTTTGGTAACGCTGTGCAGTGGGCATTACTACCAATTTTCACTTTGAAGTTGAAAATGCTTTAAAGTAATGCAAAGAAGTATACGCGACGTTGCGCACATGGAGCCGTTACATGAAAGTGTAATAACTATACAGTACCTGAATTCAGTAGAATTTACCTAATTGTTACTACACTGGCATACCACATGGTGAATTTTAGTGACAATTTGTAATGACTACTATCTTTGGTGCTAGTTGGGTATACTAGCCTACGGGACACAGGACAATTTTAAATCACACTAGAAAACATTTGCTGGAATTTCTGGTGATTTTGAAACAGGATTTGTCATCGATTTGTCCTCATCTAAAGTGGCTATATATACTAAGCCAAAAAATTCTATAATTTGTGGAAGTTTTTTGTGAGTAACACCTAATTTTGTGTCATTCATTGAATTCTTGGATTTTTTGTCTGCCGACATTGTGACATTTCTTATCGAATTTTTACATTCTAACCAATAAATTATTAGAACAAATAAATTATAATATCTAAAAAGTTCTCCAAAATTCCCTCAAACTGTTACAACAGTATTTATATGTATAAGGTACTGTGGCAAAAATATAATAATGTCATTTTCACAACAGTCGCTTAATTATAATTTATGTATTTCATATCTAGCTCCTATTTAGCATTCAACAAAACTTTTCAGCAAAGAAAGTTTAAGGGAGATATGCTTACAAAAGGTTTTAATTCAGTTTAATTTCCTATATTTAATGTAAATCTGAATCTGTTTTTAGAGTTAACTTGTAAGAAAATATTGATTTTATTAATCAATATCTTATACTTCAATTATCATTTTAATCGCTTTATTATCATTAAATTATTTTAGCTAATAGTGCATATTAGTAACAATAAAATATGATTGATTTGAATTGGAAATTTGAAAAAAGGAAAGTTATTATATTGCGAATTTTGACATAACACTGACTTTTACACTATTCGTATCGCTTGATCTTAAATGTTCCATGAAAATTAAAGTAAGTTTTTAAACTGGAGTTCATGCTTCTCCCACTCAAGTTATAGAAAGTTGATTCCTTGCGGATTTTCTTAAATTTGTTGGTTCACAAAGAGCCTTTACGTTGGCGTTCTACATTTTAGCTTATGGATTTTTATATCAATAAAAGTATTGAATGTATTTGGAAACAGAAATTAGATAATTACATTATAGTACCGACAGTCCTATATTACACGAAAAATATAATTCGCTAATTAAAATATTATAAAAAAATATACCAAAGAAACTAGTTATAATTACGATCCGACACATTTCGTCTCTCTAGTGTTTGCTTCTAACTGTAAATATCAAACATGGCAGTAAATATAAAAATCTACAGAATAATTAGATACAAGTTCGTCTCCGTTTAATAAAATAGTAGTGGATTCATTAGATTCTCTTTTTGCGATATATATTTCTAAAAAAATTTCCAATATGTCAATAATTAATAATATGGTTGTAATTTCACGCGTGGTTACAAATTTTCGACTGTTCAATTTCTCCTTTTCTGGCATAATTCTTGTGTGAATCAACCACATGTTGAAAGGTCTAGATGATACTTGATGAATTATTTTCTTATTCCTTTTCTTTTAACGGAACAGACTGAATTTCGAAAGGTTAACTTAATTTTGTGAGCTAAAATATTCTCCATTTAACACGTTAACAGCCAGGCAAGTGTCAAGGTTTTTGAAGCGGGGTGCAATGTGGTGTCACGGGTCCTGATTCTATAATAATGGGCTAAGATATTGCTATGACGCACGTTATGATGCTAAATGCAAGGGATATGTTAGAAAGAGGTCTGGGGGGACCCTCTTATACTAGCAGGTTGGGAGACCGGTATGGATTTTTTATGGCATATATTTTATAGACAGGTGCCTGCAAAAAACCGTTTTATGTAAACAGCGTTTTTAAAATATATGTTTCCAAAAACAATTATTTTATTCAGAAACAAAATATTTATACAACTTCAAGAAAAATTAAACAAAAAACGCAGTATTATTTTGAGTTGTATTAGATAAAATAAGCTATGCTGCAAATAAAACAATAATTGCTTGGCGGTTTTACAATAAGAAATAAAACGAAAAATAAGTGTATTTACAGCAAAAATATAATTATTATTAAATACAAAGAATGAATCTTATAATAATATGTGATAATTATTTTTTCTGGGTCATCTGCGAGAGACTACATATTGACTGCCCGTGGCCCTAGGAAGTAAAATGCCGTATTAAGAAAAATTAAAATATAATAAAAAACCAACGGATACATCTAAATGAAAAATTTCTTAGTTACCATGAAAATAATAAAAAAGAGACCTGGTTTTAATCCTGTCATACCGGCCGTTAACGTGTTAATAATTCTATTTTCTGGTAAATATTTTCTTAGAACTGAGACACTTTTAGAAAAAAATCAACCTCTGATGCTCTCAGTGCAAAAGTTTATTTAACAATATTTTTTGAATAATTTGTAGGACAGTTGGTTAATACCCAACGAAAGAATAAGGAAAAAGTATTTACAAGTTTGCTTTCTTTTTTAAATAATGTCTTTTAAGTGATCAGTGATCACTATTAGTTTCTAAACACATTTTTGAACTTCACACATAATTTACTAATACGCGATGAATCAATTCATTTATATTGGCTCTCTCCAGTTGAATTCTGTTTTTTACCAATAATGGTTAAACAAACAATGCTTAAATTTTTTTTTGTTTCAGATGGCCCTATAGAAAGAAGCGTGAGTTGCTAAGTCTGATGACCTGTCAGAATACAGAATCATTCCTTATCTGGAGATAACACGGTCATCAAATATTGTTTATAGGAGAATGTCTACTATTATTGTTGAAGGTCATAAAGATCGCAATACGCGACATTCTCGAATTGGCAGTACTTGATTATATATGCCCGATAACTTTCTTACAGTTAAAGAATACTAGCATGCCATTTATGGCATGCCAAATACACTATTAATACAGTTTGGTAAACACCGTCGTCAAGATCTGTACAGACTGCTTAGACAGTTATACTGTAAGCAATGACATACACATATTAAATCTATTTTTGAAAGATGACGCGTTGATACAACCTGTGGATTTAATCCACAAGAATATTATTGGGTATTTTGATGCTATCTCATAAACTAGCCTATAGTACCAATGAGTTCATAGGAGAACGAAACATGTATACCACTATTGGTTAGGGGATAACATCACAACACGCGACATACCAATTTTCTGCTCATTCAATAATAATGAAATTTTTATATGAAGATTTAGGTTACTTCATTAAAATATAGTTGATAATACTAAAAAAATGGACAAATGAACCAATTGTGTTTAGGTCATAACTCCCACCAAAAGTTTTTACCATTTATCATAAATATAATTATTATACAACTTGGAAATGAAAAAAGGTGTCCTCACAAAAATTTTCTAATGATGCACATCAATAAATAATTTTTGTAAGAAAGATTTTTTTCCAATATAAATATCTCTGAATATTTAATTATATTACATAACTATAGATCATAAAATCCGTCATTGAATGAATGCGCTAGTTATGATGACAGTATCGTTATTTATTTTGTATACAAATCCTTTTTTTATGATCAATAAAATAATACATTGGACATAACTTCTTGTATTTAATGTATTTCAATTTGAAGCATTTGGCGTTTTAGACACATTTATGTCATCAGTTATATCAAAATCAGGTAATTATTAAGCCATTAGTTAATGACACCTTTTTACTTGAAGTATGAGATTTAGTATATCATCCATGAATTGAATTAGGTATAACTTAAATTCTCTAGGACAAGGATGACGGCAGGTTAGTAGACTCGTGGGAACATAAATGAAACAATATCATTATCTTTCCAAATGTAAATTATTACACGATACTAGCAGGCAAAAAAAACGATTGCTACTACCTTAGTGGATGAGTTTGGCTTATACAAGTCCCAGTGTCTCACAAAATAGATAAAATTGTTGATTTTAATTGGTGGTATTTAAATTTGTAACTTACCCGTCGAGAACGAGATAAAATTATCTGTTTGCAATTTATGGCATCTGTGAATTTTATGGAAAAATATCAATTCATGCACCTACTAGATTTTTAAGATTATAATAATATAAACCTATTCTAATATGTTTCTTTATTTTTGGAAAGAAGTGGTTCGGACTCCTCTATAAAGTGTATGGTTCCGCTACCTATAATAAAACATCTAGATTTTTCAGATTCAGAGTTGGAGGAATTGGAAGGCGGTTAGAATCATTTTTTAATAAATTTCTTGAAAAATATTTAAAAAAATTTGTTATAACAGAATACTGAATTCCACTCATCTGGAAATCAAACAAAATCATCTAATAATTAATACCACTGATTTAATACTATCTAATTATTTTATAGTGTAAGGTAAAATGGTACTATTTTAGAAACTTTCTTCATATTTGTGGTGAAGTACTTTCTTACGTAGCAATGAAAATGCTGGGTATCATTGAGCGATAAAACTTGTTTTATCAGCTATCTCAACAATACTTTCGACATTTAGTGGTAACTATGTTCATTTTTGTTAAACATGGAATAATGCAATCGAGAGATCCATTCTATTTGATGGATTCTGACAAGCAGATGATGTGTCTTCTTGTACTTGTACCGACATCATCAATTATTTCTACAACTTTCCATGAAAACTGTCATAAATCTGTAAACATATAATAATGGTAAAATAGTATGTATTGTTTATTCGTTAAT
This sequence comes from Rhamnusium bicolor, assembly GCA_029963845.1. NCBI lineage: Eukaryota > Metazoa > Arthropoda > Insecta > Coleoptera > Cerambycidae > Rhamnusium > Rhamnusium bicolor. The sequence goes on from JANEYF010001123.1 coordinate 145,917, forward strand.
ATCGATTTGTACAATGACTTATGTAAATATGATCTGTTTGAGAAATTCCTCGACCTTTCAAAATTAAAGACAAAAACCGAAATTTATATCGATTCCATCCCATCCTCGATTCACCCGTGGTATTGGTAAGATTTTTAAAGATATAGGTATGACAGTGGTTTTTTTATCGCGAAATAAACTACAACAACTTTTAGGCAATCCAAATGACAAAATTCAAACAAGAGAAAAGTCGAGTATTTACGAAATTAGCTGTAAGGACTGTTATCAAAAGTACGTTGGACAAGGTTTGTTAGGTTAGGTTTGTTGTGAGTGGGTCTCAGTAGACCCTCCACTGCGGCCATCAGCAGGTCTATTGTGGCTGTACGTTGGACAAACTAGACGATCAATTCAAACTGGATTCAAAGGACATATGGTCCATCTCAAATATGGTAGAACAAATAAGTTTAGTGTTGCCCAACATGCGATTAACTGCTCATACATTACAGTCTTAACCGACCTCCTTAGACTGCGCCAGGCTTTGCCCTTCAGTGATACTGCTAATCTGACGGGTACATCCCTTCTTTCATCAGTCTGAAAAGCCGGCAACCATTTTCATCCATCGCTGCCCATAATTTAACAGTGTTGTACAAGTGTTTTGACGATAGGATTGTCTGGCAGTTTTCTTAAGAGAAAATTTATTAGTATAGTATATAACGATTTAACGAATAAATATTATGGCGGATAAAGACATGAGATTTTTATCTGGAGGTGATTAAAATTTCATCTCCAGATGATACCAACTTGGCTGGCGAAACTCACGCCAATTGCAGTGTATAGAGTTTTTTGTTTCGTGGAAAACTACGTCAGTGTTATCTTCACATCAAAAGTTTCTATCCACTCCAAGTCAATAATTTTTTTTGTCCAAATAGTTTCGGTTCCAATAAAAAAATATTTCTCTAGTACTAATAGTTATCATTATTTGCTGTGCATTGTTGAGAAATTAAAGACCCGTTTATGTGTTTTATATTATATTTACTTTAACCTATGCTTTGTATCAGTTTCTGTTTGTTACTGATTATGTACAAGAAAAACACAATTTATCTAGTCCTGTGATAAAAATAATAAATGTACCGAAATGTAGACTAAATTAAAAAAATAGTTTTTCTGCTTTGATTGACCTATTCCCACTAAGTTGTATTTTCATTATATGAGTATAGTAGGTCACTAAATAATCAAGAAACTAATACTGGGGCCAGAATGATGAAATTTGTGGGCAAAACCGGAGTTTAGTTAAAAATACAAGAAAACCTAAATTACTCCTAACCTAAACAATTTCGCGTAACATAAATGTGAGTCATATCGATGTGTATCGTGGTGCTCTATCACCTTCTGCCGGTTGGTTTATCCTTAGTGAAACACTATGTATAAGTAACATTTTTTCCTTTATATTAGGAATAAAAAAATAATAGGTACTTTATTTATAAAACTAACATCAGAGTAGTTTAGGGCCGCTCATTTCACCTCTGGGTAAGTTATTGTTAACTTACTAGAATGTTAGAATCGCTTTTATCTTAACATTTTATTTATGACTACATTCACATTCTAATCATCTAGTTAGTTAGCAGTACTTTAATTAGAGGTGAAAGGATTTGCCCTTAGTGGGTTTACTTGTTAACTGCTTAATAATCACTGAGAAACGAGACGTTTCTAAAACTGTGTCATGGAAAAATGTGTAAGTGACTTCTTGCATGTTTCTACTTACTACACATAGTTCATATTTAAATTGTACGCCAAAACTCATTAACTTACTTAAGTATCTTTTAGTTCTATAATTTCTGTATAAATACAAGTTAGTGATTTTGTACGTACAAAATCAACCATTTTAAATATATTTAGCAGTTAATGACTTTTAGGGCTCAAAGATATAACTGATTTATGTTTGTTGGTGCAGGTAGTTAGGTTTTGCAGAAAAGGTCAGTTAGTGACTTTTGGCAGGAATATGACGATATAATGTATAAAACTAACATTATTTTTTTAATAAATAAATAATGACATTGATTTTGATAAAAAGTTATAGTAAATTTGCGGTTTGGTTTTACCTTATGATCGGCTGATCTTTTTCTTGTCTCTAAAATGAACAAACTAACTAATTATATGAAAGGATTTCTGATCAGATTAGTCTGAACAGGAATAGGGACCTGATCAAATCATTTAACACAGATACATAATTTTCCATAAAAATGTTCTTAGGTAAATGTTTTAATGAATTGAGGAGGTTGCTTTACTTAACAATTTCAAATTAGACAAAATATAGATACAATTCTACACATAATGTTTAACCACGAAAAACTGTAGATTGAAAATACCTATTAATATATTATCAAAGATCAATATGGGTTTAGCCAGTAGGTTGTGGATGTCTTTAATAAATTATCAAGGGCTTAGAGACCTTGCTAACTTTATCCTCCCTTAATATTTGTTAATAATTTAATAGTAAATTAGTTAGTATTACTGGAAGGGTCTATTTCGAGGGGATTTATTCATAAATCTTATAAACCTATAGAAGGTTCAGAGAACAATGAAATTCTTTGCAAACTCTAAAAAAAATATTATTATTATTAGTATTAGACTACTATGAAGAAAAGTATGTATATCAATTTTCATATCATATTCGTTATGATATTTGCTACAAACAATCCCGAAATAATACCGCAATAAGTACCAATTCGTAAAGTACACTCTGTTTAACTGATAAAACTCCAAAACTTAGTTCATTAAAGAAAGTAATTTGTATTTTTAATTGGTACCCTATTTTGCTTATTTAAAGTACGCCTCGGAATGTTTAAATCCAAGTTTTAAAAACGCGCGTTTTAAAGTTATCATGGCAACATCAACAACCCGAGAAACGTGGTCAAAATGTTAACTTTTTAATTATTGATGTGACATGAGTACCTTGCAACTTAAATAAAATATTACTAACAAATATTTCAAAAGCTTTATTCAAATATTTAACAATTTTGATTATTTAAATGAATGTGAAAAGTACAGTTGGTGTTGTTTGAAATAGTAATACTTCGGTTTTTTAAATCAGAGGAAATTTTGTTCAAATTAATACTGCTAACATTCTCGGAAGTCATTGAGGTTGCACTTCCATTAATGGCACTCCCAATAATGTTTAAAACATTCTTCTTATTGCTAATACTCTCTTCAATGTAACCAGTCGCCACAGCTGCCGATTTCCATCCTACTTGTCGTTGGATTTGATATATTGTCATGCCACTATTCGCCATAATGGTAGCGGACGTACGTCGAAACGCATGTCGCGTGTATTTCTCAGGATCGTCCAATTTAAGGTAACGTGCAATTTGTAAGGGACATGATCCAAATGTATTAATACCAACCACTTGATTGGTGCACTTCCCCTTATCATACCGTAAGAAAACTCGGTTTGTACTTACATTTTGGGGGCTCCATGATAAATACTTCTTCACCAATCGCACATAACTGATTGCATCACTGTCAGCAACAATAAAACGTCGAGCCTTCACTGTCTTAGATGGTCGGATAGTAATAAGGAATACGCTTCCTTCTTCCTTGATGTCATGTAAGCGTAAATCGCACAATTCACTTCTTCTACAAGAGCCAAAGATACCGCAAATGGCTACCACCTTCAAAAATAAATATGTAATGTCCGGTGCATCTGTGAAAAACTTCCGCAAATCGTCTTGAATACATATGCCTTCTTGGCTACGTCATTCTTGCTAATGGCTTTCATGAATGCGTGCACTTTCACAAACGATTTTAAATCGACCCCATTGTTTATCCTCAACATACTTTGCAATTTTGAATTGATAGCCCACATAGTCGACGCCTTGTACTGCTCCGACATTTTCTGAAGGTAAGCAAGCACACTCGTTCATCTGTATCTGTTACCTTTTGCTCTTCCATCTATTTGATGAACTTGTCGTATTCTTTTTTATAAGCGTCTTCAGACTTTTGCGGTATTAACCGCGATTCTGCTTTTCTATGTAAGTAATCAATGTTAGAACTCATTTTAAAGCAATATACAACCAGTAACAACTGTGTAGTGACAACTACTCCTAACCCAATTACTCCTAATCTAAGCTAGCATAAACTGTATATCTATAGATACATAAAATCCGAGATAAAATCGAAGGGAAATACAGGGGTACAAGTTCTTCTCGCCTAGAGGCCCGTCAAGGCACTTTTTATTTTCACAAACAACACTGGATCATGGATTAAGGATTAACATTAACTTAGGATAAAAACATAGGTAACGTCATCTAACTAAATATAAAAGAGAATCTATAGTCAGAGATTTGTGTTTTTAATAAATTGAAATAGACACAAATAAATATTTCTTTTATTTAGATACAATAAGTGCGATAGATTGAAGGGCTGTTCGACATTATTACTCAGTATATTATTGTAGCGCAAATTACATTCATTTCTGTTTTTATGACAGCAAAAAAATACATGTTCGAGGTCTCCCTTAACATTGCAATGATCGCAAAGATTAGACTGTATAATGCCTATTCTGGCGAGAAAAGATGGATTACACGCATGACCGAATTTTATTCTATTAATTATAGTGATGTACCTTCTGGGAATGTTGAAATCTTCGTGCCATGTTTTCGATGGAATTTTTGGATGTATACGTGTATACCTATTTGTATGGTTATGGCAGTATTCTTGCCACACCCTTGTCCACTGTTGTTTCATACGTTGTTTACATTTATGAATGCAGTCCTCAACACAAATTTCATTTACTTCCAACGTTTCATTCTCTATGCTTTCTTTAGCGAGGACATCTACCTGTTCATTATATTGCAGGCCTGTATGAGCTTTTACCCAAACAAAGACAATTCTTTTACCACACAATTTTAATTCACATAAGCGGTTTTTAATTTTTGTGATATATGGGTTGAGCAATGTATTTGGATTATAGCTAATTTTGATAGAGGTAAGAACTGATAGGGAATTCGACATGATTATAAGGCTATTTAAATGATCAGGAAGGTTATCCAAGACAGAGAGTTTCGCAAAAGCCTCAGCGGAGTAAATGGACCAACAATCAGGAAGTTTGAATTTACCATATGTGTTATTGTGTGGATATAAATAAGCACATTCCGTACCTACCATGGACTTTGATGCATCAGTATATACTGCAGTAAATCCTTCATAATTGTGTAACGTTGTCCGTAGAATAATTTTGTTGAGAACCGGGTTTGAATGATAATGAGGAATTATGGTAGGAAAGTGATTAGATAAATCGAAATATTTGTAATTTGGTGAGATAGGATACAGACTGATCATGTTATTATAGAATTGCTGCGTTTCTCGGAAACCGCGTGTAGTGACAACAATTAATCATATATGACAGATTGCAAATTAATTTTTTGTTTTTCTCATTTTCGTGACAATGAAAGGTATCCTGATGTCACATCACGAATTCAATAATTTTACATTTTTAGTTCTTATTTCCATTACCAGTATTTATGATTTCAAAGTATACCAATAAAATAAAAATAGCGTAAAGTATTCGTGGATAACTGGTCTTTAAAACACTTGCTCTATTTCGACAAATCGCGCGTGTTTTGAAGACCTTAATATCCATTTATACTTTAATATACTATTTCCATTTGACAAATAGTATTTTAAGAAATTTAAAGCTGTATCATTAAAAAGTATGATAATGGTAATGGTGGGAGGGAGGCTGATGCCTGGCATGTAGGCCGCAGGCACGCCTTCTTTACCCTCTAGTCATCCCATCAACCATATCACTCAGTGCAAGTGAGTTTATCTCCTCCCTTAGTGCCTAAGATGCTATGTGTCAAGTGCCGAAAGATTTACATTGTCTAATTAGTGGTAAGATGTCGCTTTATCACGCCCGCATCCTGAACAACATCAAGATTTTGCTAAGATTCACAAATTCTGTGGGCGATATCTATAATATCTTTTATTTCTGATTTACCAGAAGCAGTAATCGCAATGAAAACCGTTTTTGGTAAACGTCGCTTCCATAACTTGATGCGTAATTCTTGGCCTACCATTTGAGAACCTCCAACTTGCACCAATGTGACGGAAACTGGCATCGGAATTTTAATATAGTAGGCATTACATAACTGTCACTAAATTTGCGACTTTAGTATAAAATTCACCTTGTGGTATACCCGTGTAGTAACAATTATGAAAATTCTACCGAATTCAGGTACTGTATAGTTATTACATTTTCAAGTAATTTCTGCAGTATGTGCAACATCGCGGATACTACTCTGCATTACTTTAAAGCATTTTCAACTTTAAAGTGAGAATTAGTAGTAATGCCAACTGTACAGCGTTACCAAAGAATTACTTCAAAATAATGATAACTGAAAGTGATCTAATTAAAGTTCCTGTAACATTGTCGGGACATTTTCTGGAGCTTTAAAGTTGTGTAACTTATTAACAACATTAAATCAACACTTTCTTATTCGGAACTACTCGAACATGACGCCGAAAAGCAATAAAACAACAAGAAAGATTTTCCGGCATTCATCGACCATATGGCTCCGTGGTCTAGAGGTAACGTACTTGCCTCGAAACCTCGGGGTCCCTGGTTCGATTCCCGGCCGTGGCACTGGGATTTCTCTGTGAGAGAGATTAATCGTAGTATACTCGGATATTGGATGTATGTCCGTTGTCTCTTAATGTGTAACCCTTTCCCGCACAATGTCATTTAAGACACTCAGGGATAAAGGGGGTTGTCATTACATGTGGTGTTATTATTATTATTATTATTGTTATTATTTTGTAGAAAAGTTATGTTACAGTTAAGTTGACAATTTAAAAATTATTTGATTGATGCGGAACCGACCCTTATTCGTTGAAATGGATAAATAAGCAGGTTAAGAAAATTTTCAGGAAAATCGGATATTACAGTAAAGAACCAACAAATGTTGAAGTATAGAATGTAATTAATTGTGATTGTTTGTGATTTACCATTAATATATATTAATTAAAATTTCGCCCATTTAACAAATTCGCAAAATTCAGTCAAATGAATAACTTAGGGAAGTTATAAAATTTACGAATACGTGATTGATCATGATCATATGACAGAAAATTTTTAGCACAGGCTAAAATGTATTAACTAATGTATTATATAAATACATTTTGTGAATTTATATATTGCACCACGCGCCCATGCTAGAAAACTATGCATAACTGAAGATAGACAAAGGGTCGCTCTGCGAGACCCGGTAAATCAATTTTTATGTATATTTATCGAATCAGCCAGCTCTACCAATTAACTTAAAAGTGAGAGTCGTAGTGTACGTGGGAACCTTACAGTAACCTTTTCGTAGTAGCGTAGTTCAGGCCAGCTAAAAGCTACCAAGAAAATGACGTCATTCGTCACATTTGCAACTTTTTAGTAAACTATTATTGAATGATGACGCCATATTGACAGATAAAAATATAATTCTGAAAACCATTTTTTTTATTAAATGTAGTTATTTGCAAACATCTTTTATAAATAGATTATTATTACTTCATAACACATAAACAAAAAAAAAAATGGTTTTCATAAAAAAATTTTCATTTTCGAGTGTACACATAATTTTTTGAACAATTTTTTTTCGAAAAAAATTTTCTAGAGAGCGCGTGTTTTGTATCAAAGTATCATGTAAACATTTTACAGAAAACAAGTAGTCGTTTTAATTTCCACACAGAGTGAATGCAAAACATCATGGTTTATTACCTACACATATTTCATTCAATCGATTCAGTAAGTCCGATTGCAATACATTACATTTTGCTATCCGTATAAAGAGAGAGAGAGAGAGAGCAAAATATGGTTTTCCCTCTTACCACAAGAATTAGTCATTTCAACTACTTGGTTACGTTCAGTTTACGTAATAACCTAGTTGTCAACACGTAACAGGGAAGGTTCTGGCATAGTAATTGCTATGTAATAACTATTCCCGATTTTGTTGAATGCTTGGTTCCCATTACGTAACGGTCGGTAGTTGCGGAAACCTTTAAAGTTCTACTGATGATAGCTACTACGTAGAGACTACTAAATGTGCTGCTTGGGTTGCATTAGACGATAAAAATCAGATGGCTTGCGATCATCCATTTTTGATCCTGACAACAAATCCTCCAAGCTTTTTTTTTGCTAGACGTTAATCTATGTATTATAATACTTTATCTTTAAGATTACTGTATTAATTAATTTCAGGTTGATTTCTAATAACATCGTAAACAATCGAAATAATTTATAAAGGTAAGTGAGCTAGAATATGATTATATTTTTTTTGTCATTAATTATTTTTGCTTTACTAAATTGAGCCTGTATTTGACTAGGCCAGATTTCAGGTCTTGAGATCCAAAAAAGTGGTAGTTTAATCGTATTAGCAAATTGTTCTTGATTAACATGATTAGTATTTGTCATTATCTTTTGACACACTAAATTTTGAAAATAAATATATTATGTAACTAATAGAATTAAATTTTCTAGTATTGTTTGAAGAGTTTGAATATCACTTTATACTTTCTTATGTGTATGTATGTGCGTGTGTGCGTGGGTGCGTGTGCGTGCGTGCGTGCGTGCTGCCACGATAACAAAAAATATTAATGAGAGACTTCCCAAATTTTGCAATTAAGATTTTCAACATTTTAGGTGACACATTAAATTTGGTGAATGTGGTACCATCAGAAGAGACATAATGAATAATGAAAGAAGGAAAGAAGTACAATTTCGGAAAAAAATATTAAAATTTTTTTGCATTTCTGTAGGAATCTCGACGAATTGTAATGAAAAGACATAACTTTATGCAAAAACAATCTGTCTGCATGTCTGTAGTATCGCAGAAGCAGCCACATTTTTTGAAACAAAGCTTCTAATTTGGTACACGTGTTTTAAAGGCCAAATACATTTTTTTTGTATTTGTCTACAAAAAAATATATTCCTGATGAAAGTTCATCAATCATGTCTACTAAATCAAGCCAATAAAATATATTTTCCAAGTACTTAAATAAAGCTGATGTAAGCTGAAATTTTTTACACATTTGACCTCATAAAATGGAGTTACCATAAATTTGGCAGTTTGACATTTGAAATGTCTAATTTAGTTATAATAATGTCAATGTCAATAAGAAGAAATTATTAAAATATATGACATGAATTATTATTGACAGTATCGAACGACGCTAATCATTAATAATTTAAAAATTTTAATAAAATATTTTAAGATACCTAAGCTATTAAAACTTGAATCAGGTAAGTGAAAAATTAAGTAGAATGATTTTTTTTAATCAGGAAGATATATACTTGTATAAGAAAGTTATGTGCTGGCCGCATCAGATATTTAAGAGTAAAGAATTAAGAGTTTCGTCTACGACCATAAAACCATGAATTTGTAGCCGGAGAACTGCGACATTATTAGAGAAGATATGGATATGTAATTTGGAGGACATATAGATAAAAGTTCAATCTGTGTCACTGTGTGGATTTTTTGAAAAAAAGTTGGATTTTTTTTTTACTATTTTTCAAAATTTCAAAATATGAAAATTGAAAAACTAAAAACACAGTGACATCGAATATAATTACATTTAGCACCAAAACAATTTTTTTAAAATTATTTCAACTGAATGTTTTTAATTGCTTGGCTCTTTTTCCAATTTTGGTATACAAGGCGCCCTCTACAGTATAGTTGTGCGGTCGACTTCATGTATTGTAACGAAGTGATTTTAGTTTATAGAATTAAGTTAGGTAACTAGGTGCTATTTGTCTGTTTCGAAAAATATTTTAACCATTGTAGTACTGCGCTTTTAATAAGTGGTATTGTCAGCTGATCATTAATAACAGTTTAATTGTTAATTATCGATAGGTAGTATTGATATGTTTTTATGAACATTCCACATAGGCCGAGTGGCCGGCAGTACGTGAATCGCGAAATGCGAAGCGTGCATTGTGCCCCCGGTACCCTTGTGCCCGCGCTACCGTGATGGAGCCCGAGACTGGAAACAATCAAGTTAGTTCCCGTCTGACCGCCAACCGAAGCACCACGCCGATAGACTAAAGTGGTGTTTCTGCACTCTAAACAGAAACTGGCGCCCGAGATATCCGTACCGTGAGCACCGCCGTAGTGTTGGGCGTCAAAGTGACACTTCTGCTCTTGGGTAGAGTAGCGAAGTACGTCACAGTATTCAATATGATTTATGGCCCCGTTTACCACTGAGTATTTAAAAAAAGACATTAACAATACAATATCAAAAATGCCAAGTGAATTAATTGATACCATTCGTACTAGAAGTACTTAATGTAGCAGTATTCAATAAACAACAGAAAAACGTCATCATAAACACAATTTATTCTATTTTTTTATGTATGTACAGTGTCACATAAAATGTTCTTTCGCTAATTAAAAAAATATTTTTTAGTGGTTTTTATGGAATTTTTTTCGTAGATTTTATATCTGAGCCCAAATTTAAAATTTAAGCAAAAATATACAGGTTGATCAAAAATATATGTTTTCATTAAATTTTACACTGAATTTCTCGATAATTTCAGTCCATTGAGGTGATTTCAAAAATATATAGCTGTAATATATTTGCTTCATAAATAAAGAAAGTACCAATAAAAGAATGGTAAAATTTTGTAATTATTATATATTTCCTTTATATTTTTATTTAATTTTATTTTAATTTTTTTTTGTAATTTTATTATTCTCTATAGAAATTTTTATTTGAGGAATTAAATGATAGAAATATCGTTTGAATTATTATAACATTTTACCATTCTTTTATAAGTAGCTATCTGCCTTATTTTTGAATTTATAGTAAGATATTTTTGGAATCGCCTCAATGAGCTCTATCAATTTATCAAAAAATGTATAGGATGTGCCATTTACGAAAATCATGATTGCTTAACCTGTGCATTTTTAGTTAAATTTTATAATTGAGCTCAAATGTAAAACACACTTACCAAATTCCATCATAAGATGCCTTCTTATATAACTATAAAATTTTTTTATAATTAACAGTAAAATGAGGAGGGGAATATTTCATGTTCCTTACCCTATACCTTTGTGATTAGTGTTTTCAGTGACAGGAAAATAATTGTCCTTTGCCTATTTAGAGCACACGATTTCAAAATCTAGAGTCATTAACCCTGCGGTTCTGAGGAGTGTCTATAGGTAATTCAGTGTGATATCGGAGGCCACGGGAGGACATTCCAGATTGCGCTTACGAAAAAAAAGTTTATTTTTATCCAAAGTACAAATTTATTATAAAATTCTATAAATAAAAGTAGACTGAACACACCTCATTGAAATTTGAATAACTTACGTTGACTAGTTTTGAGGATTTGCTAAGTAAAAAATGTCCCACTTTTTAAGAACATGTTGGCCATACCAGTTTTTAATCCGTTATGTCTCGGAAAATGTGCAACCTACCTAAATAAAATGTTAGTTATCAATAAAATACAGCTTTTTTCAAACACTGTTTTTTTTTTCATAATTTTTCATTTTAAAATATCGGAGTTCTCAAAAACGTGATTTCATGCTCATTCAGTTATTTTTCAAGATATTTAAATTTTGGTATATTATTTATTATAAAAAATGTAAACATTTTCAGGAAAAAAGATTTCGAAAATATCAAATATTAATTGAGTTATCAAGCACGACAAATAATATAAATATTGCTTTATTTAGTTGTTTGAGAGGCTGTAATTTATTAACAGTTCATATTTTTTAAAACGTTTTTTCAGGATAATTGTTTATTTGATTATAAGTTAATGTCCTAAAAATAATCTCCCAAGATAACTGTGATAAGTGTAGCTTCGTGATCCAGTAGTGAAGGCACTTGTCTCTCATCCTGATGTCCCGGCTTCGATCCCCGGTCGAGGAGCAAGGATTAAGGCTCTAATTAAAATTTTGGTAGAATACTTAAAAAAAATATATTTGTAAATTTTGAATTTTCTTGTTATTTTCTTGTGGGGGTCTTCTCTTCTTGGGTTTCTTTTCTTGTCGAGTTATTTTCTTGTCGGGGTCTTCTCTCCTTGGATTTCTTTTTTTGTCGGGGTCACCAGTTTGTGGTGGTTATTGTACTCAGAATAAATAAAATGGTTAAATGTTTAATGAGTATCTTTTAATATATGTACATATACAGGGTGAGTCAGTTTTTTGTAGACAAACTTTAACAGGAGATAGAACACATGTTTTTAAAAAGAAAAGTTCCTATAAACATATGTCGTAGAACGCTTCGTTTCCGAGATACAGGGTGTTGAATATAATTTTTTTTTTCTCGAATTTTCATTATAACTTATAAACGAATGCTTAGATTTTTTCCATGTTTGGGGGATAATGCCTATTAATTAAGGGGCATAAAACAAGCGATAAGAATGTTCAAAAACTTGCACAGTGGCGGAGTGGAGGGGTGCTCAACCCCTTTCTTAAACAGAACTTCTACACCAATGACTATTTTTTTAAAAAACTGTTATTTTCGATATCTACATACAGTTTAACAAAAATAATGTCCCTTCTTCTCTTTCGAAATTCCTGTGCGTTTCCGAGTTATTTTGATTTTTAATGTTTGATGTGGTACTAAATTAAGTAATTTATTCAGGGTGTCAGTTTTTTGTAGACAAACTTTAACAGGAGATAGAACACATGTTTTTAAAAAGAAAAGTTCCTATAAACATATGTTGTAGAACGCTTCGTTTCCGAGATACAGGGTGTTGAATATATTTTTTTTTCTCGGCCTTCTCGTTATGTGGAACCCCGTGTTGTCTCAGGAACCACACTAGTCTTGCTTGTTTATGCCATTCCTTACCTGCCATCGCTAAGATGGTGTAAACCTATGCCTGGAAGATCGTGGTGTATGATCCTAGAGCTGCACTCCTCTGCCTTCCAGATATATTTCCACTCAGGAGGATAGTCTCTCGGCTACACGAGAACCGTCCATTTAGCACATCAAGAGTCTGGGGGAAGTCAATTCTTCCGTCCTTTCACTCCTCCTTACAGGTAAGAATGAGAGTATATTTCCTTTCAAATCTTAGCTAGATTGAAAAACCAGAAAACAATAACTTACCTAATAATATAATGTGAGAAATACAGTCAAGCGTTATACTTGATCGCGCATAATTTTCGAATTAAATATTGCTATATTGCTAGATTTTTTATATTATCAAATTATAAATACAGCATGACGTTAGAATTTGTTTATGGTGTATAATATTTCTTCATGTTCCATAAGTCGAGGTAATACCCTGCCCACATTCTTATAGTAATTTTAGTTCAATAAAAATCATACTATCTACTTAGGTGAAAATGACTTTGTGTAAAAGTAATTTTGCATCTTACCTTCTGGCTAATGACCAGTTAATTAAAAAATCTGCTCCTACAGAATAATTACTACTTCCTCCTGTGTAAAAAATAATATGCTTATTTATGTAAATGCATAAAATATGAATAACATTTATTTAGAGTACACGGTAAAAGTTGTGCAGTTTTCCATTAGTTGAATAACCCTAATAAAGTTGTATGAACTGCTCTTTATGCAATGAGCTGCAAGTATTATTTGATATTAAAATAGTTTGCATTAACAGGGTTAATGGTGATATAAATTTTAATTTGCATATTTCCCAGCATATTATTCAAGCCAAGTGATTTTGCAATTACCAGAGCATGAAAATCTAAACCTTACACGTAATATAAAGTAAGGAGAAAATGTTTTGCCATTTTATATCCTATTTTCTTTCAAGCCAACATAGTTTTGACACGATGATTAAATTTTGATACAATTTTAAATAGCTTCCTTAACAACCGAAGCGTTTTCTGTCGTAACAAACTTAAATCGTGATTACGAAATCATATTTGCTAGGATTATCAGAAACATATTCACTTTTGTTTCACGAAAGAGCAGTTGTATAAGTATGTATAAGAAAAAGTCACAATAAGTGTGAAAAATAACAAATTTTATTGTGAAATTACCTCCAAATGTCCTTCAAATGTACCACTCGTTTGTGTTTTTGTCTTTTAAAAGTAATTCCAATAATTTCATGTTACAGTACTATTATGATGAATGTCAAGTATCTTTAAAATATTAGAATAGGAACACATTTTAAGGTTAAACACACCCCATAAATTAGACAACCCTCAAACCAAAACCGAAGCTACACGAAAGGTTGTTACACAATTGAAAAACATGCGAGCACATACAACCAATCCTTTCGATTTTGTCAGAATCGACACCAGGATTTGAACCCGGGAATCGATAAGCAGTAAATTAACTACACTTATCACAATGCTCTGGCCCATTGCGCTATCGACCTCTTATTATTCCTAATGGTTAGATACTTCGTCGAACTGATGTTTAATATAATTTGTCAAAGAAATTGTTTTGGTTGCAATTTACTGTTCAGAATATTACAGCAATAAAGATTTCATGTTCCGCTAGGGAAAAAAATTATTACAAAGCATGATCACGAAATATATTGTGGTAAGAATAAACAGAAAATTGATTTTCAACTTCAGTGAATGCGATCCTTAGAACAAAACTTGTTTTGATTCCGTAATCAGTTTCGAAAGAAAGCGCCTCAGGTCAAAAGAATACAACTTTGCAGTCAGTGTTGCCAAATTATCGAAACTGTTGTGTGGGATTTTTTTATGGGGAATGCCTATTTACACTTTTCAGTTTGTTTTTTATTAAGCTTTTTATATGGTTCAGTTTACGATCAACTGTTCTTCCTGGCGGGAAATCCCAGTTCGGTAATAATTTTTTTTCTAAATTGCTCTAAACTGTTCATTCTTCAATATACGTAATTGAACATTACAAACATAACACATAAAAATGTTGCATAGAAAAACTATTTTTTTTTATTTCGTGTGTTGCAGATTTTATATGTTTTTTCCAGTTAGAAGGGGCTTTCGCTACTAGTGTTACCACTTCATCCCAGACAAAAGAACGATCAGTTTAGATCTTGATATTTGTCAATATACTTAAAAATCTTAAACTGACACCGCCGTGGCATTAATATTATTTTCAGTTTACATGTAAGTCGAGACGATATAGTTGTTCATGGCAGACTGGAATAGGAATATTAGTAAAATTAGAAATATTAAATAAAATTAATATTCCATAGCCTGTAGTATATTACACACAATATATTGTATATTTCTATTATAGTCAACTCTTCGCTTCTCCCATTCATCAATGGTAACTATGTTTTCATGCCGTAATATATGCGTCGTTTGTCTATTTTATCTATTTTGTTAGTCTTAGTTAAACTATTTTTAGGTTAGGTTTAGGTTAAGTTTAGAAGTTAAGTCTATTTTCGCAGTGGTTAAGAGTAGCTGATCTAGTTAAACCTCGTCACTTGCTTTACCAACTGAATATTGTATATTCTTGTGCAAACTTTGACACCTTTGCAGAGATAGAGACGTTTTATTATTGTTATTATTATTATTATAATACGGCTCGCAGAAATTTTAATTATATCTGCTGCATACGCGTATACATATCACACTGACGTAGTTTTTCACGAAACACCAAAACACTATATATTGCACCCGACGCACGTTTCGCCAACCAAGTTGGCATCATCTGGAGATGATTTAAAACTTCACATCAAAGGTTCCAACCCACTCCAGGGCGCATCTATATAGTGCTATCTACGTATGACTAATGTTAAATTTGCCACGCTCTATTAGCATTAAGTTTTAAACCATGATTATCTGAAAAGTCTAGGATAACTTTTAGATTTTGATATATAAAGTCGGAAGCTCATTGAGGGTTTCTAATTTCGATATAGTAACGAAGTGGAGCATCATCTGCATACACTTGAGGATGAAAAAAATTTGTACCTGAGACCATGTCCGCTGTGCAAATTAAAAAAAAAGGTTCAAACACAGAGCCTTGAGGGACTCCTGAACTAATAATTCCCTTACTTGAAAAACAGTTTTCCAGAAGCTATTTGAGTGCTTTCAATCAGGTAATATTTGAACAAATCTTTTGTTGTAGTTTTGTGGAAAAAAGTTCATGCTTTAATGTATGGAAGACATTGGAAGTATATAGCAACACTAAGTGTATAACAGATAATATAAAATGAGACTGATATTTAATACTTCCATCTTCATATATGATTTCGGAACGCTGACGTCAATAATAATTTAATAAAAGGAAAACTGTGGATTGACACAGAAAACAAAAAAAAAGGTGAGTTAACAAACAAAAATGGTGAGATCAGTCAGATGGACTAAATTCAAAGATTTTATATCATTTCTTGGTGTAATAATTTATGTAAATAGACAAACAACAATATTTCATAATAAATTAATTCGAATACGACTCTCAAAGAATATTAAGTTATGTAATAAACTGCGTCAAATAGCTTCGCTAATATGACATTTGCATATTCTTAAGTATCACAGCATTTATTTATTTATTTTTTTTATTTAACTCTTTCAGGCATATCGGTTTACAAATTAACTCACCAACTTTTACTTTCCGTGGCATACTGGGCTACAATTTATACCGAGCAAATTTGCTTGTATAGCTTTAGAGCATGTAGGTTTATATTATGTCCCACAATATAATTTACTAACATAACCCTTAAAAGAAGTATCAATAGTGCCGCCCTGGACTTATCGTCCAGTTTTATGTCATTATTCGCAGATGAGTGATGAGAGTGTAGAGATTATATTTTGTTCTGTTTTATAAAATAGTTTTTTTGTGTATTTTTGGAATTTTATGAATACAACAGCAATTATTGGTAAGTACGTTAGATATATATGTAGGAGTAGTTACATGCAGCTTATTTTTGCAATAGCTGGACTGAGGCCCCTTTACTATGCATGTTCAAAATTTAACTCGCTATGCTGTATGTTTATGTGTTATTCGTTGTTTTTCCTTTTCATAGAACAATGAATCAAAGCAAAGCGGATCAGTTACCTTTGCGTTTAGAAGATATGATCCAGGATGAACTCTATGAGTTGATAAATATGTCAGATGAAAAAGTTGTGGTTCCGCCATCGAATCTGGAATCGGAATGTAGTGAGGCTGATGTAGGTTCTGACGTAGACATACCAGGCTTTGATAATTAGAATGATTTGGTATTACAAGATACTCATAGTGATACTTCGTCTGATTGGGATTCTGATGATGATATTTCATTAGCAACCATTAGGACAAATATTATTCGTCAAAAAGAGCCTACATGGTTAAAATCCAACAAACCAGACGCTCCCAGTTCGTTTGATGAAACAGATTCTGGTGTTCCCGACTTTATAAAAAACTGATAAAACCCACACCATTCCAACTATTTCAACTGTTTGTATCCGATCTATCATATTGTTTATCAAACTAATTTATACGCCGCACAAGGATATATAACGAGCGGAAAAAAATACACACAGATTGATATTGATGAAATAAAAGTATTTCTGGGGATTAATATTCTTATGGGAATAAAGCATCTCCTGAGTTATAGAGACCACTGGTCTTCAGAACTCGATCGTCATAATTACTTTATTTCGACTTTAATGTCAGTCAATAGATTTAGTTGGCAAATTATGATAAACTATATAAATTACGCCCGTTCTTGTCATCACTAGAAGAGTCGTTTCAGAGGTGTTTGCATTTACATGAACACGTAGCTATCGATGGGAGCACGATTAGATTCAAAGGGCGTAGTTCCCTGAAGCACTATATACAAAAAAAACCTATAAAAAAAATGTTTCAAGGTTTGGGTGTTGGCTGATGAAACAGAAACAGAAAGTCTCAAGATGGAGTGCAGAAAAATTTAGGCTCATCTGTGGTAAAAAATTTATGCTAAGATTTAGTAGGGAAAGGCCATAAATCTACTTCGATAATTATTTCAATGGTATAGAAGTACTCACTTGGCTAAAACATAATAAACTAAACACATGTGGAACTATAAATCCAAACAGGAAATATATGCCCATCTTCAAGCCTGACAAATAATATTGACTCTTATGGTAGTAATACTGGAATAGTTGCTTGGAAATGGAAAGACAACCGTTGTATTTACCTTGCATCCAGTTTTCATGACCCCAAGTGAAACTACACTTGTAAATAGAAAAGATAAGAAAGGCAATATTTCACAGGTACCTTGTCCAACCATTCACAAAGAATATAACACCTACAGGAACAGCGTTGATAAATTTGATCAAACTAAGTCGGTGTACGAAATTAATAGGAAAAGTAAAAAGTGGTAGCACCGTGTGTTCTTTTATTTCATCGATGCATGCATCACCAATGCATTTATTACATACAAAATGTTAGGAAATACAGACAAAACAGCTAAAAAAAATGAAAAAAGAGTTCAGGCGAGACATTGTAAATGAGCTTGTAGCACCAAAATCTGTGTCTGTAAATAGAAAACGCTTATCTCATGAAATGGCAGAGGACATAAAATTAGGAAGGAAAAAACCTACTACTTCTAGTGCTGTAAGGCATACTGATAGCGCACATCAACCAGTCAGTGATACAAGAAGATGTGCCAACTATAGCACGACTAAAAAAGAGGTCAGGGCGAATTGGATTTCTACGATTTGCAGGATCCCGCTTTGTTTGGGAAAACGCCGCAACTGTTTCCATGAATACCATTAGGTAAGTCTCATAAAATAATTATCTTGTTTGCTCTAATAGTTTCCTTTTTGTTTTAGAAATAATTTTTGCTATGAGGCATATTGGGATATTATGGATCCCCTGGCATAAAAAAAAATTGAACCCAGAGAAGAACATTTTTATTTTAGTTACTTATTTTATTGTATAATCTACCATAATCATATGTTTTCTTTAAGTTTTTAATAAAATTTAATTTCTGTGCATGTAGGGATTTTCTGTTCTCAAAATTCTGTGCCGGAAAGAGTTAATACTTATCAACAGAGGCCAATAAAAAGCCTCAACCATTTTAATATAGGTTTTACGCCAAACGCGCCCAGGGATGAGATGTCTAAGGGTAATCTCCATTAAGGGCTGATTTACTTATAGTTCACAAAATCCCTACCGGATGAAGTTATAGGGGCTGACAAGTAGGGTGTACAATACGTAAGAAAAGAATCAGCATTTACGTTTACGTCTACGTCTACTTGCTTGTACTATGGGCTGTTGTGACCATGTCATGACCATCATCTAATATCTAGGTTACGCTAAATACCTTGGATGTCTCCAAGGATACCATCTGAGAAGATCAGTAATATTTTAGTTTTGACAATTCCGAAGATGATGCACTAGAATAATGTGATCAAATATGGAAATTCTTTTGAATTCTTCCGGCGGGGTCAATAAGGTCCAAAACTACTTGATTGTTATTAGTACTGGTGTGCACTATAAAATGGTATATGTTTCAACCCCGGGGTGCTCTTGGCCCAAAATGGGCGAGGTTCTTTAATATATATTTTATGACGTGTTTTCGGTTAACGAAATACAAGAAAAGTGAGAAAACGCATTGCGAAAAAACAGTAATTAAAATTTTAAATGGATTCAAAAAAATTCTCAAATTCAGCTTAAAATACAAATAAAATACAAACATCCCTTGAATGGTAATTTGTTGCGTCAACTGAGACCGCAATTATGTGTTTTAATCAATTTCTGTTGAAATATAATGAGAAGCAAATTGTGAATATTTACCTCTATCGCAAGTTCGAAGTCTTTCCTGTCGATGGTTCCACTTTGATTTACATCTGAAAATCAAAATAATAATCAATAATTAAGGTCAATGAAAAAAATCTGGAAAATATACATAACCACCGGACATTATGAATAAATATCGGCAACTTTGGAGAAAGTAATTAATTTATGAATTGTAATAAGATTTTATCACTTTCACCGGTGACATTGCATAATTCCCAAGCACTGTTGGGAAATGTGATAAATGATAAGTTTTCCTCACTTTTACTGGCGATTATAAAAAAATCCCCATGCTCCTTTAGATATAATAATAATCATAATAAGTATATTAGACCAATTGAGCGATTCGGTTTAATACCCGAAGAAAATGCTCAGAAGTAATGAGCAAATAAAATGTCCAATATCCAACATATTTACTGTCAACTAGTATTGCACAACATAATATGCGTAAAATTAGCTCTGAGAATTTTGACTATTTAATTACTAGTTGTACTGGTCACAAACCTTTTAAGAAAAATAAGTATCTTATAAATATAACAAAATTTTATTAGTTTACATGTATATTATGAGTTCACTGGTCCATGCCCTACAATAACGATTGAAATTTATGTCATTCCTCTTAATTTTCTTTGCCCTAAAATCACCTTTAAAGTATCATTATTCCGTTCCACATCCCTTGTCCATTATTTAATTTTCGTTCACTGACCTTGAACTGTGACCTTCATAACATTAAAAATTACAAAAAAATGAGTAAAAACTAATTTTTAAGTTAAACGGTTTTATTGTAAAGAAACATAATAATGATGCAGATAATGTACTAAAAGCTAAAAAATAATTAGGTAGGTACCAGATACCAGTCATCACACCACTCTCCTCATCAATCTAGAGTATCGATCAGACTAAAATAAAATCGTGTATAATCTGTAGCTTATTTCTCCTTGTTGCTAGGACTCGCTGCGCCGCCGGGAATCCTCAAGAGCCGTTATTCTGACCCGTTAGCCGTTATTCTGAAACGCAGCAGTGTAGTAGAGGCCGTCAGAGCGGGGTGTATGTTATCTATCAGAGAAACAAAAAAATAGCTCTTGGTGTAAGTGCTCTAGGCGTAATTGGTTTACTGTGACAATTGTATGCATTTTATTTTATTTTAAAATAGAGAACGATAAGAAAAGGGGTTTGCTCATGTAAAGGGTATACAAATAAAAGTTATTGTAGTAATGAAAAGTTTCATTCATATCCTCGTGATGCCGAAAGGTAAGTGAACAGCTGTGATATTATGCAAGCATAAAACATATTGAATTTAGAATAGGAGTTAAATATTGTTTTGCAAAAACAAGAACCATTAATGAGGTAATTTTAAGAATATAAATTGAAAATACACATAAAATAGGAAATAGAATAAAAAAATAAAATCTTCAGTTTCGTATTTACAATTAGACGAATGCTCTTCTGCATCTATTTTGAATAATTTTTAAAGAAATTACAGAATAAATTTTAAATTATTTGTGTATGTTGTAGACAAATTACAAATTAGTCATTATATGAAAAGTTTCGTCAGTTTTTAAATGATTACTGGTGCTTTTGTTTTGCAAATCCATATTTTCTAATTCAATACTGATAATTTTAGCCGGGCGGTGACGGGTTATTAGATTTATGTAAAGCAATATATAGGCGAATATTTTTACCACAACGTATCTTGGGATTCTATTATTTGCGAGCCATTTACAGAGTGAATGAGCTAAATAAAGTTAAAGCATCTACAGAGTGTCCCATAATTAAATACCTTCTTGCAAGGGGGTAACGGAACTATAAAAAATAAGTTGAGTTTTGTATATAAACATTTAAGTCAGAAACGCTAGTGTTAACAATTGCATAAAAAAGGTCCTATTATTAAATGTTTATATAAATTATCTTTTTTGAAGTTATTTGTATTTAAATATTGCAATGCAGGATAGGTATATAATAATCGATACCTCTACAAAAATAGTTCCGTACAAAAAACGGTTATATTAGTCTATTTATTTTACCATAGGAGTTATTGTCTTACAAAAGTGAGAACAATTAATGAAGTAATTTTAAGCATGTAAATTGAAAATTTAATATTTTACTTCCACACATCATGTGAGTAGAAGCGCTGTGTATCGGCCGTTTTTCTAAATTATTGAGAATATGGCTTTAAGAAAAAAATACTAATATATTTCACATAGTCTTAAATTGATTAATAGAAATTTGGAAACAAAACATAAAATTAATAATTTGGAAATATGAATAATTCATTTGTTTTTTTTATACCTAGCTATTGTATTTTGTAAGCTAAGAAATGTTTAGTATTCATTTTTCAATTATTAATAATGAAATATTATGTCTATTGTGTATTTTATTTAATTTATCTAGATAATCTACAGATTTTTTATTTTAACCATACAAAAATGTTAAAAAATAAAATATACACACCTGGCTGCACAAACATTAAAAACTCGTGGTCTCTTTCCTAACTAATCATTACTTATTTTATTAATTAATCAACAACGCTAAATTTGCTTCTTACACCCATGGTATCCTTGTAAAATACTACGCCTGGGACGCAACCACCTGCATTCGCGGTCCCAGTGAGCTCAGTGGATTTATGAATGAAATGTAGCTGAAATAATCTACTGGTTATACTGTGAATTTATCACCTTGTCCAACCAGCATTGGACATTTTTCATAATGACCGGAGAAAATAATAAAAACAATATTATTTTTGAAATTAACCAAAGTTATTGGGGATTATGCATATGCTCCGGTGATTATGTACAATACCCAGTTAATCCCATTCGCCGTAACAAATATATCTAAAATCAGTAAGTAAGAATATTCAAAACGGTACATTTTATAGTTTAAAATATTAATGGACTAGATATCCATTAACATTTTTGTTTTGATTGATGAGTTTGCAATGAGGGCGAATATATAATACTATTGTCTGGTAACATCAATTCATCAGATATATTTGTGGTAGGAAAGAAATATCCATTAGAATAAACAAATATATACATTTTTTATTAAGTTGTAAGATTTGTTTTTTTTGTTCTTACTATTTTATCATCCAGTACGCCAATAGTTATGTGTGTACAACACTGTACAGTCTATAAAGAATATGGAATTAAGTGGATAAAATTGCAGGTAAATATGTTCCTCACACATACCTATTAAGCGATTTAGAGGAATATATATTTTTAATGCAACTCATTTGATGACATCACATGATGTCAGACGTCATTGAAATTTTTCTTAAACTACCATACATATTTATAAAATTTTCTAGCATTTTCTAGAATTACATTCAAAATAGCTATAAAGTGAAAAACAATAGAGAATAAATATAGATTTAAATTATTTAAACTGTAAGATTAATTGTAGGTAATTCAGGTTGCTTGGAGTTACAAGAAAAAAAATTGAAATCAGTAGTGAAACGAAATTGACATCTAGTTACAACAATTTTTTTTTGTTATATCAAAATATTAGGAAAAAAATTAATAACTTGTTTAATAACATATTCATATCTAACTTTACTAAAACTTTTACTGTTGATCAATTTTCGATAACATCCAGTGAAATAGCTTTAATTTCGTGTCAAATTATTTATTTTATATCTTTTGTCGTATTAGGATTTATTTACTATACAGGGTGTTAATTAGTTACACACCAAAAAAGGAGGTTATCCCTGTAACGAAATTGCAAGCCATTTCATTCCAGTTTGTTGTTTTCCGTGAAGAATTGTTTCTGCCAGTCGAGTCCAGACTGATTTCTACTGAAACAGTTGATTTTGTAGATTTTTACACTTATAAAAAATGCCTAAATATCTATTTGTCTTTACTGCTCATACTGTATTCTCAAATGTTTGTCTCTTTACAAACTATAATCGAGTTTAGGTAGCAGAACACTACTTTTCTTATTAGTGTAGCGTTCTGAAGACAACACCTGTAGTTCAGCGGTCTGGTGAAAATTTATTATGTTTTCTGATATTATCGTGTAATTTTATGATCATCATGATTTAAAAAGTTGCTATATTGATTTAACATATTTTTGAGGTAATTTTCATAATAATGTTGTACCGTATTTATCTTAATTTACGCCTTGGGCGAATTTGCTTGGTGATCAGTTCACATTGGTTGTTCTTTGGAACAACGATTTATCTAAAATCTCTCTGATATCGTAATAATTTTGTATGTTAATTTAAACTAACTTTCGGTTATTGTAAATCTTAGATTTACCCGGCAACGGATGTCGCCATTTTTTATCAGAGTTAGTTGTTTTCTGTTTTTGTCTGTTGATGTTTTAGGTCATTTGGTTACGTTGGTAGCTCTGTGAAAAGTGGTGACTGGTGATATTTGGAGTTTGGTACCCCTTTTTTGGAGGAAACCTATATGTTTATAACCTTTGTGAGAATTACCTAACGTGGTGCATTTGTTTTGTGGTGGATCATTTTATACCAGTGCATATATTTACCAACCAGACTTCTGGAGCGTAAGGTTTTTCTAAATTTAAAATATCGAGTGCTTACTTGACTGTTTACTTAGTATCTAGTTAGAAACGCTGCTCTAGTGGAGCCTTGCCTAGTTCTCAGGCAAACATACCTGCCTAGTTATCTGGCAATTGATTAACTTTTAATTATCTGCAGTAAACATATAGTCAAGCTATATCTTTATTTAACTTTATCTGGAATTCATTATTACCTCTCCATGAGGAACTAATAAATAATTTAACTTAACGTTACTTTTAATTTGAGAGTTATCATATTGTTTTATATTTAGCAAATATTAGTTTACGTTATCTTTCTATTTGTCTGTCTGTATATAGACATTCTAAATTCTATTTTCTAGAAGATTAACTTCTTTTAGTAAAAAATATCTTAACATATAGTGCATACCTATTTCACTTTGTTTATTATCATAGCTATACTTAGTTTATTTGTTGGACTAGAATTTCTTTTATTTAACGTAACTTTTATAGATGCTTAAGTTAGTTGAAGTCTTCAACTTCCTAAAATAGTGTGGGATACCAATCCTAGTTTGTTTAGTTTGCAATTTACTCTGTAAATTTGTGTTAACTTTCATATTTTGTTTACCTAGCTGGACAATTCAAACGTCACATCTTTTTACCTTGTTTTGCCTATGGTATTGATCTCATAAAACTCTCCCCTTTTTATGTAAATAACTGGACCAAAAGAAGAGGATAACTGGTAGATCGAATTGATCATTATATACTGGGTGGAGCAGGAAAACGAAATTTTATACAACTGGCATTTCGTCTCAAGGGTAACTGAGTACTAACAGTGGTGATTCAAACTGACACCGAACCCATTCAGAGCTTAGCCGTTGTTGAATTGCTCGCAGGACTAACCCATTTAAAGTTACGTAAGATCTTCGTCGCCAGCTAAAGTTTATATTTGGTCACAAGAATTTTTGTAAGAGATCAGTCACCTTTTTTTTTCTAAATAACGTCAGATCATTTTTTTTGTTTATTTTTT
Organism: Rhamnusium bicolor; assembly: GCA_029963845.1. Lineage (NCBI taxonomy): Eukaryota > Metazoa > Arthropoda > Insecta > Coleoptera > Cerambycidae > Rhamnusium > Rhamnusium bicolor. Next base: position 171,064 of record JANEYF010001123.1, read on the forward strand.
TATTGGTCTTCAACCCCACCTATTCTTTTTGACTAAAAGAGGCCATCTTAGCCTATGTAAATTTTTGTACATATTCTTACTCGTTTATGGCACTTGCAAAAGTCCTGGCGCCCAGCCTAAATTTTGGCGAGAACTCAGATCAATCTAGCCCTTATTCACGACCTGCTAACTGAGCTACCGGTCAATGAGTACAACCACCAGCTAATTGTGTTTTGCCAGCACAACATTTCAAGACGTAAGATTCCTATTAACATATGTTCTAGAATACTTCATTACTAAGGTACAGGGTGTAGAATTTTCAGTTTTTTGTTTTTCCATGTATTTTATACATTTTTAAAGACAATTCATCAAATTTGGTACACATACTAATTGTTACAGTCTCTACAAAACAGCTTTACAGATTTTTGCAGCAATTTATAGGGTGATGCTTTTTTAGGGGTCGTGAACTCTTTAAAACTCCCCGGATTTATTTTTACGGCAACACTGTTTTTACTTAGTTAACTTCCTTCTCCATTTCTTAAACTTTTTGGTATCTTTGGTCTGTAGTATCTTCTCTATAGCAGACGTGCTTAAATTACAGTAATATCGAGTAAAGTTTGGATATATTTAACTGTAAAATTGTCCATATAAATATTATTTACTTAATATATATTTAAATAATATCTTATATTTTATGCATTTTATTTTAATTTGTATTATTAGCTTTGTATGCTGTTATGTAGTTGTTATATTTACATTATTTTATTTTCATATGCTTTAATCGAATTATTTCCAACTTTTTACAGGAACTTATAAGGAAATATGAATGTATAAATATTAAATTATGCTCATGTTCCCTTAATAATGAATTATAAAAGAAAATTTTGTATTCTGTATTATTCAATGTTATAATTTGAGAGATAATATTAATAGACCGTACAATTTCCAGATTCATTTACAAATGAAAACCTTTTATACATGCTCAATGAAACTACTTTTGTAAACATCGAATATTCAATTTTAGTCCGGGTATTCAGGAAAATATTGGAAAGTTAGATTTCAATGTCCCTAGGAACATTCTAAGTTTACACCTAGGAGGCGTTATGGCCTGTGATGTCATATGGGAATAACTTATGTTATATATTTCAGTGACGTAAGGTGAACATATCGAAAATATTTTTAAAATATCCCTTTTCTAATCTTTTTATTTTAATGTTTTTTTTTTCTATTTACTGATATAAAAATTCTACCTTCCGTGTACGCACTAAGGGCCCACCCTGTACGGGATTTGCGAAGTAGCCGCCTTCTTTATTTTACTGAGAGGCATGACCCTGCTAATTGCAAAATATCTATTCTCAGTTAGTAAATTCATATCATTTTACACACCGACTTTGTTGTCTCCAACACTGATCCCAAATTTTAAAACAGTGCACCTCTAGAAAAAACTACACATTTTGCATTGCGATCGCACCGCTTTGTATCTACTAATTTTCTCCAACTAGTACCACTGTGCACAGCAATAGTGTTGGTAGTGTAGGAATTAATTTCCCTTATGCTCAAATGATGCCTTTAATTTAGCTTTGTTGTGTCATTCTTGACATGTATCGTTAACAATCATAGATTTCTGTCATTTCAATGTTTTGCTAGTTTTATGTTTTTAAATGCGCTAAAAATTTTTTTGCCCTCTCAATTAGGTCGGCCCTTATTAAGCTTTTCTCACAAATAAAATATTTCTGTTCCAAAACTATAAATATAAAGGAAGTGTGTACGAGGCGACATAAAATAACCTTTTGCTACCGCAAATCATTAGCATAACATATAAGAGGAGATTAGTTAGAATCTTGTAACGTTAGGTAATATGAAGGGCCACTTTTTTTAAACACATTGTGAAAGATTTTAGCCATGTTTATTTTAGAGGACGTTGAAGATATTGTGAAAATTGATTTTAAACTATTTTAGGCGCCATTTGCAACAAGTCAAAGCATATGGGAATCCTAAAAGGTAATAAAAATGTTAGAAAGCTGAAACTGACACATTCCGAAGGTTTTAAAATTACCCAATTTCTACTCGTTCTTTGACGCCTATTACCGGACTATATTTTAAAACTGTTTAAAATTGCGGTTTCCTGATGTTAATATTCAGTTTCAAAAATAATGTAAATTCTGCAAAATCAGCAATCTTGCAACTTCCCGAAATAAATTATTAATGCTGTTTCAATTTAAATCTGATTCTATTACGACTGAATTTAAATTAAATACATTCAATTCATTGTTTGCGATGAACATATGCGGAGATTATAGATATATTTGATAAACATATATTCAGAGAAATTGCACAATTGATGTTGGAACAAGGGTATTTTTTAAATCTTTTTATGATTTTTTATTATTTAGTGGTCTAAGGTTCTTTTATCTTAAATTTAGTAATATGACAAAATATTTATATCCATTATTAAATATAAATTGATCGTTTTTTGAAGTGGTTCACCTAAAAAACTGGTCCACTTTGATGAGTTGTAACTTTTAACCCATTTTGTCCCAGTGGTGTGCTAACGCACCACATATTTTATGATTTTTTTTGTTAAATTCAGTAAATATTTTTGCATATCCATGTGGTTGTGTAGATCTTTAATCAGTGTTTATAAAAGTTAAAAGTAATAAAAAAGAAAAAAATAACGTGATTTGTGTAGTAATAACTTAGTAAGTGTTTTCGTGAAAATGATAAACGGTATGTGAATTAACTTTAATGATTAATTAAATACAACTAATTAATTAGTCTGTTGCATGTATCACAAGTTAATCTGATAAACACAAAACCTATTAATTGTGTAAAAAGTGAGCATAGTTTTTCCATCATATAAGATAAAAAAAAAAACGAGCATAAAGAACAATTAATTTAAATACACTACTACTACAAATTGTAGTCCTATCACACCACTGTAATTAAAAAAGTAATTTTTATTTCACTTAAATAATCTGCAATATGCCTACTACAAGCTTCAAATGCTGTAAAAAATCATTCATTCATTTTGTTTGTACGAGATGCTCAAATGTTTTCCATAAATGCTGTTTGCCACGCTATGCAAGCAAAATAAAACATATTAAGGATAACAAAATCATATGCTGTGAAGATTTAAATGTAAGTTTAGAGAATGAAAATGAAAAAAGTATATTGGAAAGGACTATCAGTGAACTAACTGAAGAAACAGAAAATAAAAATAAGTACATTAAAAAACTAAAAGCTGATAAAGAATTATTTGTTGAAGAGGTACTTAAGTCAGAGCAAGAACTGACTGAGATTATTAATAAGCAACGACAACATATTGAAGAATTAAAGGGATACATAAAGGAACTCAATCAACGAATTGATTTAGGTAAAAAAAAATCAAAAGATGTGCAACTTCAGACGTTAGTGGTAACAAGATATTCATCTACAATGACCAAATCACTAAGTGTTAAAAATATGGAGACTCAAACAAATGTAAAACCTACCGTAATGGAAATGCTAAATAAGAATGAATGCAAAACTAACAACGTAAAAATCAAAAATAATATTGCAAATAATAATGTTCAATATAAGCGCAAAAAAATTTTAATACTCAGTGATCAATTTGGTCGCAATATAAACAAACATATAACAGACTCTGTTGACTCAAAACAGTATATGGTTGAAATGGTAATAAAACCAGGAGCTCTTTTTCATCAAGTTCTTGAGAACATTGAACCCTTGACGAAATCATATACAAAAAATGATCATATTATTATCATCGCTGGTTCAAATAACTTTAGCAGTAAACATAAAGCTAAATACCCCTTATTCAAAGACATTAGTGACACAGTGAAAAAATGTGCTCATTTGAACATTTCTATTGCTTCTATTCCTTATACAAAAAGGTCTACAAAAGATGTAAATATTAACAAATTTATTTTTAAATTTAATGACAAGTTAAAAGAATTTCTTTCCAAAATTAACAATTATGTTCCGGGAAAAATGAGACTGCTAGAAGTCAACAAAAATGTTAATTTACATTTAAGAAAAAATGAAATTGCTAATGCTATCATAAACATTGTTCTCAGTACCAACATGAATAAAAACCTAGTTTTTATCAACGCAACTGGACCTGTTTCAGGGTATACTAATCTTCCATCGAATCAACCATGTGTAAGTGACGCTGGTACTGATGCGCGGAACAGTAGTAATTTAATTACTCCGTTAGTAGTTATTGATAATATAACAAATACATCCTGTAATGCCAACAATATAGTACTAGATGACCGTCAAATAGTGGAGGATGCTAGAACAAATACTAGCTTCGTAACGCAGGATTTTTTTATACCCTCGATTATCGGAAATAATAATAGACAACTGAAAATTAATTCTAATTTTAATTCTAATCCAAATGTTAAGTTACCTGACTTCTCAAAAGAAGATGTTTTTAGCCTGTTTCATGTTAACATTCAGAGTATCTCAAATAAGTTGGAAGAGCTCTCGCTCTTTTTAGATAAAAATAGTTTCGATATAATCTGTTTATCTGAACATTGGCTTGATGTAGTTGCCTTAAATGGTATTAAAATACCGCATTATAAACTAGCAGCCAGTTTCTGTAGAGATAAAAACAAACATGTTGGTGTTTCAATTTTTGTTAAAAACAATGTAAAATTTAAACAATTACAATTTAGTGAATACTGTAGCCAGTTCAATGCAGAATTTTGTGCCATCGAAATAATGAGGATAAATTGTATTTTAATTAATTTATATAGACCCCCTTCCGGGGATATTAATATTTTCTTGGACATGCTGGAACAACTGTTGATACATTCCTCGTCTAAATATAGTAAAATGATTGTGAGTGGCGATTTTAATATAAACTTTAGGAGTGCTTCCCACTCATTATCTGATTTGGTATGTCTGACCTCGTCTTTTGGTTTAGAAGTCACCATATCAGACTATACTAGGATTACATCCCACTCAATGACATGTATTGATAACATTCTCACTAACCTAATGGATGACAGCTTTGAGACTGGTGTCATAGATCCTTGCCTATCAGATCATCTGGGGCAATTTATAAATATTGTAAAAGCAAACAAAAATTCTACACAAAAGAACTGGAGAAGAAACATTAAGGCAAAGGGCATAAATAAGCTAAGAGTTTCACTAAATGACATTAAATGGAATTTATTTAATTCAAACTCAAACGCTACTTATTTGTCCGAATTTTTAGTTAGCACTTATTCTTCTCTTATTGACAAGTATTTTCCACTAAAGGAAAGTAAAATAAGCCACAATCCTCCTATCCAGTGGTTTAACAACTCACTAAGAAATATGAGGGACACACTCTGTTGTGTAAAAACTATTGCAAACTGCTCTAAGGATTTCACTATATATAATACTTTAAAAAAGGATTATAAATCCAAATTAATTAAATCAAAAAAAGCTGCTTATGATTCTTTTATTGAAAATTCTAATAACAAAGCACGCGACAGCTGGAAATTAATAAATTTTGAGAGAAACAAGTATACATCTAGCACATCATCAGAACATGAAATCTCAATAGATTCTTTTAATAAATATTTCGCTAATATAACTGAGCATTTTATAAAGTTGTTACCTACAGTGAATGTTAGTGCAACAAAGTTTTTAAAAAATTTACCTACTACCCAGTCATCCTTTTTCCTTGAACCAGTAACTACATTTGAGGTTGCTGAGGCCGTAAAGAATTTAAGGGATTCAAACTGCTCTGATATTTACGGCTTAAACAGTCGGATTCTGAAAGATACCATAGATATAATTCTAGTCCCACTTACAACTTATTAATTGCTGCTTTAGTGAAGGCGTTTTTCCGGATGTGCTAAAGGTTACCAAAATCATACCGATTTTTAAAAAAGGTGATATCAGTGTTAAAGATAACTATCGCCCCATATCTATCATTCCAATGTTCTCAAAGATTATAGAAATTATCTTGAAAAATAGACTTGTTAACTATCTTAATACTCACAATGTTTTAAACTGTTGTCAATTTGGTTTTAGGAAGAAATGCTCAACCACAAATGCTGTATTTGAAATAGTGAGGAACATAGTCGAGGGTCTGGAGAGTGGTAAGCATGTGGCTATCAGCTTATGCGATCTCTCCAAGGCTTTCGACTGTGTATCTCATGAGATTCTTTTAGATAAGTTAAACTTTTACGGTATCAGAGGTATCTGCCTAAATCTCTTTCATTCCTATCTCAACAACAGACAACAATGTGTATCAATAAATGGTATAAATTCGGAATTTCTAAAAATTAACCATGGAGTGCCTCAAGGTTCTGTACTGGGACCCCTACTGTTTATTTTATATACTAACGATTTCTTTCACTTTATGTCTCCGGTAAAATGTATTGCATATGCAGATGATACATCTATTTTGAATCACAATCTTAATATTAGCAATTTACACAATGACTGTGCTAGATCCCTCCAGCAAGCTTGCGAATGGTTCTCTTCAAATAAGTTAAAGCTAAATGAAGATAAAACTCAAAAGCTCATCTTTTCTACTAGTAGTCATTTAATACAAGGAGACAGCATCAAAATCCTAGGTGTAGTTCTTGATGACAATTTAAGTTGGTTCAACCACATTGAAGAACTATCAAACAAATTATCTAGTTTAATCTTTTTGTTCCGTAGGCTTAAAAATTTAGTTTGCCCTAGCACTCTAAGAACATGTTATTTCTCCATGTTTCATTCTTACATTAGTTATGCAATACTTCTGTGGGGTGGATCATCTCACGCAGTTAAAATTTTTCGTCTCCAAAAGAGAGTGGTCAGACTGATTAGTGATGCTGGCTGGTTAGATCACTGTCAACCAATATTTAAGAGATTTAGTATAATGCCAGTTCCTTCACTCTACATGTATACTATGTTATTAGAAATTCATAAAAATAAAGCCAAATTAGCTACAAATTCAAATTTCCATAATTATAGCACCAGATCTGCTTCCCTACTCAGACAGCCTCATCTTAGATTAACAAAATCGAAAAAAAAACACATTAAACCTCCAATTATATAATCATGTTCCTACTGAAATAAAAGCTCTTAATTTTAATGGCTTTAAGGCCAAGATTAAAAGGCACTTTTTAAATTATTTTGTTTTTATACAATAGAAGAATTTTTTAATACGCAATTTTATTAACAAATAATTCACAGATTATTCTTTTATAAGCCTTCCTGCATACTTGTGATGCTCTGAATTGCACATCATTAATAAATCCACCGTTTTTTTTATTTATTTATATACTTTTTTATACGTTTGTATTTTTATTATTAGTCTATTATGTGTACATTTAACTTTTATATGTTTATAAATGTTTATTTATATATGTATATATTATTATTTATACTTTCTTGTAGTCTACAAAGCAATTACTTTGTTTTTTAATTTCATTTTTTTGATATATGTATGTATATATTTTTTATTTGTTTCAAATATTTTGTAACCTGTATATTTTTTTGTAATTTTGACCTGCCACAAATCCCTATACGTAAAGTGGTTAAATAAATCTATCTATCTATCTATCTATCTATAAATTTTATTATTATCAGTATTAGAGAACATAGTACCGTACGAACTGTTAATTTTTATTTTAAAACAAAAATTTTATGACACCTCAAAAATCAAGAAAAACGCTGCATAATTTTGTGTCAAAGGTTGAAGTGAATCTAAAACAGTAAAATATTTTATTTTTGGAAAGTATTGTCATTTTTGGTAGGTCTATAATATGTAGATTACATGGTAGAAAAAATACATTTAAAATATAATATAGATTATGGTTTATTTTTATTAAATAATTACTGGTGCGTGAACGGACCACTGGTTTTATCTATGAAATAAAACCAAGCTATTGCCATTCTCGACAAGTCAGCCTATGTAGTGTAAACAGTCGCCGATTAGTGTGTTGTTTTAGTATTTGTTTGTTTCTTGTGCAGTACACGTGATATTTAATTGAAATCAGTAAAATATGCCGTTTTCGAGGTATTTGACTCAAAGGAAATTAGAAGCGGCTCTGGAGGAGATCGTTACGGATTTGGAGAATAATGATAAATTTCGTATTACTCGTATTTACGTATTTTTATATTTTATAGATACAACTCATTCTAGCCTTGGTCTTAGCGGTGACGTTGTCATGAGTCTACTTTCTGTTGTGGATAAGCCAGTGAATCACCAAATTTTTTTCGACAACTTCTTTTCGTCATTCAAACTCTTCGTACATTTAAAAAATAATGGTTATTTTGCCACCGGTACTATCCGCGAAAATAGTACAAATAAGTGTCCAATCGAAAATTGTAAATCATTTGGTAAAAAAGACCACGAGTCCCATATTTCAGCATATGATTCTGAATCAAAAGTTTCTATTGTCCGTTGGCACGATAATTCGGTTGTAACGGTGGCAAGTAATGTTTATAGTGTAGCTCCTGTTCAAAATGTTAAACGCTATGATAGAAAAGAACGAAGAGATGTACAGATACCCCAACCTTATGTAATTGCCCAATACAATAAATATATGGGTGGGGTAGATTTACACGACAACGGAATTGCTAATTATAGATGCCAAGTATTTGGGAAAAAATGGTGGTGGCCTTTATTTTGTAATTCATTGGATAGCTTAGTCGTCAACCTATGGAAAATTTATGTCAATGAAAAAAATTTCCCAGGTAGATTTTAAATCTTACGTAGCCTTACGACTTTTAAAAACTGATAAAACAATAATTGAAAGGAATCTTGCTCCTGCTATAGATGAACTGCGTTATGATAATACAGGTCACCTCATGATTTCTCATGCCAATAAAGCACGAAGGAGGTGTAGAATTTGCCATAACCACACAATTTACATTTGTAATAAATGTTATGTACATTTACATACTTCATGCTTTGTACAGTATCACCAAAAATGAAACCGGGTGTTACCAGTGGTGCGTTCACGCACCATGAAATATTATAATGTTTTTTTTATTAAGGAAAGTTATATGTAGAAAATAATTTACGCTTAGTTATTTTATGTAAGATTGAAACTTTCTATGATATATTTTCGTTAAAATTATTAATTATATCTTATGTGCCTCAAAATAATATTTCATATTTCCTCCCAGTGGTGCGTTTACGCATCAGTATTTTTTTTATATACGTTAATTTTTTTAATTTTTTTTGACACAAGGAATGTATTCTTAAGTGTAACTAAATAAATATTTACAAACAAAAAATGTTCGGTTTTTGAATTTTTCGATGCTTGGGATATAATGGGTTAAGCAGATGGATGTATCTTTGAAAGGTTTTTTTTGTCAGAAACAGTGTTCCTTCAGTAGCAAGTGTGCTTAATTGCATTCATTTGTGAATATTGCTATTGATTTTACAGGGTGATTTGTAAAGCTATGATATTTCTGTCAATTTTTTATGTATACCGAGGTAAACGAGTCACCCTGTATGTTTTATTTTAAGATAATCATATAGCCTCATGTCTTAGCTCTGCATAATTTTTTGAATTTCGGTCATAACTCATGTGCCAAAATATATGATTTTTTACTGCAAATATACGAAAAAAATGCGAAAATGTCACAAAGGATGTTTATTATAAATTTTTAACGAAATAACAATAAAGAATGAATTTTAAATTATAAACAGGATGGCCTCCCATTCTTCCTGAAGTTCGTTTCCCAGCTCTTCAATCCCATGTGGTTCCATTTCGCGATCCAACGTTCCTCTTTGGAGCGCATCCCACAGGTTTTCGATAGGGTTGAGGTCCGGCGAAAGCGCCCGCCACTCCTTTCTTGTGATATTTTCTTATTGAAAAATTCATTCACTATGTTGGCTCAATGTAGTATCGCGTTATCGTCCATATAGAAAAACTGTTCACCCATTTTATGAGACAGAGGAAGAACTATTGGTTCCAGAATTCTCTCCCAGTATCGCAAAGCTGTTACTGTCTCACGGACAAAAAGTATAAGTTCAGTGCGACGGTATATTGATATCCCATTCCAAACTGTAATTGAACGATCACCAATCTTCTTTACAATGTTCATTCACTCTTTGCTACATACGCAAGCGGTTGGTATCGGGACCGGAAAACCGTGATTCGTCTGTGAAAAGACATTAGGCTCAGTTATTTGCATTTCAGTTTTGATGTTTCAAAGCAAATTCCAGACGTCAGCGTCACCTTTTATTCTTAGGAGTCCACTTTGGATGCCTAGCTGGAGTGAAGTTCACCTTCATGAGTTTTCTTGTTGTTGATGTGGTCACTTGGAATGCTCGTTTCAGCATTAGTTCTATTCTGCAAAGCGGTTCTTCTTAGACAACGATCTTCTGCTGGATTTGTTACCCTTTGGCGTCCACTTCCGTGTGTATATTGCGGGGAGTTATTGTTTTAGTATCCTATCCAAGCGTGATTGACCATACTGTATGCAATATTAAAGCATCGAGCTACTTCTCTCCGTGAAACACCAGAAGAAACCATTCCAATTATTCTTTCAAGAATTGAACTTTGTAGACCGCGGCACTTTTACAAACAATTGAAGTGAAAAAAAAAAGATATTCACAAGGGACAGTCGGTTATGATCAAAATTAAAAAAATTATATATAGCTCAGACATGAGGCTATATGATGACATTAAAATAAAACATACAGGGTGACTCGTTTACCTCGGTGTACATAAAAAAATTTGACAGAAAAATCATAGCTTTACAAATCACTCTATAAAATCAATATCAATAATCACAAATGAATGCAATTACGCACACTCGCTGCTAAAGAAACACTCTTTCTGACAAAAAAAACTTTTCAAAGATACATCCATCCGTTTTAAAGTTGTAACTCATCACAGTGAATCAATTTTTTTAGGTGAACCGCCTCAAAAAAACGATCAGTTAATTTATTCCTAAGTAACTACCTAGCTAGCTAAGTTAGGTAACTGTGGATTGATTCTGGTGGTAGTATTAAAATCTGATATGACATATCTGCAATACACTGCATATTCAATTTTTTGGCTGAGAAAATGTTAGACACGACTATTTGGCTTTGCAATATTACTAGGTAATTTAGAATACAGATACGTACTTTTACTTTAGTAATAAGGTCAAATACATGATGTGAAAATCCCATAAACCGAATTTTGATAAAATGTCAGATACGCCCATTAGCCTTAGCACGGCAGTATAGGTAGAGGTACTTTTACTAGAGACAGTTTCTAATTTTTTTGGAAGATGTTTCCAAATAGAAGTTAATTATATGCTTGCAAATGATAGAGAAAAAAGTGTTAACATTTTAACACTAATAATCATAACCACTTGCATTTGATCTGAGATTTAAGAGAATGTCTTATTTCCGAAATTGTTACAAAATGAAACTGAAAACATAAATTGTCATTAAATCTATTTATTGTAATTGTGAGAGCCGGGCAATTATTAGCTGAAATAAAAACTGATGAAAAATAGTTATATTCTATATTATTTATGGTTGATCAAGTATTATCTAGGACGTCATTAGTTTTTTGTTTGATATTTAAAGTATTTACAGTTTTTTAAAGTTCTTTATTAGAAGAATTATTTCCACATTGGGACAAATCTACAACTTATTCACGTCTAACCGACCTGACAGAGATTACGCAACTATTTTCAGTGTATTATTTATTAATCGTGTACATATTCACGTTTTTGCACAACATCCGCCTGTGGTATTAGAAAATTTTCAGGCCGTAGCTACCGACTGGCAGTATGAGGTGGAAATTTTATTATTAAATTTTATTAAATATAATAAATATTTAGATATACCCAACTGGTTTCGATTTCATGCAAAATATGCGTTTATTGAAGCAGACAGTGATGGAATAATAGAAAACTGGTAGATCACAAAGACAGCGTCAAGCATCCTTAGTGGCAATTAAGCAGTATACAGTCAACTCTTATCCGCATATCTAAACTCTAATTAACTGTTTTTTGGCATTAAACGTAGGTTTTACATGAAATCGAGACCAATAGTGTATTACATCCTAAAAGTCAATACACAAATATTAGTCTCCCAACTTGAATTGGTGAACGTACTACCACTCGTTTGAAATGTCGAAGACCAAATATCTAGTAATTTTAACGTTGTTGAGTTGACTGATACAACGTCAGTCAAATTATTTTTTGCTAACCTCGTTGGCTTTACGTAGCCAGAGTTTCAAATAAGTCCTTCTTTTCTGTCAAGAAATTAATAGAGAGTATAGGTATAGCATTGCCGAAGTATTGACTTTTTTGTTAAAGCACATTTGGTTTTTGGTTGCTCTGAAATAGTTTCAGATAAAATTGTCTATTACTTCATTTATTAATTAGTACAGAAGTATTGATTGCTTTTGATTTGAATATCGGATTCACTAGCAAACTAAACGTCCAGATTTGCTGGGTAAGTTGTAATTTATAATTTCTATAATATTTTTTAATATCTAATAATATATTGCAAGAATTTTTATAGTTTTTCGCCTGCTGTAATTTTATTAAAAAAACATTTTTATTTTAATTTTCTTGGCTGGTTATATGTTTTTCATACATCAAGAAGGATCTGTAAGACCTCGGGATAAATTCAGTATACTCGATTTTACTACAATTTAAGATCGTTGTAAGTGTATAGTTGATTTCAAACTTATTTGTAACATAAAACACGTCGGCTTTTTTAACGGAGGTAAGGGGATCAAAGAAGCCAACATCTTCTGCAAATAACTTTAAATAAATTGTGCTATAAGTCTGACAATGGAAAAATTACCTATATTTTCTATATTATGCACACATCCTTTGCATTTTAGGTTCTCCTTTTGCAGTTTCCATAATATTTTATTTAAGAAATGATGACACAATAAAATAGTTATGATTTGCCATCGGTTCAGCGTGTACTGTATATAATTAAGGAAATGCTATGGCACCATTATGTGCAATATTTCGAAGTACAATTTGTATAATTTAGATGATTTAAGAAGCCGTATCTCATTTAACCTCGCATATGAAACGATCTCACAGCGCCGCCGCCAAAATAATCCTCCAAAATTTCATTGTGCCAGAAATCCAACCAAACTAAATCGCAAGCCACATCTAATTTTCACCCCGGTTGTAGCCTTTGTTGGATAACATAATTCCAAAGTATTATGTCTATATTAACTGTAGATGAGGTAACACGTTTCTCTAAGTTTAATCAAATATTAATAAATTGATAATTCCGACACAATACTGCTGCATGCATTATTCATTTGTACAACGAGATTTCATTAGTCATATACAGGGTCTCTATCTAGTGCTTCACAAAAATCGAGGTTTCATTTCTTGTGTAAAAATCATTACGATTAACCAAAATTTTGATAATTTTTGGAATTCAAACGATTTTATCCGCTATCCAGACATCTTTACTCCTGTCTCTATATTCACTCCCAAGTATAGCGATAATGGATCCATTAGTAATTGTATACTTCAAAGTATTGATAAGTGGATTCATTCTCTTTGCCCTTGGCAGATTTTTTAAATTAATTCACATATTCTTATATAGACTAAACATTAGCAATTTTCAAATCTCTTTTCACAGTTTCTGCCTAGAAAATGTTTAAATTATTAATTGAACTTGGCGTGTCTGAGAATGCTCTCCTATTGGCGTGACGTCACTGGTTAGTATATCCCCGCTTCTAGAACAATACGTTATCTAATTCGTGCTTTAATTAAATAGGGGTGGTTACTTCCTAAAATTATTTGATGAAAATTTTTTTTCTTCATGAAGAAATATGTTTATCCAATTGCTCTGTAGATTTTCGTACAACGTGGTTACTGATGATTAAATAAGAACTAAACAAAATTAATATTGTACAATTTTTAAGTATCAACAGTTCTATGTAAGTATCTATGGATATACATAAACAAATAATGTATGTGTCAAGTTTTACGCTTGACATATTCTAAAAAAAGTTAAATAAATTTGAAAAAGCAAACAGATTCGTTTTCTGAAACGTTAGGGAATTGTATTATTATTGTTACGTGTTTGCTATCCACACAAACACCTCTACTCGTAGATTCGTTGATTGAAAGTCCAGGTAACACTTATTCACTACTTTATTTACTAATTAACAATTAACAACAATAGATTAATTACTGTCTTAACTATAATTACACTTGAACACTTATAAGTCTCTTTCTTATTTCTTCTTAACTCGTTCACGTTCAACTTAAGATTAAGACTCGGCACACCGTGTGTCTTATTTATACATCCATTCACACGATCTAGAGGAGTCCAGAATATTCCCGGCCGTTATCGTACAATTCCAGTCTCATCTAACCAGTCTACACAGTCCAGTGGCGTAACATTATTTTTGTGTCTCATATCAGTTGTCAAAAATCACTCTCTGACTAATATTTTGACTGAAAGTCACACGCGGAAAGGTTTATTTTTACAGTAACATACTGGGTAACTCTAACTATATTTTTTAGATAACGAGAAATTATTCATGTGGTAGTTAGTACCAAAAAAGAAAAAAAAATAATACGTATAAATATTTTTCCTTTCAGTAGGTCAAAAAATTACACAGGTCTACAAAAAAATTTGTTTTTGTTATAGAGATCTGACCCTACTATTCTTTAGTAAAATTTTCCACTGAAGCTGAAAATGAAAAAAAATTATCGTGTGGGTTCCCCCCACACATCCCAATTCCCTCCAAAACTTAAAAAAATGCAAACTGGGCGAAAAATCTACCTATCTTTAGTAAAATTTTCCGCTGAAGCCGCAAATGAAAAAAAAAAATTTTTGTCGTGTGGATTCCCCCCCACACACCCCAATTCTCTCCAAAAATTAAAAAAAATGCAAACTGAGCGAAAAAAACTACCTATCTTTAGTAAAATTTTCCGCTGAAGCCGAAATACGAAAAAAGAAAGCCATGGATAGACAAACTAAAAAGTAAACCTGCAGCAGGCACACTTGAACTGACGCTCAGAGATGCAAACTTAAATTTAGACGAGCAAATTGAAATTTAATCTTAGATAGGCAAAGTAAAACTAAACCTGAAATAGGCAAAACTCAAAGTGACATTCAGACATGCAAACTCAAACTTAGCCTTGGACAGGCAAGATCAAGCTAAACCTCAGACAGGCAAACTACACCTCAAACTCATACAGACAAAATAAACCGTGCCTCTCATCGGGCTTAAATAAAAATTTAGATATTCACAAAATCTTTCTTTTTTCTTGGGCAGCAGTCTCTTTTCCTCAAAGGAACGGCTCGTACCTTTTCTCTTATGGCTTGCATTAACTGTCTCTCTTTTTAAAGTCCAGCAGTAATCTGTCATCATATGGCTATCCCATCGTCCCTGATACCGTTGTTCCATAGTCTTCAAATCCTGGTGGAAGCGCTCACCCTGCTCTTCACTGTAGTCGCCCAAGTTTTTAGGAAAATAGTCCAAATGTGAATCTAAAAATCAAGTTTTAAACTCATAAGGATACCTTGCCTTTTGAAATTTATCAGCAGTTCGTTTACTAACTGACTGTAATTAGGAGATTTGCAATTACCAAGGAAATTTTCGATGACCTTTACGAAACTAACCCATGCTTTTTTTCTCGGAGTTAATCGTGTGATTAATAAACTGCTCATCATTCATGAGAAGACGAATTTGTGGTCCTTCGAAAACTCCCTCAAGTATTTTGGCTGCTGATTTTTTAGGAATTTTCGTCAGTTCAAGTGTGCCTGCTGCAGGTTTACTTTTTAGTTTGTCTATCCATGGCTTTGTTTTTCGTATTCCGGCTTTAGCGGGTTTTTTCGCCCAGTTTGCATTTTTTTTAATTTTTGGAGGGAATTGGGGTGTGTGGGGGAACCCACACGACAATTTTTTTTCATTTTCGGCTTCAGCGGAAAATTTTACTAAAGATAGGTAGATTTTTTCGCCCAGTTTGCATTTTTTTTAATTTTCGGAGGGAATTGGGGTGTGTGGGGGGAACCCACACGATAATTGTCTGTAAAGACATTTGATTGATTCCTTGTTAAAGGCTACTCAGCGGTAGAGGTTTCAACCCCGTATCTAATGCCCTTCTTTTTTCTTAAATTTTTGTTTATAGACAAACTTAAAACCCCAAATCTATAAACATAAATGTTCTGCTTTTTTTTATACAAAATTTTTTCTTACCTTTGTTAGATGTGTAAGAATATTATTTACAACCTATATATACATAAGTACTTATAGAAAAATTATTTTTGGACGTCCCTTTATCGGTTTTAAGTAAGAACAGTTTGACTGAAATCATTTGAATATTAGCATTTCATAAAAATGAATCTCACCCAAAAAAGATATTAATTATTGACAATTTTGTGTCGGATGATTTTCAGTAGCACCATAGTAGGTTCACACAAAATTCCACGATGGAATACATTTTTTTTTATTATTTTTTTAATTACTCACATCAAAATAGTCCTCGCATCCGAAAACGTAAGACAGACTCACAGACAGAAAATTTTGTCTGTCTAAAATTTTGTGTATCGTCATAATTCGTCCAGATTCGTCTAGAAATGCAATAATAATGTTCAAAAATTTTTTCATGAATACATAACTTTCTCACTTTGAGGGGTGAGGAAGTAAAGTAATTGTAGTCATCTGTGGAGTGAATTCTGTTTTATTAATCCCACTAAATACACCCTAATTCACTCAGAAATTCAATAATTGTTTGGCATGAAACTTAAATGTGCCAAGAAGATACATACCAACGATTGTAAGATTAAAATTTGAGTTACCCTGCTCAACTTTTTCAAGATTAAAATACTCCCGTCTGACACTCGTTCATCCTGCATCTCTACTGATCATCTTGACAATATATGTTTTAATGCTCAGCAATATACAACAAGACAACAAACTATACCAGGACCAGGACATTATTAAATGTAACCTATAGACCCCATTTAACCTCCTTTTACTATCATCAAAAATTATATACACCTATCATTAAATAACAGAAATATCCTCGACGCCTTAATCTCATTTCTGGAAACGTCTAAAACGAAACTATAGATTAAGTTAGCTTCCGTATCCTTAGTTTTCTTGTACCTACTCTGTTAACATTTTTCCTTCTTTCCGTAGTCTTATCCAATATGCATTAATTAACAAAGTCCAGAAAGACTCCTAGACAAGAAGTATGTGGCCCTGTTTTACATCCCTTGCGAGATTGTTTTTTATTAGCGGAGTTTCCTTAGGAATTAGTTTAGAAAAAAATGTTATTACTGCTATCGTGATATATTTTTTTGAGTGTGACTGCATGGATATAAGCCCAAAGCAAGAAAAAAAATTGTATACTGCTAACCAAAAATGCTAGCCTAAAGAGTAACAGCTTTTTAAAGTAGTAAAAGAAAAATAAAAAAATGCGCAATTAAATTAAGACTTTTAAGTTAGAGTAACTTGGTAAAATTTTTTAAGCACACTAAATTTACGAATTTAGAAAATTATAACAATTAATTCGGAACGGTTAAGTTAGAGCAAATAAACTTGGTAGGTATGAAGATTTAGATCTACTCTAGGTTGAATATAATATATGAAAAGCACGCTCCTAACTGTAAATTGGGTTTACCACAGCCAAAACATTCATTACTTGGAAAAATCGAGATCACTCTTGAAAAGTACCCTTTAAACAGAAGTTTTGTCCTTAAAAGTTGTTCATGTAACTGTGGCATTTCATAAAAAATATAAGTAAATCAAGTAAGTAAGAACTGTAGTTTTATTTTAAAAATTGTGAAAATTATTAAATTACCTAATTAAAAACTTCATACTTTTAATACAACAAAATCACTTAAATTAAATAAAAATACAGAAGATGTTGAAATTGACCACATGTTGATGCCACAAATGAGAGATTGTCACACCTAAAACTCCCACATCTTGATGAATAATTTCAAAAAACTTGAGAAATGCGTGCCGTAAATTCTCCTCGTGTCTACATAAGCTGCATATACCTTAGGTCTAATACAGCCCCAAAAGTAAAAATCAAGTGGGGTCAGGTCAGGCAACTGCGCCGGCCACTTTATGGGTGCATTAGAAACACGACCTATTCAGCGTACTGGAAACCGGGCAGTGTACGGCCAGTCCCTACCATTGTAGAGCGCACCAATATGATGGCTCGTGGTTATAGATTGACGAGTTAAATTAGGACATGGGTACGAAATATTTCGTTGTATCATAGTGGATTTTGGCAAACATTTGATACAGCGAATCAACGCATATGATTGTATTTTTGAAATTTGTATTCGCTTCTGGGTACTAGTTTATACTAGCATCTCCGGCCTGACCTTTCTACTTTCAATTCTGCACTACATTTCATTCACGAGGGTGCAACATCGTACTTGCCCTACAATAACCATTCAAATTTATGCCATTCCTCTTAATTTTCTTTGCCTTAAAATGACTTTTAAAATTGTCACGTTGAGGGTCTTTTCGTATGTCCCGAAGGAGGTAGGTGTCTCCCCAAACGCCACGTAATGGATTTACCCACACTCCACGGAGTCTTCACCGTATGTCACGCTGGGGTTGAGAACCCCATCGCTCCTTACGTTAGTTTAGAATGAAATAGCAAAATGTAGCTCGCTTGGCAACAGCGAGGTATTATTACTTTTGGTTGATAAGTGAAGGGGAACAAAATAAGACATAGTGGTAAGATACAACAATTTCAACACACAATAATTAATTAACAAATCCAAAAGTCATACCTACAAAAAAATTCGTAACACCTTCAAAACATAATAGGAATAAAACCTACCAGGCCAACCTGCCTGGGAGGGACATGTGTTTCTTGCTCTACATAGGAGCAACTTCAAAAATCAACTAACTGCTACATATCTTTTCTTAACATTCCCATTTCTATAGTTTTTCATTAGTCAGCATTTGACAGTAACTATTCAGGTCATCGCTTGGGTTATTGAATAATTAATGCTGAATTTTAAAATCATAATTATGAAATACATATTTTACATTATTCTCTCTACAAATATATTATGTTTAAATAAAATTCATATACAGGATGTTTCATCAAGTTTCTAAAATTGTCAATACTGGTGTTAAATTAATTAATATCTTGCTACTTGACACATCACAAAATGTCAATATTCTGTTCAATTTTCCTTGCCCATCATTTCATTTTCGATCACTGACATTGAACTGCGACCTTCATAACATTTGAAATTACAAAAAAAGGATATTTTAGGGCAAGGAAAATTAATTACGTCACAAAATATATACTATTTAATTGAATTACGGCGCAGGATATAATAATATTTGAAACATTTTTATTACAATATCAACACACTGTATAGTTCGCTCAGATTCTTAAATCATATGATTTGTTCTCTAATTTCACGTTTAGCTCTCAGTTCATACCGCAATACAGTTTTGTATCATGGTATGGTTTGTTCTTCACTCTAATGTATTTTCATATGTAAGTGTATGTATATCACAATTAATGCGACATTTTAACACTATGTGTTGTACAATAGTAGGAACTGGCTATACGCAACCGGGCATTTAAAAAAATATGCACATTTCATGCAAAGTGAGGAGATGCACCGTCGTTCATGTACCAGATGCTTGTTCTAATGTGTTGTACGTCTCCTATTAATTCTGGTAGTACCTGTTGTAAAATCATAAGTTACTGGTTCAATAATATGATCCACACAAATACCTGCTCAGCGTTCTCATGATGTCCCGTAAATGGATAACCCAAATAAAATTCTCTAATTTTTCACTATTTTTCTTGGAAACTCTATTCCTACGAGAATAATAAAAGAAAGACAAGTTACTTGCTTTAATCCCTCCTCGGCAACGGTATTGTTTCCTTGATTCTTTCGAAGAAAAAAATCTGGGGGTGGTAAGGCGGCTCACCAAGATTTTTACTCACCCCTTAGTTTTTTTGGAGCATTTAACAGACAACCCTGTATAATATACATAATATGTTATAATTGTAAAGACTTACAGACATCTAAATTATTAAGTATTAATATATTATTTATAATAAATATTTCTTTATTGATTTAACTGTAATTTATTAAATCGATTAGTATATTTCGGAAATAATTTTTTCTGAAAACTTTTATACTTCATTCACGTCATTTATAGACTACCAAAATAACTTAATGAATATGAGGTCACGTTTTTGAGAATAACTCTGAAATTTTTAAATGAGAAATTAGAAAAATGTCAGTCTGCAAAGAAAGCTAACTTTCACTGGCTTTTGGAATTTTGCCTATATATATATATATATATATATATATATATATATATATATATATATATATATATATATATACATATATATATATATATATATATATATATATATATATATATATATATATATATATATATATATATATATATATATATATATATATATATATATATATATATATATATATATATATATATATATATATATATATATATATATATATATATATATATATATATATATATATATATATATATAAAAGAAAAGTTAAATTATTGGGTATGCCCGCATAGAAAGTAGCTAACCGTGGACACGTGTTTCGACCTTACGATACTCATCAGCATGGTGAGAAAAAAATTGAAAGGATGGGCCCAACTTGTTAGAAGACACAAATGGAAACACCACTGACAGGTAGCCAGGGCACATTTGTGGCTTCAATTGGACGTTCCCGGTATTCGGGATCGACCAACATCGCCACGGAGGCAACTGTAAGCTGCCTGCGTGGAGTTTCCCTACCCAGGAATATAAAAAAGAAAAAAGTGAGATTTACTCGCGGGATCATTACATTACAGTAAAAGAAAAGTTAAATTATTGGGTATGCCCGCATAGAAAGTAGCTAACCGTGGACACGTGTTTCGACCTTACGGTACTCATCAGCACGGTGAGAAAAAAGTTGAAAGGATGGGCTCAACTTGTTAGAAGACACAAATGGAAACACCATTGACACTTTTTTTCTTTTTTATATTCCTGGGTAGGAAACTCCACGCAGGCAGCTTACAGTTGCCTCCGTGGCGATGTTGGTCGATCCCGAATACCGGGAACGTCCAATTGAAGCCACAAATGTGCCCTGGCTACCTGTTAAGTGGTGTTTCCATTTGTGTCTTCTAACAAGTAAGCTCCATCCTTTCACTTTTTTTCTCACCGTGCTGATGAGTACCGTAAGGTCGAAACACGTGTCCACGGTTAGCTACTTTGTATGCGGGCATACCCAATAATTTAACTTTTCTTTTACTGTAATGTGATGATCCCGCGAGTAAATCTCACTTTTTTCTTTTATATATATATATATATATATATATATATATATATATATGTATATATATATATATATTATTTTTTAAATGTCAAATTCTCTGAAACGGCTGGGATTAAGCATAAGGTATCTACGTGTTTTGACTCGGAATGTTATGCTCTTCTCAAAAACTGTAAAATATATAGGGTATTCTATTTAAAATTAGCAAGTTAATATTGACTTCCAGTATAACCGGAAGTGCTAGATGCTTGTAATTATTTTAGTTGGATTGACCACACTGCCATTAATAATTCCCTAAATTTTCAAAATTTTCTCGTGCGTATTTTTCCCTATATAAATCGATGCAGTTCCTGGTGAGACACCCTGTATATCATGTATATATTACAAGAAATAACAGATTACAGAATAAATACATATTTTTTAAATTTTATCTGCACCTTAATTGAGATATTCGCCTGTAAATACATTTGACTGCTAAGTCAACTAATTATTACTGTTAATATTTTTTCTTTTAATTACTTTGATAGAAATTCATTAAATAAATAAATATTAAATATAGAATAAAATGAAATATAATAACGTTAACAATTTTTTTGCTAATTGTTATTTTCTAACTTTTATAAAAACTTATCACAGGTAAGTATAACATATATCTTTTAAAACAATTATTTTCTCGGCTATTTGCCAAAACGCTGAAACTTGGATTATAAAAAAGATAATATGCACACTATGTTCAATAAGACTGACTCAGTAATGTTATTTTTAATTCTAACTACTCCGTTCAGTCAAACAAAAATAAATAAAATAAAAGTACTCACCAGGCGAACAATCACTTCAAAACTTTAAAACATCCACCGACACATGAATCTTAAGGTTTGTTCCAACGCCATGTTTTAGAACTGTTCTGGGACAGTTCTGAAATCGTTTAGAATTACTTTTATGCGCAGGCGCTAACTCTGTACTGTTTCTAAACGATTCTGGGATTGACAATCGGTTGGACGGTTTCAGGACTTTCTTGAATCTCTTCGTTTTGTTCATAGGTTTTGTTATTATTCTAACCTCAATTTTTAATTCTAACCCTAACCGGTCTAAGCTCACAGTTTGTAAATGTAAACTAAAACTGGAAATTGAAATAAAAAAATATAAAAGTATGAATTATATATTAATAATTAAAATGAACCAAAACATTAATATATTAAGTGGCAACTTCCAAATAGTTTGCTTTTTATGTTTACTTCTTCAAAAGTGTAAATGTTAAACTAGCTAAATTAAATGGTGTTGTTTGTATTTTTTGAACATTTAATGTGTGTATTTTTTAGAAATGCAAGAATTTATTATCATAAATACCGAACAAAGTTTTCTGGATCCATCCACATCCCATGCCTTAACACCAAGCGTTACTAAATAGTTTATAAATCAAAACATAAATGGACACAAAATGAAACAAAAAGCTTGATTTTTAACTCTAGTCATCTTCACTTGCTTCCCCTTCTGAAAAAATATCGCTGCCTTTGTCATTACTCATGGTGTTATTAATAAAAATTAGGAATTCTAAAATTTAATCAATAAATTTACAGACTCGAAAAATACCTTGTAAAATGTCAGTCAGCTGATATAATACTAATAATTGCGCATGTCAACTCAAACAGTTCTTACTCCTTGGAGAGTACCGAAATTACTGTTCCGAAACCGTTCTACGAACGGCCTCAAAGTTGTTTGGAACGGAAAGAGAATCGTTCTAAAACGATCACTATCAAGGTTGGAATGCTTTTCGTCAACTGCGCATGAGCAGGACCGTTTCAGAACGGTTTTCAGCGGAGTTGGAACAAACCTTTAGTAAATCCTAATGTAATAAATCTTAATGGTTTCAGAGCACAAAATAATTGAAATTGTATGTGGAAATTCTTTTACAAAAACCTATCACAGATAAGATTTTGTTTTATTTATTTTTAGTTTTACTGAACAGAGTAGTTAGAATTAAAAATAACATTATTGAGTAAATCCTACTGAACATAATGTGCATATTATCATTTTTATAATCCAAGTTTCAGCATTTTGGCAAATAGCTGGAAAACTAATTGTTTAAAAAGATATATGTTATACTAATCTGTGATAAGTTTTGTAAAAGTTAGAAAATAATAATTAGTAAAATGATTTTTAGCGTTATTATTTTTCATTTCTTTTAAATTTTTACCAAGGAAAGGGAAAGGATACCTGATTTGTTTTAAAATATTAAATATTATATTAGGCAAAATATGAACAAAAACTCGTCTGAGGGATTAACTCTTAAAATCCACAACAGGAATTTGGTTCTACCTTGATTACCGTACGTTAATTTTTACTCATTAAAAAAAACACGTGCATATGAAACAGTTTATTTTTTTTTATGAGGACAGAAAACGCCAGATTACTTTGCGGTAGATACCTAAATAAGTAAGTATGACCGAAAGTTTCAAATCTAGTTAAAAAATATATATCGCCCCAATATAGAGCTTCGAATTTAAAGTCGCCTTTCCACGGCGCGCGGCGTGTTTATACGTTCGTCAAACCAATTTGACAACTGAAAGTCGGCGAGCTAGGGCCGTTCACACGGAGCAGGTCATCTCGCACTTTCATGATGCGTGGACACTCGGCATATCTAGAGAAAACGCATACAGTGGTGTAGACAGTTAGAAGTGTCTTGAAAATGAGAAGTTGACAAACATATCGACTCTTGAGAACAGAGAACTATACTAAGTCACAAAATGTAAATTTTACAGGAAAAAGTATACACAGTCACACTTAGAATAGCTGTGCACTGTACAGAATGAGCTCCGAAAAAAATTTTGGGGAATTACCCTACGTTATAGAGAAACTATTTCTGCAACAAATTTAACACTTTTGATGTATACTTTGAGCACAAAATCGAATAATTAAGAATATTGGACATAGATTAGTTCTGCTCTCAAGCGACGATGTGCATTGCTGCTTGAACAATTAATATCTAAATATAGAAGTAAAATGGACGTCCTTAGAACTACCAGTTAGGGACGTACAGAGAACTACCATAGATATTCCGATATCCAGAACAAGTTCGAACTCTAACAAGCCTTAAAAATATGTTCCCAAGATGTTCAGTATATTAAGACTAAGTTAGAGCTACACCAATTTAACAAAATAAAAATCACAATATCTTACATTGCCTTATTTTTGAGAGATTTTTTCTCTATAATTTTTTCTCTTAAGTTTTTGATCAGTTTATTGTTGTTACGCATTCTTGGACACATTATGTATTTCATTTGATTAACATAAATACATAGAAAAATTTCAGAAATTTTGACAGTGAATTCTTATTTTGTGAAACAATTAACTACAAAAATAATTTATATTTGAGTTATGAAAGGAATTAATTGATTCTGTTGAAAATTTTGACTGAATAAAAAACAATGATGAGGTCCATTGATAAATTTGAAAACTTATTTATAAAGTTGAGCACCCAGTCTGATTATTATGATTTATAGAAGTAATTGGAGATGATATATATTCTTTAAACCAAAGAATGTCAAATCGACTAAGTCTTAGATTACTCTGTATCCTGCGGTGAATAGATATCGTCAACTTCTAAAACTAAGAACTTCACAAAGTCTGAATATGCTCAAATTGGGATATACATTTATTATTGTAAAGATTCAATGCTATTAGTATTCTATCGTAGGTCTTAGCAGCAGTAGTAAAAAATGTAGGTGAATCAATGTTTGAAAAGTTTCAATACATTTTTTAAAGTTCCAGAATGAATATGAAATGTTTGTATGGACCTTGAATTTACAGAACATTGATATTTTTTGAAAATAAATTGTCTCAATCAACTCGATATTGGAAATGTCCGGTATCTTAAAATGTATTGCACATGAAAGTATCCTCAAGGACACTTACAGAATATTATATGCAGTGTAAATAAAAGTTTAAAATTATGCCAAGATTCTCGAACGATAAGCAGTGCTAAAAAATGCTGATGGTTGAATTATATAAAATAATATAGACACTATATTTTAAGCAAAAAGCGCTACTAGTAATTTTAACGTAACATGGTGGTGACGAGTGACGACGTCAATCATGTTTTATTTTTTGTTAACTTCGTTGGCTTTAAATAGCCAATGAGTTTCGAAAAACCTTTTTCTTTCTATCAAAAAATTAATAAAGAACACTTTGTATTGCCGAAGCACAGACTTTCGTTAAAGCACATTTGATTTTTGGTTGCTTCGAAAATAATTAGGATAAAATTGTCTATTACTTCATTTTGTTAATTAATACAGAAGTATTGATTGCTTTCGATTTACTGGGGAAGTTGTAATTTATAACTTCTTCTATTTAACGACCATGTGCTTGAAGGTTAACTTTGAATAATTTTTGTTCATTTTATTTTAGACAATTTTACACAGATTTTGTTACAGTATAAAGTACAATTTTTTAGTACTGTATAAAAGCTTATATCTTATTTTTGGAGTAAATTTTGAATATTGCGTATTGAATTTTGGAAACTTGGCAAGTTAAATGGCAACAGCTTTAGTAGCTGCCGCGGTTAATCCCAAAAAAGGGGCAGAATTCGGCAAATTAATCTAAAAGCACCAAATTTTGCAGGAACATTTTTAAGGCCATTCTAAGGGATTTGACCCGGAGGGCAAGCCTAATTTTTGATTATGAGTCGAGATGGCGGCTATTTTTTATTATTTTAAATTATTATTTTATTTTATTTATTTTATTATTTTAAAAAATATATTTACTTTAGTACAAACATATCAAATAACAACCCTGCGCCGGACTCGAAGAACACGTGGAAACGACAGTTGGTCGGCTTGCCTCACTACAAATTTTGAAGGCAAATTCAATTTGTCGCCTCTCTACGGTTGTTCTTCTCGGTCGCAAATTCGAAACTGACCTCGTTTTTGTTTTTAATTGTGATTGTACAGACACTTAAGTCGCGTGTCTGTATTTTCATGTTGTTGAATAGAAAAATCAAACAAGATTTTTTTCTACTGGTCAATAAGTCAGGTAAACAAACTGCTCTACCGAGTACAACACCCTGCCAGGTACGTAAGTCGTCTTCAGACAATTCCGAGTTCCAACATCGAAACGTTTGTGTGACCCATGATCGGACGTCATGACAGATCAGGTCGGACATGGCAAGGATCGATCCCACCGCCGACCGTCGATCTCGAGACGGCAAATAAGGCTAGTGCGACGACCGCGGCGAGCCGCGATCGCCTAGTAAAGTCACATTGTTTTGAGCCTTTCGACTCTCGGAACTCCAAGAGATATCGTTGCCACCTTTGACTAGAAAGGATACGGCCTTAGAGACGTTCAGGCATAATCCCACGGATGGTAGCTTCGCACCACCGCCCGCTCGAGCGAGTGCGTGAACCAAATGTCCGAACCTGCGGTTCCTCTCGTACTGAGCAGGATTACTATCGCAACGACGAGTCATCAGTAGGGTAAAACTAACCTATCTCACGACGGTCTAAACCCAGCTCACGTTCCCTACAAGCGAATCTAGAAAACTAAACATGGATGAATTCTTCAGATATGAAAGTCAAGAGTTTCCTCCATCCATTTCACTAAATGGTGGCCTGAGATCTGGAAATAAATCCAATTTAGTAGAAATTTGGAAAAAATAGTTTTAGTTGAAACTACCAACCCAAAACACTGCGACGGAATAGTGTGTGATGGAGCTGCAATGACGCATTTAGTTGTTCCACGTGTAGCCAAAACATTTCAGGAATATTTCCATTTGGAATTTTATCCATATATAAAAAGCAAAACATCTTCGCTAAATTGTAAGAGGGTAGACGTGGTATGGGACCTTTACAACACTGACACCATCAAAAAGTCTCCTGAGAAGAGGGGAACAGGGGTGCGGAGAGAAGTTTTAGCTAAAGGTAAGGCTGTCATAAAGTCGTAATACTTTTCTTACAGGTTCTTTTATTATGTTTTAGGTGTACTGCCGAAAAAATGGAGCGATTTTTTTGGGCAATTCTGACAATAAAAGCGAACTATTTGCCTTCCTGGCCAAAAATCTTGTACAAACAGAGGATGATTTGGAAATTGTCACGAATGTTGGTGACATTTTAGCTACAAAGAATTGTGAGTCAGTATTAGCCGGAAAATCGTGTTTAAAATGGGAAGAGACAGATGGACGCATTTTGTTGCATGTTTCGGACATGGTCAGACTTGGAGCCAAAAATATTTTAGTTTAAACTGTTGACACTGATGTTGTTGTTTTGTGTGTCATTTTTTTATGAGCTCCAGGCTATGGGTTTAGAAGAACTATGGGTTTTATTTGGGTCGGGAAAGAATCGACGGTATATTGCAGCTTACAAAATCGCTACCCAGCTAGGAAGAGAAAGATGTATGGGCCTCAGGGGTTTTCATGCCTTTACTGGTTGTGACAGTGGCGGAAAAGGAAAAAAAGGAGCATGGAAAACATGGATGTCATGTGAGTCAGCAACCGACGCATTTATTTTTATGTCTTTCCCGAATGACCACATTCCAAGTCACATTCAAGCACTTCTTGAAGACTTTACATCAAGGATGTATGTTGCAACTACAGGATTCTCCAATGTCGATCAGCTTCGAAAGCACCTATTCTGCACTGAAAATAAGCCTCTACACCTAATTCCTCCTAGCTCTGCAGCACTGTTACAACATTGCCTTCGTGCTGCATATCAAGCTGGCCAAATTTGGGGCAGATCATTGGATATGTTACAGTGTGACCCACGCACCGGCACCAATTTCTTGGGGTTGGGTGCAGCATAATGAAGTCTGGGAGCCAGTCTGGTCAACACTTCTATATGGACAGCATGCAGGGAGCTGGAAAAGTGCGGCTGTAAATCAGGCTGTGATTCACTTGTATATTACAGTGCAAGTGCAAGGATACATGTGTAAATAAGTGGTAAATAGTCTAACATAACTATTCTAATGATTTATTAACCGATTTACTTCTTTTTAGTGCATGAAGAAGATTTGCTGGACTAAGCTCATAGGAATCGAAATTTCCATATTGGACGTACACTTTTAACAACCCTGTACAAATTTATCATATAAATTAACATTGAACTAAAAAAAGCGTTGTTTTAATGAATAATTGCGCTCCAAAAAATTTGTCGAAATCGACATATTAGGTGCTAAAAACTGTTGATAACTAACAATTGCGAATTGTTAGTCGGCGATTTTGAAAAAAGGCGCCATTTTGAGTCAAACTCAAAAAATGGCCTTGCCCTCCGGGTCAAAAATCTTATAATGACCTAAAATA
This sequence comes from Rhamnusium bicolor, assembly GCA_029963845.1. Lineage (NCBI taxonomy): Eukaryota > Metazoa > Arthropoda > Insecta > Coleoptera > Cerambycidae > Rhamnusium > Rhamnusium bicolor. The sequence continues at coordinate 199,584 of JANEYF010001123.1, forward strand.
TGTGTGTGCCAAATTTCATGCTTTTAGACAAATTTGCCGAATGGTTGGATTAACCGCGGCAGCTATAGGAGATTATATTATACTGCCGATCCCTAGTATTGAACTCATAAAACTATTGTGTCTTAGGAAATTTTATATTTATTTGAAATACTTAGTAGAGTAAATCTTAGTGGAGGTTTTCGTACTACACTGTAGATAATTTTGGTCAAAACAGCTCAGGTCCTGGAGCTTCCTACGTTGCTGTATTTTACGATGTGTTATAAATTGTCTATTTGAAAAATTATTTGCTATTTTATAGGATCTTAAAATAAACGAAGTATGCTCAATCGTATATTATATTAATAAATTGATAATTCTTGTAAGAAGTGACATCTACTGGTAGTGAAATAAATAATTTTCATGTATTTCGCTGCCTCTTTCTTGTTATCGACGCTCTAAGCGTTTTCGATTTTTATATCTAGACTCCAGGAGGCCGTTCGAAATTACTCTAAGCAATATACAGAGTGGACACTAGTCGTTCAAATATAATTTTGAATTGGGTAAATACTAATGTCGTTCGTAAATTGCCTCTAGACACTTTGTTGTGAAAGATTAAAATTGGTTAATAGTGTTGTATGATAAGCGTATCGAATAACGCAAGTAAGTTTGTGATTTTACTTAAAGATCATTAGCTATGTATTGATAAAAACAGGGACGACTATAGTAATAGGCAATTATTCTTAGCTTCAGAAAAATGCATTTTCAGGGTTTTACCTCAAAAACATGTAATCGGACAGAACAATAGATATTTAAACAATAACTAACCTTTCAAAAATTGTCTAACGGAAGAATATCAAGAAATGTATGTTAGCCACATAAAAAATAGAAACAGTAAAAAAAAAAGTTTTAAAGTTTTAAATTTTGAACCACATAACTCCATGTATAATATTAATGTATGGCAAAACAACAAAAATAAAATACTCCAATTTCTGATTTTAATTTCATTCTCTATTATTTTAAACCTTGGATAAACATTCAGGAAATTTAAAGTAATGGATCTGGTAAAATCGAGTATTTTTAAAATTTACCGGGGGAAATTTAAAAATTTTGTTGGCAACATTGGACACATCTCTAATTTCGATTTCAGTATCGATAAAACTGCAGTGGAGAGTATTACTCGCTCATTTAAAGAAATTTTTGCGTATTAACCTATTTAATAAAATTATCTGAATGTTTCACAATTTCAGTGTTTCTTCCGAGACGCCACAGATAGTAAAACACTAAAATTATGAAAAATATTAGAACAGCACACAATCAGATATTGATTTTTTTTCGAAACAAGAAGTAATACTAAAAACTTAAATTGATATTCTTGTAAGTAATAAAGAAAAATAATACCAAATACGTAAATAAAGAAATAAATAATTCAAATTAGATGCTAAAAAAACCTCCTTCTTGAGCAAGGCAATATCCTAACCTACTGTAAATGCCCCTTCTGATATTCGCGTTGCGATTGCTCCATGCATCGTGCTGACAATAAACAGGCGACTGTAAAATGTAAACTGCTCATACGGCTAGTCGTGTATCTACTGGGTTGGCTCGATCTGTATAAACAGAAAGTTGTCGTGTTTGAAATTGCTAAAAAGAAATAAAATAAATTTTTCTCTAATGTTGAGAAGGGAATTAGAATAATTCGCTACCTTCCGTTCTCTAATTCTATATAAATATTGCATAATACGAGACGAGACGTTGAAGTTGAAAATAAAAAATGCAAAGGAGTGTTTTCCAGCTTTTATTTAAAGCACGCGCACGGCTCACATAATGCATGAGTCAAGTCATGACTAAAGTCTAGCTAGACTTTTTAGTATTGTAGTTGTGTATTTTTGTGTTTAGTTAATATTTGCAAATTATGACAAAATACAAAATATATCAGGTTTTATGTAAATTTTAAACTAAACAAGCGTTGGTAACCCGCCTGTAGGTTCAGACTTCAACAACGTTTGAAAAAAAGGCAACGCATATCAATTTTTTATCCGAACAGTTGGTTATTTGAATTACCGTTTATTCAAAAAACCGGTTCTCCGAGTAACTGGTTTTCGATTTTGTACAAAACCGCAAATAATCCAAAACCGATTAACCGGTTATCCAGAAAATCGGTTTCAGTTGCCAGCGCGAGTATATATTGTGTTCTCTTATACAGGGTGTAACCGTTATAAATACAGAAAATTATAGAATCGGCATATTTTTTAAAAATCTGTGTTATTTGTTCTATGAACATTTTCTCATAAGCGCTTAGTTTTTGAGATACAGGGCGTTGACATTTTTATTTAATACATGTTTTAGTTGCATAACTATTGCATTTTTTAATATATATTTTTCAAATTTGGCGGTGATTTATGTTAGATGGAGTCTGAAATAATGACGATAAATTTGAACTAAAATTATGACCTCTGACGTAGATAAGAGGAACCACTTTTTTTTAAACTTCTACGCCTATGGATGTTTTAAAAAAAACGAACCGTTTTTAAATTATTCCAAATTTCTTAAAAAAAAAAAACGTCTCCTGCAAGTTTTTGATATTTTGGATAGCCTTCCGGTAAATTAAGTCCAAATTCAATTTAAAACGATTACACCCTGTATAAACCAAATTGCAATATATTACATCTGATGGTAGCGTTAACATAATAAGGTTTATGAACCAAGATTTACGTTTTGTAAAATTTTGGTTTTGGTTCTATTTTTTCTGAAAATAAAAATTGTTTGGACATGGGAAGATGTCCTCCAGTTTATTATATTATATTAGACCACAAATAATTTATGTTATTAAATCGTTTACCAAGTGATTTTATAGATCCAGTAGTTATTCATTCGAGTAAAAAATTGAATGTGCCTATTTCAATTTTATTTAAACAAGTTTGTTAACATTAAACCAATCTAATGCTAGCTCTAAAAAGTACTTGTTTTAATATTAACAGTATCCATATTACACATTAATTCAACAAACTTTCGTTGCAAATAAAATTAGAAAAACTGACATATGTAAGTCATTACCACAAATTAAGAACAGTACTGGTTCCAGAATATTACTCTGCAGGATACAGTACAACATAGGCAACAAACTCTCAAAATATTATTGTGGTTTGAAACCAAAGATCTAGAAAATAAACAACACTTTTTTAATATATTTAACAGCCTATTTTCGCTCAAGGCCAATTGCTTAACATCTGATAGACAAGGGACCGTTTGCTCTACGTCCCCTCCGAAGGATGGTATATTATGTCACCTACAAAACCCAACCCTAGGATCGCATACCTTCTGCGTATACGCTGATATACAAACCACTAGACGAGTTTGCCGAGTGTCACTTGAGTTACAAACAAATTAGTTACTACGATTACCGTTGCTTAATTTTTCGTGTCGAAATACGAGTATGTTAAGTTGAATCTACCCTCGCCTCCTATACAACACTTGAAAATACACCTCACGGAAGAATCAAATACAACTATCCCCCCTAGTTATTAACTAAGTAGATACGAATTACAATATGGAAAAATAAATCAAGAAATAAAGAGATTTATTCTTTAAAAAGACAAAATGTCCCACTTTCTATAATAAAGTTCCTGGGGTAGAACGAATTTTTTTTCTGAAAATCTATGATGTTAAAATTTAGATTGTGATATTTTCTAATCAAAAATACATATATTTTAAATTATGTATTTGTTTTGGTATAGCTCAAAGCTTAAAATCATCATTCATAATGTAGAACGTCATCTCAAATTATACAAAAGAGTAAAAATATTGAGATTTAAAGAACATTAAAGTCTAAGCATCACGAGATAAAATTACTTATTCTCGGAATTATTAGAACCATGTTAACAGCATCGGAAATTTACTTAAAGTTAACTACAAGAATTTCTGGAGCTAGTTAATTACAGCTTTTAACAATTATTTCAAAATACTTTTCTTTATGCCAACGATTGTTTTTCGTAAAACTGTCGATAAATTTTAATATATCTAATACACATATTATCTCATTATCTAAGCACAAAACAGCGTTTGCAATCAAAAATTGAGTAGTAAAATGAAGTATGGCCTCGATAGTATATCCAAATCCTTTGTTAAAGATTGTGCAAATGTTTTAGTGCAAATATTAAAATAATTATTTAATCAAATCACTGAGGCGAGGCATATTTGAAAATCGGAAATTGTTCCATTTTGAGTAATCGCGATGTCTTGTAACGGTCCACTTTTTTGGCCTAATCAAAAGCCCTATCTTTAACGAGTAAACCACTTGCAGTCGCAGTAAGTTAGTGCCTGTTTAATATAAAAATCTGATAATACGGCCCTGCGAACTTAAATTATTATATTTAAAGAGTCAAAGGCTGGACACAGTTTGAAAACACTCAGTAAAAGTGCATATGCCAAATAATATGGGAAAATAATTATATTCTCTGATGTTGTTTAAAAGAGTTTCTTGTATTTTATATGCCTTATAAATTTAAATCTAGAGTGTATAGAACTAATCGTGCGTGTCCTTGTCTGTTTCCGCGAAAGTTTGCGTAACCTGGAGCCCCGTGATTGGACGAAAACACGGGAGTGCGCGGGGGCTAGCAACAGATTGATCTAGAATCGATCGGAGATTCCGCCTAGAGCGGTGGTAGAGTGAAGACGTAAAGTCCGCCTAGGGCGGTGGTGGCGACCGAACTGATGTGAGTGCTGCCAAAGACAATTAGTGGCGGCATATTAAGTAATATGGTATAGTTATAGTACATTTAGTTACCGCGGTGTATTTGGTCTTATGGAATGCGGTGTTTGAACAAATTATGGTATGGTGTTTTTTATTTGGATCCCATTGGAGGATTACCGTTGGTATAGAGAAGATGCTATTGAGCAGTTAGTGACCGCGGTCTATTTTGTTTTATGGAATGCGGTGTTTTAGCAACTTATATTATGGTGTTTGTTTGGACCAGTCCAGTAGGACAATTACCGAACGTAAGTGATTAACTTATTATTGCCAACCCCTTTTCTGACAATTAATAGATACTGTGTATTGAGTGAACTCCAGTTTGAAATTGGGTTATTTAGTTAAATACCGTTATGTTTATTTGACATTTGATATCGTATGTTGTTTATTTGTTTTGTAACCAAGAGGTTAACGATTATTGTCTTTTGGCTAACTGTAAATACCGTTATGTTTATTTGACCTTTGATATCGTATGTTGTTTATTTGTTTTGTAACCAAGAGGTTAACAATTACTGTCTTTTGGCTAAATGTAATATTTGATTAGCCCTAAATTTTTATTATAGCTAATACTGTGTTTTTTTATATAAGTGTACTGACGTGTGGTCGGTCATTCATTTTAATTACTGTGCCTTCTGTTTTGTAACTGAATTTGCATTCATTTTTTCCAGTTTTTATTGAATAGATATGTATTTTGTTTAATGTAGTTTTTCTTGATGAATTACCTATTCTTGAAATATAAAAAACTGGTGGTGCCCAACTAAAACCCTGTATATTAGAGTGGGCCGAAAAAAACACTTTATTTTTTTTTCTATCGCTATACCTCAAAAAGTTGCATATTGCAAATTGCAAGAATCAAATTTTCGGGATGAGCAAAGAAAGCGTTTCGCTCCATTACTGGCTTGATAACTTGCAATAAATTTTGGTACCATCTGTGAAATATTTGCTGGTTTTGATTTTGAACCATAGAGGCATGTAACAAATTTGATTCTGGCAATGACAGTGGATGAAAGAAGAACTATCAGAGAACTGGGACTACGCAGACTACTGAAAGCTTGATCACTTTACAAGGGAAAGACCATTCGAAATTTCACCACGCCAAAATTAAACTTTGAAGCAACATACTACGTCGATATAATTTGGTGGGATAGTTTGAAAATCTTTCCTCCTCCACTACTAAGAAAAATCACGGATGAGGACATATAAAAATGATAATGACAGACACATCGCCGCAACCAGATTTCCAAAGTTTCCCTTGTCATACCCAGGCGGTTTGAACGGTGTGTCAAACTTGTGACTGAAGTATCTCAAAAAGTGTGTGGCGCTGACGCAAGAGACGGGTTAATACAAACTACCCTCCTGTCACGAAGTATTATGCCCGAATTTTCCCAAAAATCAAACTTTAAAGTAATTGATTAATGATTATTGAATAAAGAAGTTGAAAATAAAAATATGTTTATCATTTATATAGACTGAACATAAAATAGATAAGCTACGAAATACAGTCGTTTTTAGAAAAAATCCAGTTTTTTGAGCATTTTGCGCAAACACTAAATATTTTCAATTTAAGGGTTTTAATTTATTTTCGTATTCCCTATACCCCAAACTTTACATTAGTACCTATAGCGCTTAGTTAGTATTGAGTTTAACAATTATAAAAAATTAATTAAAAAAACTGAAATTTCGAAATTTTTTAAAACTTTGAGCGCCATGCGCGAACGGAAGATATTCTTTTATTAGAAGTTTTTTTTTTCATTTTGCTTAGCTAGGCGATATGCAACTTTTTTGAGGTATAGCGATAGAAAAAAAAAATAAAGTGTTTTTTCGGCCCACTCTGTATATATAAATATACATTTAAGCAATCCAAGCTAAATTGGTGGAAAGGTTAAAGCTCATCCCTGGGATATATAAATTTGGAGGATCTCTTGCTTGTTAGCTGGGTAAGTTTTAAAATAACTGGCTTGCTTTTTTATAAAACTAAATTTGAAATAAATGTAAAAAGGGGTCGTTATAGTCTCTTATGTATCGAAATATCGGTGTTTCACCTTCTATGTAATTTCACGACAGCTATTGAGGCTCTTTGTATAATCGCATTTATTCGGTTGTCATAAATGTCATATTTTTGATCGACATGGTTTTATAAAAACTCTCAACACAAATCTAATACATCTCACGCAACTTATTTCCCAAGTTATTGATTAGAAGGAACCGGCAGAATATTCTAACGTAACTTCTCAAAAATAGTTTTTTAGCCAAGCTAGAAAAGTATGGATTTTTTGTTATGCTAGTTAAACTATTTACTTCTTACTTAACTGATCAATTCCAGTGTGTCACGTACAATTATTTTATATATAACCTACATTGAATTACAGCAGGTATTCCGCAGGGATCTAAACTTGGCTCTTTACCATTTTCTATTTTTTGTGAATAGTAATATAATTTCTTCGGTTATAGAAGAGGCATAATGAGTGAAAGAAGAAAAAAGGTACAATTGCGGGAAAAAAAATTAAAAATTTGTGTTGCATTTCTGGACGAATCTCGACGAGTTATAATGAAAAAACATAACTTGGAAAAAATATCTGTCTGTATGTCTGTAGCATCGCGATAACAACCACAGTTTTTGAGATAAAGCTTTCAAATTTGGTACACGTGTCCTAAAGACCAAAGACAATGATAAATTCTATGATGAGCAAAATTGGCCAGCTGAAAGGAGGTCCACGAGATCCAGACTTTTTTGTATTTGTTTTTAAAAAAAATATTTTCTTGATGGAAGATTATAAATCATGTACTATATCAAGTAAATAAAATATATTTTCGAATTTAATTATTAATTTCATGTGGTGTTATTATTATTATTATATTATTATTATTTTTTTTTCGGTTGCCCGACGCTGGACAGTCCTCCCGTGGCCTCCGACGCCTCACGGGAGTCGCGCCAGCACATTAACCTCAGCCACTCCCCACATCCCGCAGGGTTAGTGACTGTAGGCTCCAGAATCGTGTGCCCTAAGCAGACGGAGAGAACCAAGAATGACCGCCTTATTATTATTATTATTTTTTTTTTTCGGTTTCCCGATGCCGGTCAGTCCTCCCGTGGCCTCCGACACCTCACGGGAGTCGCGCCGGCGCATCAACTACAGCCACTCCCCACATCCCGCAGGGTTAGTGACTGTAGATACCAGAATCGTGTGCCCTAAGCAGACGGAGAGAACCAAGAATGACCGCCTTCTGCATTTGACCTGCCAGCCACTCGGCTGGTTTTTGGCAGGCCGGTATGATCTTCAGTTCCGAGAGCAGCGTAGGCTTTATCCCTCCGAGTACACCGATAATAAGGACGACCATTTTGACCGAGTAGCCTGGGTACAGCACTTGGAGCTCGTACCGGAGATCGCGATATTTGGTCCGTTTCTCCTCCTCCTTCAAGGTGATGTTTTTCTCAGCAGGTGCCGAGAACTCGATAACATACATCACCTTGAGTTGATGGTCGAGGAGGACTATGTCAGGCTTGTTGGCTTGGATTAGCCTGACAGTCGGGAACGAGTAGTTCCAGTAAATCCGGCATTTCTCGTTCTCGACAACGGACTCAATATCTCCGGGGACGTAAGGCAGCACTGGTGTCTGGTCTACCCCATACGAGTGCCTTAGATGGTAGTATAGCACTCGTAAAGCCGCGTTATGTCGGTGGATGTAGGCCGAAATTATATTTTTATTATTATTTTTTTTTTTTTTTTCGGTTTCCCGATGCCGGTCAGTCCTCCCGTGGCCTCCGACGCCTCACGGGAGTCGCGCCGGCGCATCAACTACAGCCACTCCCCACATCCCGCAGGGTTAGTGACTGTAGATACCAGAATCGTGTGCCCTAAGCAGACGGAGAGAACCTAGAATGACCGCCTTCTGCATTTGACCTGCCAGCCACTCGGCTGGTTTTTGGCAGGCCGGTATGATCTTCAGTTCCGAGAGCAGCGTAGGCTTTATCCCTCCGAGTACACCGATAATAAGGACGACCATTTTGACCGAGTAGCCTGGGTACAGCACTTGGAGCTCGTACCGGAGATCGCGATATTTGGTCCGTTTCTCCTCCTCCTTCAAGGTGATGTTTTTCTCCGCAGGTGCCGAGAACTCGATAACATACATCACCTTGAGTTGATGGTCGAGGAGGACTATGTCAGGCTTGTTGGCTTGGATTAGCCTGACAGTCGGGAACGAGTAGTTCCAGTAAATCCGGCATTTCTCGTTCTCGACAACGGACTCAATATCTCCGGGGACGTAAGGCAGCACTGGTGTCTGGTCTACCCCGTACGAGTGCCTTAGATGGTAGTATAGCACTCGTAAAGCCGCGTTATGTCGGTGGATGTAGGCCGAAATCGCATATATAGGGCATGCAGAAAGTAAGTGCATGAGCGATTCCGGCGCCTGATGGCAGGTCCTGCAGTTGATGTCAGGAACCTCTACACGCCACACGCGGCTACGGTAGACCAAGGTGTTGATAACACCATCTTGACAGGCCATAATGAATCCCTCGGTCTCCGACTTAAGCCCTGCTGACCTTAGAAAGGCGAAGGTCAGCCTGGTCGATAAACCCAGTGTTTCTATGTTCTTATAGAAGACACCATGCTGGGGTTTATCGACATGCTGCCGAAACAGATTTTCCTGTTCGGCAGCTCTAATTCGGGCTTTCAGACGATTTGGCTGAAGTTCGGTGACTGACTCAACATCAGCACCTCGCCGGCCTCCTCGCCTGATGTCAAATGCGAGACCGAGTTCATCTGCGGCTCTTTTTGCTGCCTTGAACAATCCTGCTCCCACTCCTACAGTTTCATGATGTTTTACGAACCGCAAGAGGGATCTGAGCTCCTGAGTATGTTACATGCCATACTCAGTACTACTCTGCCATGCGTACACTCCAGGCTCAAGAGTCCTCGGCCCCCCCCCGTTGACGTGGGAGGTACACACGAGGAACGGACGATCTAGGATGAATACTTCTGTGAATATTCATCATCTTGCGGGTATCTCTGTCTAATTGACGCAGCTCATCTACCCTCCACTTTACTACTCCGAAGGAGTAGAGCAGAATCGGAACGGCAAGCATATTAGTTGCAGACACCTTGTTCTTCCCCGAAAGTTCGGAAGACCAAATCTTTCGGAGGCGGTGTCTGTACTTGCCGCGGAGAGAATCTTTTATTTGTGATACATCCTGGATGTGCCTTTGTTGCACACCCAGATATGTATAGGTCTCTCCGGCATCCAGATGTCTTAGGATGCTTCCGTCTGCGAGCTGCGCATCTTCAGAAAATTCCCCGCATCGTCCTCTCTTGAGGTGGACGACTGCACATTTGTCCAACCCGAACTCCATACCAATTGCCCGCGTATATTCTTCGACCACCCTAAGAGCGTTTTGTAGTTCGCGCTCTCCGGAGGCATAAAGTTTAAGGTCATCCATATAAAATAGATGGGTGACCTTATGCCTCCGGTCGCTGGGTGGCCCACATTGATATCCGCGGGTTTGGCGGAGCCCAACAGACAACGGCAGCAGTGAGATGCAGAAGAGGAGAGGACTCAGGGAGTCACCCTGGAAAACTCCTCTCCTAAATGCCACCTGCTCTGTCGTAACCCGCTGTGTACCTGATGTTATGGTGAAGCGGGTCTTCCAGAGCGGCAGCAGCTGTTCTATGCATCTCACTAGTGGTGCTGGTACCGCAAGGCATTCGAGCAAGTACAACAATAGCTCATGTGATGTTGTATCAAATGCCTTGCGGTAATCAATCCAGGCCATCGATAGATTCCGCTTGTATTGCACAGAATCCTGTGTAATACAGCGGTCTATCAGCAGGCTGTCCTTGCAACCTGCCATGCCCTTCTTGGAACCACGCTGTTCGTGTATCTGCTGGAAGACCGGATCAACAGACCTCAGCGTCCTAGCATACAAGATACGTGTAAATATCTTGTAGCAGGAGTTAAGGCAAGTGATCGGCCTATAATTCCTCGGGTCGGAAAGATCCCCCTTTTTGGGGATAAGCACAGTACGTCCCTCGACAAACCAGTCCGGAATCTGCTGCCCCTCGTTCAACCATAAGTTGAAAACTCGCGCCAGACGGCGGTGAGTGGAAGGAAATTTCTTCCACCACCAGTTGTTAATGCCGTCTGGGCCCGGGGCAGCGAAGTTCTTGGTACCAACAAGCGCTTGTTGGACTTCCTCCGTACTGATTGCCGGGCACACTTCTTCTGGCTCTTCAAGATGTCTGTGGCACAGAGCCTCGAAGTGTGCTATTGCTGGAGTGTCGCTATTGAATGGACGCGTCGCTTCGTAGGTTCCCTTCCAGAAGGTTTCGACATCTTCTACAGTCGGCGGATTCTCGACAACACGCTGTGGCTCTTGAAAGAGGCGGGAAGGATTCGTACGGAACAAAGTGTTTTGTTCCATACTCCTGACCCGCCTCTTCAATGTTTTCTTTATCGCCATGAGCGCTCGGATCCTATCTAGACAGTGCTGCTTGATGGTAAGCATCACTGTCAGATTTAGAGTATGGTGTTGACGTCTTAATCCGGCTGCTATGCGCCGGATTCTGGGAGTAAAGACTCTACCAGTCGTCTTATATTCCACCACACTCTGGATCCGAGAAGCGTGTTGTCTGGCCGACTGTATTTTGCCCTCAATTTTTTGTACACGCCGCTTGGCTTTCTCGACCCCGTGATTGGTTGACCTCTCACGGGGGACGAGTTGCTTCGCGGCGTTGTACACGGCACAGTTGATTTGCCAGATGTCTACATCCTCCGGAATTTCCTCATCGATGACCGCGTCCATTCTAGCCAGGTCTTGTGGCTTTAGGTTAGCCCTGGTGTTAAGGCTAACCCTCGTCCTTAAGTCTACGTCGGTGAACTCTAAAGGATGTTCCCCCATCAGCTGGTAATTGCCGCGGTGGGACTGCGGCTGGCAGTTCTTCCAGCTGACGGGGTGCCCTTACGTAACCTGTCCTGCGCAAGAAGGATACTTGATCTCTCAGGTGTTGTTGAGAGAAGGCGCGATGCTCTGGATGTATTTCGCACCAAAGTGCATGCAATCGCGCCATGTATCCCCTTCGCTCAGGTTCGCTACTCTCGCGGCAGGTCAGCAAGTCATCTTTTAGTTCCCTCGTCCACTTAAAGCGTCCATGTACAATTGCGGTGTCGTTATCGTTTGGACCGTCCGGTAAGGCCCCTCCCATCTGTCCCTGACCTCCATCCGACTGAGGTCGATTGTGAGGGGCACTTCTTAGGTTGTAAGGAACCCATAGCAGTAGGAGTACCAGGGTGGTTAGCCCTGGTACTCCCGGCCGGCATTAGTCAGGCAGAGTTGCCTCTGCCTGTCCAGGGTGCACCAACGTGGAGGTTGCCGGTCCTTTGCACCCCTTTTTTATTATTATTATTATTATTATTATTATTATTATTAAGTACTTAATTAAAGCTGAGGTAAACTAAATATTTTTAAACATTTGACCTCATAAAATGAGGTTAGGATAAATTTAGCAGTTTGGCATTTAAAATGTCTAATTAAGCTACAAATTATTAAAATATGACATGAAATATTATTGACAGTATCAAAGGACGCTGAATTTTAATTATTTAAAAATTTTAATGAAAAATTTCAAGACATGCTATTAATATTTAATTCAGGTAAGTGAAGAATTAAATAGAATGATTTTTTTAGATCAAGATGATATACACTGGTTTAAGAAAGTTATGTGCTGGCCACATCAGATATTTTGTATGTAAATTTGTGTGCATACTTCTACTTTTATATCGTGTATGTTTACATGGGAACGTGAAGGAACCAATTGAGTAATATGTACTGTATTTTTCAGCCTTGTGTTAGTTTCTGTTCCTGATCTATCCCATCCTAGATGCAATTCCTTAGCTTCGCTACTCTAACGAGGAGCAATAACACCGAAATATGTTAGTGAAATAGTTGTTTCTTGAGGTATGGCATTAGTACTTGTTTTATGATCCCCACTAGATTTTTTTTTAAATAAAAACATATCAATACTGTTAATTTACAATTAGTAACAAATGCAAGCAGTAACAGACAATAACCAGAAACTAGTTTGCGAATGGTATACGTAAAGGCCCCAAGAGGGATTTCCATTTATTTGGTAAAAATCATTAACTAGTGGGCAGTCGTAATTAAAGCGTAAACACTCTTTTGTATAATACAAATTCATAAATCACCAAGAAATGTGTGTGGCAATTTTATTTAATATTTAATTAAATAAAATGAGAGGATTTCGACTTTCGTACCTATTTAGATATTATTTCTAGTATTTATTACTATTTGTAAATTAATCTTATCCTCTCTGTTGGAATATTGTGGTATTTTAATTTTATTATACCTTCATTGGTAAAGATCGCAGAGCGAGTTGGTAATTCTAGAATATTCCAAAACGTGAAAATGTATGGAAAACTCTAATTTTCTTTTTAATTTCCCTATTAGTAGCTCTTCAAACGAGAAATTATAAATAAATAATAAGTATGTGACTGATGAGAAATACATAATGTGAAGACGAAAATTCTCGTATTTACTTAGAACGTTTTAAGGCATAATTCCTGTCTCATTTTCAACCAGAATTAATTAATAACTCCATAAACACTTCACAAAACATCGTTTGTGGTGTTCAAAGTGTCTGCTTGACAAAGTGTGGCCATTTTCAACTGTCAAATAATTATTTGTGTCTGAGGTTAATTTCAACATAATTATTTTTGTTTTTGATTAAAAAAAGAGATTAAATTTCTTCATTATTAAAAAAAGTTTCAGCAAGTCTTACGCCGTAATTAATTTCTAACTGTTCTTTTTACAACGTGTAAATCGTAAACAGTAATACCCTGAAAAAAGTAAGGTGCTTAAACTTGATGATTAATGTAGAGAATTCTACAAAACGACAATTAATAAATGATAAGAAATAAACAAAAACCTCGTCTCTAAATTACCTTGGACTTTTCTTCTAATGTCTGAGCAGTTGTAATCCTCTAAATTAATATTACTTAGAGAAACTTTGGCTGAAAACAAATGATAACAGTGAGTTTGAAAGGACTTGAGACCTTTGAAATTGACGAAACGTGATCCCGCTAAACGTTATAGGGATATAAGACAGATAATAACAATTGGGTGTTGTGGCGCTAAACGTCTATTGTGATTTTGCAGCATTCTACGAAATGCAAGTCAATTAAACTTATTGTACTTGTACAGGCTCACAAAGTACAAGAACTATTAAACAAGTAAAATTACACAAACCAATTTCGCAGACACAATCAAATTGAGGAGACCAATTCTGCAATAAGAAAGTAATACCTTTTTATGCTACAACTTTAAACAATTTAATTATTAAATTGCATAAAAGGATTGTAGTGTTTAGTTCAAGCCCACAAGCGATTTAGGCATAAAATATATTCACAATAAATATAAATTAAAGTCAATGTTTCGAACCTGATTTCCACCATCTTTGTGGTTACAAGAATCAATATACAGTGGCAGCAGACTAACTGGAAACCAAAGCAAATAATAAAATCAATCTTATTTATTCTGAAATGAATATGAGAAAATTCAAATACTATTTTGATGTTACTATTGCAAGAGTGTATATTTTTTGGTCATCATAAAAAATCATAAAAAGATGTATACTTTTATTTTTTTTTTTTTTGATTGTAGGGTCCACGGCAGCTTCAAAGTCTTCTTGAAACGATTTCGGTTTGCACTTTGAGGTTAAAAGCCAAAACACATTTTAAATTATTTTTTTACCCCTTGGGACTTCAAGATTCATAGGTCGTCAACATTTTTCACGACACAAAGTGATTTAAAAATTGGTTTCATCTGTAGAAATTGAAGAAAAGTTGGCAAATAAAAACTTTTTTAAAACAAGCAAGTTCTTGACATAATAAATAACGAATATTTCTGTTTCAAAGTTAGAACATGTACTCTGATATGATATCTCTAGATATTCTTGAAATTATTTCGATATTTTCTATAACAAATGACGTATTATGAGTAATTATCGTTCGTCTTTCTACTTATCACTTATATTAGAGTTCACCAGCCATAAAATTATGATTTCTGTTTGCACTTTGGGGTTAAAAGCTAAAACTCATTTTAAATTATTTTTTACCCTTTGGGACTTCAAAATTCATTTGTCGTCAAACTGTCGTCCCTTATGGGGTGGCTGTATGGGGTGAAACGTAAAAATTACCCTTAAAATAATTTTACGTTATTTTAATCTACAGAATATCATCTACATTTCTGTTAAATAATTATACAATTTCGATCAACATAAACATTAAAAGATAATTAATTAAACAATTCTGGATGCACGCAGTTAAATGCAGAAGGTCAACGTTTAAATCGTGCTCCTAAAATTTGCAGTTTTGATCAAGCAAACTTTTTATTTACCACGCCTCTAACTACTTAATCGTAATTATTATCAAAAAATACTAATTAATAACCTTGTTGAGCGAAATTTCAGTAAGCATTGTTTTATTTTTTAATTACGATGACTACGTAATTAGTTATCAATTTTTTTATGAGTGCTTGCACGACATCTTATAAAGTTGAGTTTCTTCTATCGGCGAATGCATCACATTGCATTTAGATGTATAACTTCTTTATTATTCGTCACAAAATTATAAATCCTAGACCGTTTTGTTCAGAAAGGATAAAATAAACTTTTCTTAAGAGTACAAAATTACGATTTGTGCTTTGGTTTCGAAGATAATACAAGAGGAACGCAAAAATTGTCTAAACCAAATTAAATTTTGAGCATTTCAAACCGAGATATTGCCGTTTTAAGTATCATTCTCTTGTAAAATGCATGTTTTAAAAAGATTACAAAAAAGATATCTAATTAGCAAATGAAAAATGTAATCTCAGGCATTGGAGGTTTGGTAGTGAGAATAGGAACAAATTTTCACCCATTTTCTAACGTGAAATAATAACTGTTTACAAATGACACAAGGACAAAAAAATTTAGTTTTTCGTACGATTCGTATGATTCCGGAAAATCGTATGAGTACGAAAAACATTTTCCTTCATGTGTCATACATTATTTCTCATTCGATTTTAAGAAAATATTAAAATTTATTTATTATATTTATTTTACTTAATTGAAAAATCTGATCATAATCGACTTCTCGTCACTTTGATACAATCTAATAAGAATATCACGACAGTTTGTTTCAGTTGTTTATATATAGAGTAGAATGAAAAATAATATTAACTGAAAATTTTTTGCTAATTATTATTTACTAACTTTTACGAATCTTATCACAGATAAGTATAACATATATCTTTTTAAACAATTATTTTCCCGGCTATTTGCCAAAACGCTGAAACTTGGATTACAAAAAAGATAATATGCACATTATGTTCAGTACTACTGACTCAATAATGTTATTTTTAATTTCAACTATTCTGTTTAGTAAAACCAAAAATAAATAAAACACAAGGTACTCACCAGTTGACACTCACTTTAAAAAACTTTAAATTATCTACCGACACGTGTTTCTGCTTGCCTTGCGTCATCAGGGTAGCCAGCACATTTAAAGAATCCAGAGCAAGGAAACTTGTAAACCCCAATGTAATAAACAATAATGGCTTCAGAGAACAGAATAATTGAAATTATATAGTGGAAATACCCCTTGGGGTCGAATGAAATAATTTAAAAACAAATTAGGTTCCTCTTCTTAGTAAAAGTTAAAATACAGAGTGGAATGAAAAATAATATTAACTGAAAAGTTTTTGCTAATTATTATTTACTAACTTTTACAAATCTTATCACAGATAAGTATAACATATATCTTTTTAAACAATTATTTTCCCGGCTATTTGCCAAAACGCTGAAACTTGGATTACAAAAAAGATAATATGCACATTATGTTCAGTACTACTAACTCAATAATGTTATTTTTAATTTCAACTATTCTGTTTAGTAAAACCAAAAACAAATAAAACACAAGGTACTCACCAGTTGACATTCACTTTAAAAAACTTTAAATTATCTACCGACACGTGTTTCTGCTTGCCTTGCGTCATCAGGGTAGCCAGCACATTTAAAGAATCCAAAGTAAGGAAACTTGTAAACCCCAATGTAATAAACAATAATGGCTTCAGAGAACAGAATAATTGAAATTATATAGTGCAAATACCCTTTAGGGTCGAATGGAATAATTTAAAAACAAATTAGGTTCCTCTTCTTAGTAAAAGTTAAAATACAGAGTGGAATGAAAAATAATATTAACTGAAAATTTTTTGCTAATTATTATTTACTAACCTTTACAAATCTGATCACAGATAAGTATAACATATATCTTTTTAAACAATTATTTTCCCGGCTATTTGCCAAAACGCTGAAACTTGGATTACAAAAAAGACAAAATGCACATTATGTTCAGTACTACTGACTCAATAATGTTATTTTTAATTTCAACTATACTGTCTAGTAAAACCAAAAATAAATAAAACACAAGGTACTCACCAGTTGACACTCACTTTAAAAAACTTTAAATTATCTACCGTCACGTGTTTCTGCTTGCCTTGCGTCATCAGGGTAGCCATATTGATCATTATTTTGTTTATAACTGTTTACCGCCCGAAATAGTTATTTACGTAACAAGACAGGAAAGTGATTCTTTACTGGGGGATATGGCAGTTTTAGAAGCGGGCGATCTCAGTAAAGACACTTTCCGGGTATGCTGCGCACAATATTTTTTCTGCAACGGTTTTTGCTACTCTCAAAACACTTTTTAACTTGGAATCTCTTGTAAATAAAATTCATAAAATTCAACTCAGATGTCAGGCGCTGTTATCTAGAGTGCTTAAATAGGTACCTATCCTATTGTTGTCAACCAAAAATGACATAAGGGATCGGTTAAGACTTTACCCATCCGTTATGTCACTTTACTGGGCTAAATCAGTAAATACTGTTACTTCACAGGACTGTGTAGACTGGTTAGAGGAGACTGGAATTGTACGAGAACGGCCGGGAATATTCTGGAATGTTTAAGATCGTGTGAATGATTGTATAAATAAGACGCACAAGTTGAAGGTGAACGAGTAAATAAGAAATAAGAAAGAGACTTATAAGTGTTCAAGTGTGATTATAGTTAAGACAATAACTAATCTATTGTTGTTAATTGTTAATTAGTAAATAAAGTAGTGAGCAAGTGTTACCTGGACTTTCAATCAACGAATCTACAAGTAGAGGTGTTTGTGTGGATAGCAAGCACATAACAATGTGTATTTTTTACTCAAAAAATTAACCAAACACAGTTTACTTCTAGGCGGCTGTAGAAAATGTACCTTTCGGCCTGGAAATATAGTCGCCTAGCAACCACAACAAAAAGTAATATTTGTTATAAAAAAAGTGATCTTTTCGTCCAAATATTAGAACCGAAAAACGTTACTTTTCAATACAATCGAATAAAATAGCACAAAATGCTGGTAGAAAGAGTAGACGCTGTTATGAATCATTACGAAGATATGCCAATAAAAGATTTTACAAGAATTAAAAGAGAACTTAAAGAAACCATAAATCGAATTATAGATAATCCTGATATATTTACTTATGCCTTAAAATTGGGACTCATTAATGCATTATGTTTTTAATAAACAGGAACTAACAAATTTTTTGTCTTATAAGATACAATTTTCCAAAAAATACTTTTTTTAAAATTTTACGAAATTATTGAATATAAAGCAAACGGTGTATAGGAAACTGATTTATTAAATTCGACTCACGAAGAAGCAGACACTAAACTTTTACTACAAATTTTGGAGGCAAAACTTGAATGATATTCAAGATGTATAGTTGATTGCAAATATACAGATTTACTAGTATTGCTTGCGCACTTGAAAGGGAATTGACTAAAGAAAGTTAGGTAGAAACTGGAGAAAAAGACAATATACGTTTCATAGCAGTGCATGAAATAAACAAGTAGATGCAAACTAGTTAAAAAATAAATATAGTTTAAAAAAACTAAAAAACACGCTTCTAAAGTACATCAAACTAAAAAAGTGAAAAATAATTATTAATATAAACTGAAAACAATAATGAACGAAAAATACTAGTATTATTGTGAAAAAAGCGTGGGTTGCTCGATATACGAAAAATATGGCACAAAGCGCCCCACGCTTTTTTTCACAATAATACTAGTACTTTTCGTTCATTATTGTTTTCAGTTTATATTAATAATTGTTTTTCACTTTTTAGTTTGATGTGCTTTAAAAAGCGTGTTTTTTAGTTTTTTTAAACTATATTTATTTTTCACTTTTTTAGTTTGATGTGCTATGAAAGCATGTTTTTTAGTTTTTTTAAACTATATTTATATTGCTTATTGATGCTGATATTATAACATATTATGATCCAACAGATACTTCTGAAAAAAAATATATATTTTTTTTCAGCCATAGACGAGATTTGAACTCACGCCCGAGGAGTCCGTCGTTTCGCGTCGACTAAGACTTGTGCGTTAGCCCGCTCGGCCATCGACCGAACTGAGAATCACGGAATGTACTAACAGTAATAAGCCACTTGCTCTCACGCAGAGGATACGTGAGGAAAGGAAATTATTTAATTCTGGCGATCCTGATCAGGATAATGATATAAACTTATCAAATTATTGTATTGTTACTGGTTCTTCGTAAGTGTACAAAGTTTCAATTAAATCTGTCCATTTAAAGTGGGTCAAAATCGAGTCCAAAGAGTCGGTTACAAACAAACAAACATACAAGTGAAGCTAACAAAAGCGTGTTAATAAACCTGCATTTTACTCTTTCCTAGATGTGATACTACAAATCAGTTTGTTGAACTTGGTAAAAAACTTGCTGAATATTTTTCTTTAGTGGCAAAAATTATACACATAAAAGTATGTTCTATGGAGGTTTTGTAGTTGTAAGCTGAATTTTATATAAAATGAATGCTTATGTACTGATGTTTCAAAATTCCGAGGCCGCCAAAAATCGTCTTGTGCAAAAGGCCACTAAAGTTAAAAAAATAGTTATGTGTACAGTGGCAAAGAACAGACAAATTGCGATTTTTTTGATATATTTTTCAGAGAAGGTTTTGTAGAGCAAATATTTTTGTATAATTTAATATAAATAAATATTATGTTATACATTGCGAGATAACGAAACTTAAAAAGGCATATCTCGATTTAAAACACTTCATTCAGTTTAGACATTTTTTTGCGTTTCCCCCGGTATTATCTTCGAAACGAAAGCCTAAATGAAAATATTGTACTCTTATGAAAAGTTTACTTTCTTTCTTAATAAAACGGTGTAGGATTTATAATTTTATGACTAATAATAAATAAGTTATACAACTAAATGCAATGTGATGCAAATGGCGATAGACGAAATTCGGCTTTATAAGATGTCGTGCAAGCGCTCATAAAAAAATCGACAAATAATTACGGAGTCATTGTAATTAAAAAAATAAAATAATGTTTAGAACCCTGAAATCCCATTTTACCAGGCTATTAATAAATATTTTTTGATAATATCAACAGTTAAGCAGTTAAAGGCGTATTGATCAAAAGTTTATTTGATCAAAACGGCAAACGAGCACGTTTTAAGCGGTGATCTTCTGCATTTAACTGCATTCAGAATTGATTAGTTAATTATTTTTTAATGTTTACGTTGAGAGAATTTATATTATTATTTAACAAAATGTAGACAATATTCTGTAGATTAAAATAATGCAAAATTATTTTAAGGATAATTTTTACTTTTCACCCCCTACAACCATTTTGACGACCAATGAATTTTGAAGTCCCATAGGGTAAAAATAATTTAAAATAAGTTTTAACTTTCAATCTCAAAGTGCAAACAGAAATCACAATTTGATGGCTGATGAACTCTTCTATAAGTGATAAATAGAAAGACGAAGGATAATTTCTCATATGTCATTTGTTATAGGAGATATCCAAATAATTTCAAGAATATCTAGAGATACCCTGGTGGAAATAGTTTCTGCCAATAATCTAATTTAGTCTTGCAGTGTTCTGAAAAACAATTCCAGAAGAATGAGTAAGTCTAAAAAATTCTGAAACATTCTGAAAAAGTATGAAAAGATCTATGTAAAACTTACTAATCATTTTAAAGACTGCATTTTTACAAGTTTTTGGACTCTTCTAGAATACTTTTTCAGAATTAATCAGATCTTTCATGAAAATTTAGCTAAAGCAAAAGTAAGACTTTTTCAGAGTTAATCAGTAAAATTTAAAACATTTCAGATTTTCGAAAAATTATTTACTGTAGGTTTTATCATATTTATTACTTTTCGTAAGGAATATAAAAACTTGATAGGAGGAGGGTTATTAGTAAAAAAAAATATTAATGTTTATATTCTATACATTTTTAAATTTTATTTACAGATTTTTTTTAATAATTAATTATATTAAGGCGATAATTATTATTATTATAATATATATAATACAAAGAAATACTTACAAATAAATACATAATACAAAATATTTCAAAAACATTTAGGAAATACTTAATATAATACATATAATTCAAATTATTTCAAAAACATTTAAGGAATACACTTAATAAAATGTTATATAATACAAGTGATTTTAAGAAATATTAACGAAATACTTTTAAGATAAATATAATATAAACTATTTCGAGAATATTTAATTAATACTAATAATAAATATATATAGTACAAAATATTTCAAAAACATTTAAGAAATACACGTAATAAAACATGCAATATGAATACACAATTTATTCTAAAACCATAAGTCTATCGCGTCTAGCACAGACTACACAGAGGTTCTCTGTGGCGTCTAGTCAGTCATAATCAGGGGTTCTGATTGGCCATCCTAAATCGAATGATGCATTGTTGCGCATGCCATCACCCCACTTTCAATTTCACTTCTACGTTCCACGTATGATGCCAACTTTATCTATGATGACAACAGCTAATGTAGAAGAGGTGCCTTTTGTGTTCGTTTATAAAATAATAGTGTAGTGTTGATTGTTATGATTATATCGATATAAACAAAAGCACGTATGTCCAATCGAAAATATTGTAAAAAGTACAGATATATCCGGAGTTATGTGAACATTAATAATAATGCATGCCCACTTGTTTTACCAGCAACGGCTTTGGCGGTGCAAGATTTGGAATTTTTGGAAATGAAATGAATGCTGCTACTAATGATAGAAATCAAGAATGCTCTGTGCATCATGATCCAAACGATCCAACTTTATCTGAAATACTTTGTATTATATATATTATAATAATAATAATTATCGTCTTGTAATTATTTAATAAAAACAGTTTGTATATTTTAACCGCATAATTAATTATCAAAAAAAATCTGTAAATAAAATTTAAAAATGTATAGAATATAAACATTAATATTTTTTTACTAATAACCCTCCTCCTATCAAGTTTTTATATTCCTTACGAGAAGTAATAAATGTGATAAAACCTACAGTAAATAATTTTTCGAAAATCTGAAATGTTTTAAATTTTACTGATTAACTCTGAAAAAGTCTTACTTTTACTTTAGCTAAATTTTCATGAAAGATCTGATTAATTCTGAAAAAGTATTCTAGAAGAGTCCAAAAACTTGTAAAAATTCAGTCTTTAAAATGATTAGTAAGTTTTACATAGATCTTTTCATACTTTTTCAGAATGTTGCAGAATTTTTTTAGACTTACTCATTCTTCTGGAATTGTTTTTCAGAACACTGCAAGACTAAATTAGATTATTGGCAGAAACTATTTCCACCAGGGTATCATATCAAAGATTATGTTCCAACTTTGAAACAGAAGTTTCCTTTATTTGTTATGTCAAGAACTTGCTCGTTTTAAGGAAGTTTTCATTTACCAACTTCTCTTCAATTTCTACGGATGAAACCAATTTTTAAATCACTTATGGTGAAAATGACGTATGGTGAAAAATGGGTAATGCACATTTTGCAACTATCACTGATAAGAAATCATAAAATGATAAGGCTTTCTCGCCGCAAAGACTGGAAAAACGCTTGAAATCAGAAAATCGTTCACAAATCACTTGTTATAACAAATACCGAACAAATTTTAAAAACGTCGACAAATATCATGTGAGGGAATATACTTATTAATAATTAAAAAAAAACATTGAAAACAAACGACTTGAGCTACAACATAAAAAATTCAGAAAATTGTGATGGAGGGTCAATAGCCTTACGTGCATGGGGTCATTTATTTGTATCCTCTTCCTAGTTATCCCAGAAAATGGGTGCAATAAACGACAATTTGCAATAACTATTGCTTAAATTATGTGGGAACATAGACTAATAATGACTGCAACCTCAATAGAAAGCAACTAACTGCAACAGGCCTTAGTGGTATTTACGTCTGTAATATCCAGATTTGTGAAAACTTCGATTTTGAATTCTTTTATTACCACATAAATGTTTTCACCGAAATAATGAAAACAAAAAAATATCTTTTATCTTAATTTATTCTAATAATTACAGTTTTATTCTTTAAAACTAAAGTAGGCTTCAACTTAAAGAAGAATTAAAAGTACTTTCCAGAGAAGCTTTCTAATAATAGCCAATTATTATCTGTGTCAAATATGGTTTTTTTTTAGTTCACAGTTCTTTTGAAAATGTAACGTTGAAGTTGAGAAACTACCGTGGCGTTTGAATAAACTTTAGTAATATTTAATTCAGTAAGGATTACTTTTATTTCTGCTGAACATAGACTACCAGAAAACACATTACAGCTGTTAAAAATAGTTGGAACTTACTCCCGTCAAATTTACTTATTACTTTATTAAGCACGAGTTAATATTGTTGTTATTTTTTATATTAGAAATATACCTTTTATTGTTGTAATTCAAGCAAAATATGACACTAATTCTAGACACTAAAATGTAGTAAAATATCTATATGGGTTACTTTAAGAATATTTTCCTATTGCGAAACGAAAATTCTTTCACTCACGTGTTGAAAGAATCTTCAGCGCATGCGTTATGGGGCATGGTAATCGAGTGGGTAAAGCGCTTATAGCTATTTACTTGGTATCAAAGGTCGACGGTTTGATGTAAGTTAGAAATTTTATTTGTAATTTGTTTCGGATTAAGATGGGAGAGGGAAATATCGATACCCAAGATGTGGTTCGGACTCCACAATAAACTGTAGGGTAGCATCTCTCTTTACCCAACACAAAATCCTAGTTTTTTTATGAAAGTTACTTCGGTGACTTGAGAGGCAGTTAAAAAAACGTTTCAAGAAAACTTTAATTAATACTTAATTACGTAATAGATTGAGCTCAACAACGTTAAGTGGTCTGGTACATAATAAGCGGCTAATCACTGAAGCAAAAAGTAATGTTAGTAAATATGATCAACAAAATATCATCAATATCCTACTCCTTTATTAAGAGCGATAAATGTTTACACATAATATACATTTCTTTGTTATTTTTGTATTGCTATTTTCTCTTTTGTTAACTGAAGTTTATTATTCTTTAATAATCCCAAAAAGACGATCACATGGTAACAATCCAAAAATTCTCAAAACAAGCCAGTCAGCATGTAGTTATAGTCTCGGTATCAGATAGTGACGGAAATATCGTATAAGAACTCAAGCAGGATCAAAGTGATGTTGTCAATGTTAGAGTTTCCAGTCAAGAAGCCACAAATGTTGACGTTAACGGAGCCATAGCTATTCATGCAATATCAAAATTCCGAACATTTAGAATTGCCTAATTCGGCAGAAGCCATATGCATTATATCAAATATATGGTATGTCTTCGTCTTCCAACGATTGTAAACACTGAGGGTATCCTGGGAAATATAAATTTTCGATACTTAGCTTCCACAGTTTATAAAGAATTTTTACAGTACATCGTTAAAACAACATTTTAGCATCGTCAGTAAGGTATGATGTAGCGTGGACTCAAATCTACAAAATATAACCTACAGCAAATGTGGTAGCTAAATCTGAAGACTTGAAGCAATACTTCTTAGGGACAAATGCATTGATTTGCTGGAACTAAAAGAATTCTAAGAGTAGTAAGAAACCCTTGTATTTGAACCATGATGATGCAAATGATGTTTTTAGATTAACCCCTTCTATAATAATGAGAGCAACTTGCGACTACTCACTTTTCTGGCAGACGTACTGATAATATTCAGCGGATATCAGAAATAAAAATTATAGTTACAATATGGACAAGGCAACAAATTTTGTCAGGAATAAAATGGTGATTAAAAAACCTAAGTTTATTGGAGGGGTGGACGCAAGCTCTGGACAAACAGATCACAGACTCAGATGGAAAACGTATATTAAAGGCTTCAATTTTCACAAAAATAGAGAGAAATGATTTAAGAAACACCATAAGTATGTTCCAGAGAAGAGAAATTGTAAAGCCGTTTGTGCCGTAATAGTCGATTCTCTGGTGGAGTTTCTAACTTTCTAAGGTTCGAAGTAGATGAGAATACATTATTAGCATTGAAATGGTTTGTGAATCTAGGTCGTTCCACCGTAGTGAATGTTAGAAGTATCCAGTATATATTAGGAAAATATTGACTTGACACAACTCAAATTGGGTTATGAGGGAAATACTCGAACACGCACAAATGGAAGATTTGCGGAAAACTACGCTTCCAAAATAACTGCATAGTTTGGCTGCCAAACAACATTGTACAGATGTAGGAAGGCTTAAAAGTACTAGCAACACAGTACACCTTGGGGGAGTTTATGGTATAGATTCTGAAAATGATGTTTTGTACATCTACCACAACATGCCCCCTTTGTGAACCTGTGATCTTCGGCAAAAAAGATGTCATAAAGGTAGTTTGGGAAGGTCGAAGCTAAGGAAAATGATAAATCTGGGGTTGAGGCAGGCTGAGGAAAAAGCCAAAGCTTAAAAGTTTTTGTTTTGTAATGAAATGTTATTTATGAGACTTTTAATTTTTGTTTAATGTTTTCAACAGAATGTTTTCTTTTCCTACTCGATTTCCCACTGTACAATTTCTTGATGAAATAACCTTTCATATTTGCTGAGATGGTAAACAAATTGTTCTTGATGAAATCGTCCCATTTGTATTTCAAAAATGCTTTATTTTTGTATCATAGTTAAATAAATGGCTTATTTCATTTCCCTTTCATTTCTGAAAAATCTGGTTTACTTACCAAAGAATACATTGAAAACGTAGAGGAGTTTTTTTTCTGAAGTCTGAGATAGGCATGTTGCGTAAAGGTCCCTGAAAATAAAAAAGAAAGTCATTTAAAAATCATTGAAACTAACCAATCTGCTGATACAATAAAAGCTCTACAGTTTATTCATAGTGCATCTAGTATCTAAAATTAGATTCGAAAAGGTAAATTAACATTAAAGCTAAAGCGCGGTCTACTTTGCTCAAGCCTATTTGTGCTTTTTCCTTAACTATAATATTTTTCTCTGATGTTTATTCGTTATATGTTTATGTTACAGATAGAGCTTAGAAGGATAACTAAACCTAAGTTTAACCGATTAAAGTGCGTATTACTTGAGCCTTGTGGTTAAGGTTAGAGAAAATGTCCTACGTTAAACGGCTACACCATGGTGTATTCAATTTTAGTCGGTTAATTAACGTTTACAACAGTATTTCACTGATTTCACTGTTCCTTGTCCTACAATAGCCATGTCATTCTCCTAAATTTTCCTTGCCCTAAAATTTCTTCTGATTTTAACCACAAGGCTTAAGTAATACCCACTGTAACCAGTTAACTTGGCTCTCTTTGTAGCTCTGTCCGTAACATATATACCACTGCGAACTGGGCGATACTGTGCTATGCAATGTGACGCGATGTCTCGCCATCAACTCTTGCCATACCAACAGATGTATGTGTTCACATACAATAATAAGTGAGGCATTCTGCTCTGGGTTCATAAAATTAACCAGAGCAGATTGAGATTAGAGAAATTCCACCATTATGAACTTCCAGGGATCCTAAAAAATTTTAAGAATATTTTCGTATGTCACCAGATGCTTTTCAGTATACTAACAGTATTTCACAGATGATGCAAAACGTACGACAAATTTTAGGAAGTAATTAGGAGTAAAAGAGAGACTTGCAGATACATCAAAGTCGTAAGTATACTGACAATTTAAGCTAGATAGCGCTGTGAAATCAAACATATTTGAAGTTCAAATTGTCGCTTGTTCAAGCTGTTATTAGCATTGCATCGCATCGCTGTTTATAGTGTGTAATGTAAACGGTCAGATCTATTCTGGTTTGTTTGGGTTCGCATAGCATAGCATGACGTAGCATCACGAAGGCGCGCAGTGTGAACGTACACTAAGTATAAAAAGACTGGGTATTAATCGATCTGTTGACTGACATGTGTCTGAAACGATCGAAGTATACAAAGACAGAAAAAGTGGGCGAAACGTTATGAATGAAAAAATAGGGGCGCGTTTGTTTAGGACCAATATCTTCGTTGAGAATCATTTTATATTCAGTTTATATAAAGTATTAGGAAACAAGAAAAAAATATGTTATCCCTTAGTGAAAAACTGCATTTATTTTTCTAGTACATGTCAGAACCGACTGGACACATTTCCTTTTAATTAAGGTAAATGCAGAGCCGAACTAATATGGAAAAATTTAAATTAGGATCCCATAATTTAAACAACTCGGTGAACGGATATATAGTTAAGCAGACAGGCATACAAAAAACAATATATAGTATTTTAACGCGACAAATAAATCTGTAACTAAAAGTAAATTATCCGCAACTATGGTGCAGAATGCCTTGATTAATATCTATTAGTTATCTATTAGTTATCTATTAGTTATCTATTTGCTCTGTTCTAACTGAAAATAATCTATCTCCCACGGTCAAACGCACATAATTTAATAAATAAGTACAGTCGAAGAGAAATGAGTGTTATACACGGCACTTATTGTTAGAACAGTAATAGGCAGCACAGGCCGACCCTATATCTGGTTTCTACCAAGGGCAAGTAAGACAGGTAACCACTTAGAGCGAAAAATTATATAAAGTTTTCTTTACACGAGTCGAAATTACTATAAAAACTCAGAGAGCACAAGATATCCTATAGACACTTGGAACGTCCATAGGCCTCGCAAACAAGTTCAATAGACGGACAGTGGATATCTCGGCGCTGTCTTTTTTATAAATAAACATGCCGGTTGAAAGTGAAAATTAGATTCAATGTTATTTTGATAAAATTCAACATCCTCAGCACATACAAAGTCACTGTTTTGAAATACTGCACAGAGATAATCAATAATTTGGTTGGGATGGCATAAATGCACTGGAATTTCTTAGTTATTTGGATATTGAATTTTTAGAGATATAAGAACTTTGTAAAAGGCAGATGTATTGTCTCTGACAGGGGTCGGGACCTTATCTAGCTGAAAGATTCCCTGAATTTTTAGGTTTTCCATAACAAAAATTTTCCTATGATTTGATTTTAGATAATTTATTTTGTGTTTGTTTTATGAAATGATTTTTAATTTGATAAGGAAATACTTAATTTTCTATACTGTATTTAGGACGAGCGATGCAGAGCGTATTGCATTAGATATTATTAATTAAACACAATAACTCAAATAATATTATTTTTTATTAAGTAATATATCTAAAATAGTAACAAAATTTGGGACTGTCAACGGACATAGAGATCAGATTGAATTTATTATATGAACACGCAGTTCAGAAACACGAAAAATTTAAAAATATATCCCTTCCCATAAATATTTAAATACATAACAAAATAGTTGAGATGACTTCATATCTTTGGAATAAAATAAGGCACATTAAAATTGATTAGTAAAAATTTAGGAAACATACATTTTCTTAATTTAGGGATGCGCGATACGATACGATATTATTGGGTACCGATACTATTCTTTCCGATCCTGATATTTTGCACAGGTCTTACAGTAGGATACGGTACACTTTTTGCCCTCGCATCAGACATCGACAAGTATTTTAATGAAATTAAATGGATGCTCATGGCATGTGGTCGTACTATCTAAAATAGAAGCGTGTTTGTATGTATGTAATATGTATATATGTTTATTTTTGTTTTAAGAGTTTAGAGTTTTGAATCTTATTTTATTTTCACATTTTTGTTTGTATTTATTCATATTTTTATGTTGGTGGCAAGTTTTGTATTTTATAATGTTGGCAATGAAGAAAATTTTAAAAAACTCTTTCAATAAATGTCAGATCGAATGTGAATCGCTACTTTTCCGTTCGATATTTAACTCATCCGGTAATTTTTAATCGATACGATGCAATACTTAATACCAGTACTTTTCAATGTGCCGGACATCCCTATCTCAATTTTGACAACCGCCTAACAATTTCACATTTCTCATAATTTGCAATGTCCGAGAATTTAGCTTTCTTGTTTACTACGGGAATCCTGTCATTTTTGATTTTGATATGATCCAAACAGTCATGAACTGCAATAATATGTTCCTCTTTTTCTAACGCGCGTTGAACTCAAATGTATCTTTCTTGGTTTTTTATGTATGAGAGTACACATCCGTCACTTGCTAATCAAATCAGAAGTTTATTAGGCGTAGGAATACGGCCATGCGTGATTATAATTCGATCGAAGTCAGTGGCGTAGCAGAGGGTAAATTGTATTTTAAACCTTTTTTTTATTAAAATCGCAAATAAAAAAACTTAAATAAGAATAACAGTGAAAGCGTTGGAAACTCGTAGTTACTTTATTGTTTTCCAGATTGTTGCGCAAAATTCCCTGAGTTTTGACGAAATCTATTAAATTCTCTGATATTTCCATGATTTTTTTAGAATTTCCAAATTCCCCCATTATTTCAAGTTCTCCAGGTTTTCCATATGAGTCCGAACCCTGTTTGACTGTATTTAAGGGTATTGCATATTTTTCCCGATGAGTTGAAGTTTAAGTGTTCCTTAATTGCTTATAATATTTTCAGGCGTTTATCTCTTTTATAAACAGATAAAACTTGACATAATTTGGATGAGTAGATCATCTCGTAACCCATTTTTTGAAAGGGTTGTAAAACGGTGTGTTCTGTCTATCTATGGTGTAGTGCATGGTAAAATTTCCTACTAGACGACAAAGTCGAGGTCGGTAAAATTCTAGTGTCTGCGATTGCAGATGGTGATGAACAAAATAATAATCATTGGAATTTTTTTTTTTTTTTTTGATAGATGTAATCTAGTTAGTGGTTAATAATATTTGTTTTCAGTATTGCAAAATGTAGCTTTTTTTAAAAAATAGGGTGAGGGAAAAAATGCCGTGTAGATTCGTAATGATTTGAGGAGAGCGGTTTCAAATAACTATTTAAAGTAATCTAGTTATCCTGCGCAGATTACGTACTTAATGGATTCGATCCCATAGTCCTACATACCGATTATTTTTAAAATAAAAATATAGTAACCTTTATGATCGGTATGTCCCTGAATATCAATTAAATACATGAAATTAGCTCAAGGATATTGAAACATTCATTCATTATTCTTCTCTGACAAGTAGAGATCGGGAGGTAGCGATAAATTCCAGAGACGACTTTTACGTAGGTATAATATTATATTGTCAACACCTACTGAAACATTCGCAAACACCACAGAAATTAGAGCAACAACATGAAATGATAAAATATTTGTATGTATCATGCAATGAATCTGTTTTCTTTATAAAAATGGACACAAAAATTAATAGTTTTTTGCAGGTAATTGGATGGCTATAAAAAACAATTACCTGCTGACCTACAAGGCTGGTTATTGTCGAGTGTCCAATAGCAATTTATGGATAAATGTAGACGGATAGCGTTCCTTGGCTCACGTTTACGCCGACAACCCCATTGAAAATGAATACAGCAATGACCTCGAAGTCATATAGTCTAAATATGTATTTATAAAACGTCTATGTGAATAACACGTAGATACGTAAGCAGTGCGAAATTAAATACAATGGAGGTTAACTTTTTAAAATGTCTCGGTCAATTTTTTAAAAATGTATTTACTAATCGGTAGTATATCAAAGTTCAGGTCTCATTGAAAACGACGTTAAGAAAAAAATATTTATCACAGAGATGTGACAGTATAAAACAAAAAAATCTGTAATGAATGACTAATACGTCTGGATTAACGTAGATAAAACCACCAGTGCTTGTGGCTGGAAGGTGGTAAATATTTACAGCATTCCAGACGCAAGCACTGGTGGTTTCATCCAAGCTAATCCAGACGTATCTGACATTCATTTCAAAATGAATTGTTTGTTTAATACTGTCACATCTTTGTGATAAATATATTTTTAGTGGATGCTTTATTATTAGTAATATACTGTTACGTGTTTGCCATCCACACAAACACCTATGCTCGTAGATTCGTTGATTGAAAGTCCAGGTAACACTTACTCACTACTTATTAATTAACAATTAACAACAATAGATTAATTACTGTCTTAACTATAATCACACTTGAACACTTATAAGTCTCTTTCTTATTTCTTCTTTACTCGTTCACGTTCAACTTAAGATTGAGAGTCAGCCCACCGTGTCTCTTATTTATACATTCATTCACACGATCTAGAGCAGTCCAGAATATTCCCGGCCGTTAGCGTACAATTCCAGTCTCATCTAACCAGTCTACACAGTCCAGTGGCGTAACAATACTTTTACTCTTATGATCGCAAGTTAATGCAAGTTAGTGTTACATTACTAATACTGTCAGCCCTCTTGGTATTAACTTTGGATGTTACCGAACACGCGAAAATAACCACAAGGTCATATATGCATGAACATATTTACGTGGTGACACATCATCTAGCGTCAACACTGGAATTAACGTCATTTATCGCTGCGTCCCGATCTCTAATAGTGCTGGCAACTGAAACCCCCGGTTTTCTGGATAACCGGTTAATTGGTTTTGGATTATTCGCGGTTTTGTACAAAATCGAAAACCTAGCCGGTTTTCGATTTCGTTTGGTTAACGGGTTATTCGAATAACTAATTATTTGATTAACCGGTTATTCTAAAAACTGGTTATTTCCGGTTGTTTGATTAACCGGTTTTTCGAATAACCTATTATTCGATTAACCGACCATTCAGATAATGAATTAATATGCGTTTCTTTTCTTTCACATGTTGAATTCTGAAACTACAGGCGGGCCACCGACACCTCTTTAATTTAGAATTTACATAAAACTTGTTATATTTTGTATTTTGTCATTTTTGTTATAGTTTGCGAATATTAACTAAACACAATAATACACAACCACAACACTAAAAAGTCTAGCTAGACGTTCGTCCTGACACGTGCATGAGCATGGTGTGAGCCGTGCGCGTGCTCTAAATAAAAGCAGGAAAAACAATCCTTCGCACTCTTTCTTTGAAGTTTATATTTTCAACTTCAACTTCTCATCTCGTATTATGTAATATTTATGTAGATTAGAGATCGGGAAGTAGCGGAATACTCTAATTCCGTTCTCAGAATTAGAGAAAAAATTATTTTATTTTTTTTTTAGTAATTTCAAACACGACAGTTTTCTGTTTATATGTTTTCATAGAATAATCCTTTTGGCGCAGTGGTTTACTTAATAATTTTGTTTAAATAATTCATACCCCAATAAGGTGAGAAGAAACATTGTAGGATGCCACAAATAAATAACTATAGACAACATACGTTTACTCTTGTGATCGCTAGTTAAATATACATGTGTTTGTTGGTGTTACATTTACCAATACTTTCAGCTTTCTGTATTAATTTTGGATGTTACCGGCCTCGCCAAAATAACTAGTACATAATAATTCTATAAAATTGTTGTATCGACTTTTTTATACTAGTAAGCTACTGATCTACTGAAATAATAATATTAAATTTATTTGTCTTCTAAAATCTAATTTATAAACTGAATCTAATATGTTTTCTTTTTAGTCAGGTTTTCAAGTATCCGATTAACTGGTTTTCGGATAACCAATTAATTGGATTTCGGATAACAGATTAATCGGTTTTTAGATAACCGATCATTTAGTTTTTGGATAACCGATTAACCGTTTTTTTGGATAAACGAAGAGTCGATTATTAGGATAACCGATATTCGAGTAACCGATTATTCGATATCCGGTTACCCGATAAACCGGTTTTATCCCAAACTGATTAACCAGCTTCACTTTTTTCAGTGTTTGTCAACACTAATTTCCAGCGGTAAGGCGTCATATGTAATATTGGTTGCGTGATTTTATTCTAGTTCAATATATTTCTGAATTTATGATATTTTATTCGTCATGTCATAGCATTAATATGAATATGTTTCATAAAATAAATTAAGGGATGATAAAACAAACAATGATTCACCGTAAATGCAGAATTTATTTTTAAACAATTTAATGTATAAACTGTCCTAAATTTTAAACATGAAAGTTAAAAAAGTAATAAACAAAAAAATTGCCTTGTATTTTTCATCTCTGAAATATCATTCTAAGAGTATAATCGATAACATGTAAGGTCATCCTCAATTCTCACCAAATGGATTGCAGTCAACGAGAAATATGTAACATATATGTAACAATGAATTTCGTTTCGATGTTGCCTATTGTACAAATTTCATATAAATATTTATAATATGACGAGATAAATTCGACCATAAGCCTGTCTAGAATGTAAAGGAATGGACTTATTTATACACTACATTTTTTTTACCATTCATTGTCCATATTTTTAAATTTAACATGTTCTTTTAATTTCTTACAAAAATTGTTATATTATTTTTTTGTTGTTTCAAAAATAGAAATTTATTTTATTCACAAAGATAAGGAACTTTTCGTAGGAATATTGGAAAATAATTGTGACAAAACATGATTTCTATTGTTAACACAATAATGTGAGTGTTGTCGTTTAAGTGACTACTATAGAAATGTTGATTTAATTTCTTTTATCTTGAATAATATTCTAGTGTGCCCGATAATTAAGTGCTTTCCTTCAAGGGGATAACAAAACTAGAAAAATAAGTTGAGTTTTGGATATAAATATTTACCTTAAATCAGTTCATAAGGGAGCTACCTACAATCCTTTAAACGGGGTAATTACAAGATAGTTATTTGCCAATAAATTCGAAACGTTTTAAGTTGCAAAAATTAAATTTGGACCTTTTATTAATTTTGTAATATTACATATTTTGTCAAATTTTTATCTAAATATCATAATTTGTTGGGGTAGTTACATGTGGGGGGTGACGGTGAATTTTCGCTATAATTTTTTTGCTTAATTTTTTTTTAAACATTTAAAATGGAAAAAGGGACCAGTGTTAAAAACTGCATAAAAAAAGGTGCTCTAACTAAATTTCGATAGGTGCCGCCGTTTTGGAGTTATTTGTATGTTAATATTGCTAGGCAGGATTTGCATGCAATAATGGAAGGTAACTACCACAAAAATAGTTCCACAATATTTTCAACTACTGTTTCGTAGATCAAATGAAAATATCGCTTTAAGCAATAATACAGGGTGATTTTTTTTAGCGGCCATTAAAATTATCTTGAGAAAGAAAAAAACATATTGATCTGAAAATTTGGCTGTGGGCATAAACGGCCAGGATCTATTTAATGAAAATATTTTCAAAATGATGGCATTTGTGGGTATACCAGACGTTGAGCTCTACTTCGTTATTTTAAATAGAGTGACCCTATTTTTAATTTTCTTTTGGATTCTATGTAAGATCTTGAGGTTCTTTTGTTAAAGGTTCCTTATACCTAAAATTAATATTTTTCGAGATACAATTTTTTCCCTAATTTTAGCAGAGGAGGTACATAACATAAAAATTAATATCTTATTAACGGTTAACAGTAAGACGTTGAAATTTGTATCTAGGTAACAAAGAGTATTAGCGTTACCTATCATGCAAAAAAAAATTTCAAATTTTCTTACAACAAAGATTCTAGAATACGTCATCTGTCAAGTACACAAAAATGGCAAAAAGTGATTTTTTTTTAATAGCATGTTATTTATTTAAATACACCAGTCAACGGAGAAAAAAATCGATTCTAACCATGTATGGTCTTCCTATACCCAAAATGTATTGTTTTTTAGATATTCGAGGTTATTTTTAAATTATCCACGAAAATTGAAAAGCGTTAGCATCTAGTAGCCTCTGACAATACTTTGACATCAGCATTAGTGACAAAACTATATCTAACATTAAGTAATTTGTTAAATTATTTTTAAAAAATAACTAAAAAAACAATAAGTTAAAATATTAAAATAGTTGTAAAAAATTTTGTCCGTTAACTTCCAAATACAAAAGAATTCTTTTTATTTACTGCCAGTGTAGTAGCACTATAAATTTTATTCGGATATAAAGCTTCAAAGCTCTAGTGACCATATCCAAAAGTTCTTGTCTATTATTAAATGGGGATCTGAAAAACTTCATCTTTCATACGACTCCAGAGATAAAAATCTAACGGTGTGAGGTCAGGAGATTGTGCAGGCCAACACCATGAACCCAATCGTCTTATCCATCTGTCTTCAAACCTCTGAGAAAGCTCGTTACTGATTGATCCACTATAATGAGCTGGAGCTCCATCGAGTTGGTACCAGCATGAGAAATATTGGTTTAGCTGTAAATTGTCAAAAAATATTGACTACGGTTGTTAAAATTTCCAAATATTTTCGACCATCTAAATTTTCATCATAAATGTAGTAACAGAAACAAAACACATTAAAGTTGAAGGTGTATTGAAAATTTGGTTGCACCAATGATGCGAATTTCTTTGGGTAAAAATACCTTCCTTGGAAAATTTTGCCTTGTCCGTCCAAATTAATTTTTCCAAAAATTGAGGCTCATCTTGCGTTCGCAACAATATTGTTTCGCAAAAATTCTATACTTTGAGCTGAGTCATGAGGATAAAGGTCCTGGACAGTAGTGAATTTATAATTATAGAGTTTATGTTTCTTTAGTATCTTTTGTATGGAACTATAGGAAACGCCCAAATCGACAGATGCTGAACCAATCGATGAATTTGGATAAGCATGAAAATATCCCAAAACATTAATTTCATTATCTTGATTTGATGTGATTGGTCTGGGTAAAACTTTCTCTGCATGTCGGCTACCAAAGCTGACAAAATTGCTTTGTAGTCTTCTAAATTTTTGTCGGGTCATTGGTAGTAATTTAGTATACGTTTCATTAACTGTTCTGCATATTATGCTAATTATTTTCTCGAATGGTTCATGAATGTTAAATAAATTGAAAATATCGGAATTTGATAAATTATTTGCCATTTTTTTAATAAGACAGTAACGAATGCAGTTTGAAATACCAAACACAAATTATGCGCATTATCTGTCACAATTTTTGTTGAATATTTTGTTTGTCATCAATTTTGTTATTAAGTCAAAGCCTACCTACTACTACATGCTTTCTACAGTTTTCATCGATAATATAAAAAAACTCAAATATCTAAAAAACTCTACACTTTGGGTAAAGGGTTAATACATGGTTAAAAGCGCATTTTTTTCTCCGTTGACTGGTGTATTTAAATAGGTAGCATGCTAATTTAAGAAAAAAAGACTTTTTGCTATTTTTTTTGTACTTGAGAGATGACGTCATCTAGAATCTTTGTTGTAGGAAAATTTGAATTTTTTTACACGATAGGTTACCTCAATACTCTCTCTGCCTTACCTGCATACATATTTCCGTTAATGAGATATTAATATTTATATTTTATATCTTTTCTGCTAAAATTTTCGAAAGAGAAAATTATATCTCGAAAAATATTAATTTTAAGCATAGGGAACCTTTAGTAAAAAGAACCTCACGTAGAGTAAAAAAAAATGTTGAAATAACGAAGTTGAGGTCAACTTCCGGTATACCCGGAAAAGGCACTATTTTGAAAATATGTTCATTAAATAGATCGTGGCCGTTTATGCCCACAGCCAAAATTTTCAGATCAGTAAGTTTTTCTTTCTCAAGATACTTCTAATGGCAGGTCAAAAAAATCACCCTGTATTGTAAACACCTACTGAAACAATCCCAAACAATACAAACTTATTTCGGTTTAAAATGTTAATACGTAAACTAGTTCTATTGGAAAACGTATGACAAAGTATAAAAAAGTTTTTTACACTAGCCAAATTTGGGGATGACGTCACACTATATTTTTCCTTATAACTTGTGAACTGTTGAGATATATAAATCATGTAAGGACATTATATCGGTTATTTGTTAAGGGCTACTCAGCGGTAGGGATTTCAACCTCGTACCTAATGCCCTTCTGGTTCTTTTTTCCATAGAATTAAAACCCCCAAACCTGTATACATCAATGTTTTTTTTATATAAAAAAATATCTTTATTAGATATGTGTAAGAATTTTATATACACCCTTTATATTCCATATATAAAAGCTTTTAGAATATTTATTTTTGTCCTCCCCTTTATCGTTTTCAAGGAAAAACTGTTAGAGTTTTCGATTGACATCTATTTAAATTATAACATTGTCTAAAAAATGAGTTTCCCCAAAATGAACAACTGACAACTTTGTGTTCGACAATTGTCAGTAGCACCCAGTAGGCTCACAAAATGTACGATGGAAAATATCTTCCTTAGTGCCCCAAAATAATATAAAAAATGATAAAGATTGATTGAAACTCAGTATCCCTCTTATTACCGTTGCCTATACTTTAGACATATTATATTTTATGTATGACCGGTCTCAATTGGTCACTTTGTATACTTGGTTTAAGGGCTCGCCGAGCCGTAAAACACTTTACAGTCGCTTAGGGCTTTTGATCTATTTTTCATACAAAATTTTCAACTTCTGAGGCATCAAGTCCAACTTCGCAGTCTGCCGCTTTGGTAATTTCTGGTAGGGTACAAGAAAATAAAGTTTCATCCTTTTCCAATTCAATTGAAAAACACAAAACACTTCGACAAAGGGATTGTGAAACTCTGGAAATGATTCTTACCACAAAATTACAATATGGCCACATTTATTTACGTTGTTAGTTGGTTATTTGCATTTATTTTTAATTCAAAATGAAAATATGGTTGTTATTTTTATGAAATGTCAAAATTTAACAGATTGACAATTTTTATGGAGTATTTTCAAGATAGCTGACTTGCGTTTATGTATCATGTATTAATTAAGACTCGTCATACATAAAATATTGCATACACCTAGGGCACAACTAGCATTTATGGCCCTTATCGTGTTAGGGCAGATGTTTTAAAAATATTTTCTTAACCACCCAAGCACCGAAGTAACCCCAGAAAATCCTAGGATTTTGTGATAACTAAAAAAGAAACGAGGACCTACGGTTTATTGTGAAGTCCGAACCACATCTAGGGCAACGACAATTTCCTCTTAGTCTGAAACAAATTACAAATAAAATTTGAAAATTGCTCCAGGATGGAATTGAACTATCGACATTCGTTACCGAGTAAATAGCTACAAGCGCTTTTTCCACTCAGCCAACATGCCCGCCTCACACCGCGGGCCACAAACGCCTCTTTATGCCCTTGGTGCATAAACAACTATCATTGTATTTGCATGTTTATTTTTAACATTATTTTTTTTAATTACCCCATCAACCCCCAAAAAAAACTTTCTTTGGATCCCGTCTTATGCAACGACTAGGAGGTTTCATGAAACTTGCGTCAGTTTCAGTTCGCTCACATTACTCCCAAACGTCGATGTCAGTCTCGTACACCGCAATTTACATCATGAAACTTGGAAGTCGATGCGTGCATCTCAATATGTTTTAGTAGGTAATTATGATAATTAGAGCGGTATGCATTAAGAGAAAGCACTCACTCTGGAAAAATACAAAAATTCTAATGATGTCACTTTCTATAACGAATTTAAACAATTTACGTGTAAATTAGAAACCGACTTCGAAAAAATTATTTAAAAGCTAGAAAATAATATAGTACAAAGTACCTCTAATTTCTGGAAATTTATTAATAAAAATAACGCTTATGCTGGTATACCTAATAATTTGACCATTGATAATAATTTTCGTTGATAATAAATATATACTT
Source organism: Rhamnusium bicolor (assembly GCA_029963845.1). NCBI lineage: Eukaryota > Metazoa > Arthropoda > Insecta > Coleoptera > Cerambycidae > Rhamnusium > Rhamnusium bicolor. The sequence continues at coordinate 238,317 of JANEYF010001123.1, forward strand.
TCCGATGCAGAAGAAATATGCAGTGCATTTGCACACTTTTTTGAGCAATCGTATAATACTCCTACTGATAATAATGACCATTTTGTTAAACATTTTAATAACTATGATCAACTAAATTCACCTGTATAACTGAAAATAATGTTCTCATTTGTTTAAAAAATTCAGGCTCAAGTTGACAAGCGGACCAGATGGATTCCAGCTTTCTTATCTTTCTTATTAAGTAACTGTACAATCATACTTTGCAGAACCCCTTTCTAAACTTTTTAATTTACCCTTAAAAATAAATACTTTTCCCTCAGAATGGAATTTATTTAAGACTAACCCCAGTTTTTTAAGAAAGGTGATCGGTCTGAAATTGGTAACTATCGTCCAATTGTCACAATCTGTAACTTCGCAAAATGATTTGAAATGCTATTATTTGATCATACATTTTCTCATTACGAACACTTGATTACAGAGGCTCCACATGGTTTTGTTAAAGGCAGATCAACTGTAACAAACTTATTTCGTATGACAGCATTTTTAACTAATGCCATCGATGAGGGATTCACGCCGACGTAATTTATACTGACTTCTGAAAGGCCTTTGACAGAATTGGTCATGATATACTAAATATGTTGATTAATTTTGGTTTCTCTCAAGACTTCCCTGACGCTTCTAAAATCTTATTTTTGAAATAGGATCCATCATGTAGTATATCGTATTTGTAATTCTGTCGAAGTATGTGCTACTTCGGGCGTTCCCCAGGGATCGATATTAGGACCTCTTTCTTTGTTTTATTTATCAATGAAATTGTGATAGTCTATTATATGCTGTTGATTTGAAATATTTTTACAGAGTTGCAAATATTGGTGGCTGTCGCGAACTACAATAAAATTCAATTTTTGTCAAGGACTGGTGCCTAAAAATAATTTACCTTTAAATATAAAAAAAATGTAACGCAGTGTCGTATTCCACCAAAAAAATCTTTGATACATTTCGATTATTCACTAATGGGGAACGTGAGTTGGATCTCAAAAACCTCTTGGACACGCGACGAATTTTTTACGTAAAAAGGGGCGCTTTTGCGCACATTTTGCAATTATACTCGCGGATGGTTTGTCTGCGTGTTTTCGAGGGGGTGGGGGTGAATTTTGAAATATGCAGTTTTTCGAAAAAAATGCATCCTGAGAGTACCATATGGGATGACGAGACGAGTACAACGCCGTCGAGATCGCTTTTATATCTCTTCCCGTTGCCGAGAAAATGGCCGCAGAAAATGTTTCTCCCCCCTTGCCGCCCAATGAGCAACACGAATTTCGTGCAGCGACTTTTCGAGCGCCACGTTCACCCCATAGGTCGATATTAAGGCGAGACGAGAATATTTTTTATTATATCCGCCTCCCCACCACGGGGAGACGTGGGGGGTACGACGTACCCCACGTAAAGACGAGAAGGGTCGGGAGCCCCCAAGTAGAAAGGCAAATATTGTCGCCGACAAAAGAGTATAGGGTGCGAATGGCGTACGACACGTCGTTTCGTGGCAAATCGAATCAATTCGACTGCGCTCTCGCCATTTCTTTAAACGGACGAAAAAATTAAATGACTGAGATATCAGCACACGCCGGTATACGCCGCTAAAATTATCGTAATTCCCTAGTGTGTAGGCCGCAACGTGCTTTGCCTGCATTGTGTTCACTAACACTACGATCCTTACTATCTGATTACGTCACCGTATCGATCTGCCCGGCCAGCAATGTTTGCGCGCGTAATAGACTAATTCAAACTTTAATGTTGAATACCGTTTGTAAAAAAAAAAAATATAAAAAAAATCTTTTATACATTGTTTTTTGTATTCGTAAAGATTCCAAAAATGTCAAAATTACATTTTGTGCGTGTGTCCTATTACTCGAAGCTGCATGCATAACTATCACAACTAGGATACTTAATGAGCAATGCGATGTATAGAGCGTCATTTCAGTTTGAGTAACAAGGAACCGTAATTAGTAGTTATCAAGAACCTGAAGATGACAGATGCAACTCTGCTGAAACGTCGCTTAAGCAACTACGTCTTTTTAGGGATCTGTAATCTACGCGGGACTTCATCCGGAAATTTAATCACTGTGTAAACTAGTTTACTAATTAAAGAGCTAGTGTGAAAGTTTTTGAAATAATTCAGCCAATGAGAATTACTTCCACTATGTCAAATATTAAAAAAAATTAAGACGTGTTGTATAAAACATATCAATACTAAGCCAAAAATATGACCTGTCACACATGGGATATTTTTCGGTAGTTAATGTCACGTATTTTTGGATAATAATATTTACTGTTATTTGAGAGGGGCAAAAGGTAGATTGTAGCCCTAAATATAAAGAAAATTTTTATCAAAATGTTTAATTAAATAAAACAATGAGTCTGATAGCTCGAGAATTTGTTTTTTCCTGCAAATCTCTTACACGCATGAAACCATAGCTTATATTATAAATTTATTTAATATTTTTTACACATACGTCAATTTACTTCTCACATATGAATTTTTACTTGAAACCAACTTTATAGGAAAAAAATGCGCGCAATATTTTTTTTAGGTAAGAAATCCTTCATAATCTCTCGAGACTTGGCTTCAATTGTGAAAGGAAATAATTTAATTTGCTTGCTAAAATCGTTTCAACCTCAGAGGAATGGGAATACAAATGATTAATAGCAGAATTAATAAAAGTTTAATGTCATCCTGTCGAGTTTCCATTAAAATAATAAAATTGGATTATCAAATATTTAAAATTGCTTTAGAATTTATATTCCATGGATGTTACACTATTTTTTGTCGGATCTAGATAGAAGAATCGATTATATCAGATCCTGACAAGAATAACTACTACAGGCTACTCAAAATATATTTCATCGTTCACCCATCCGTAAATACAGTAAATAGGATGAACGTTTTAACTCTTGAATAAAAATTTAAAGAATTGGCTCCTTTCATCACTTTCTGATTGACATAGGTTTGTAGTACGAGTCAAAACATGTACATGCAAATACAAGTCACAAAATATCTGATGTGGCCAACACATAACTTTCTTATACCAGTATGTATCATTCTGATCTAAAAAAATCATTTCATTTAATTCCTCACTTAACTCAAATAAATTTTAATAGGGTACCTTGAAATGTTTCATTAAAATTTTTAAATAATTAATTATCAACGTCATTAGATAATGTCTATAATAACTCATGTCATATATTTTAATAATTTCTTCTAATTGACATTGACATTTTTGTAACTAAATTAGACAGTTCAAATGTCAAACTGTTAAATTTATCCTAACCCCATTTCTTGAGGTGAAATGTGAAAAAAAAGTTTACATCAACTTTATTTAAGTACTTGGAAAATATATGTTGCTTGCCTAGTAATAGGAGTTATAATCTTTCATCAAGAATATATTTTTTTGTAAAGTCAAATACAAAAAAGTTTGTGTCCCGTGGACCCTGTTTCAGCTGGCCAATTTTGTCCATCACCGAATTTTTCATTGTCTTTGGCCTTTAGAACAAGTGTACCAAATTTCAAAGCTTTATCTCAAAAATTGTGGTTGTTATCGCGATACTACAGACATGCGAAATTTTTTCGCATAAAGTCATATTTTTTCATTATAATTCGTCAAGATTCGTCCAGAAAAGCAATAAAAAAATTTTGTCTTCTGTAGTACCATATTCACAAAACGGCTAAAATGTTGTTAAAAATTTTAATTGCGAAATTTGGGAATTACCAAGGATTATCGCGCACCCACACACGCACACACACACACCGATAGACATCATTCAGAAAATAATTATAATGAATTCAGGAGGAGTTGAAAATATACCATCAATCAAGATCTCGAGGTCGAAAAAATATCACGATTACTACCTTATATTAGGTATAAGATAATAAAAATAGGTCAATATGAAAAAAAAAATAGAGAAGATCAGTAAAAATAGTAATTTTTCACTGCAAAGGGATTGTGGTATCCCCTCTGGATTGTTTTTAATGTCTGGACAGTTTTGTTTCTCAGTGAGAATTTTGATTTAATCTGAGTTTAACTTTTTTTTATATGTTTCTTTTATGTAAAAGACAACTTTGTCATTTAGAGAAATAAATTGAGCGTTAAATGAAACTTTAAGGGAGATACTTTACTTCAATTTTTAGACCTCGTAATTTTAACACTAGTTGATGGATTTTTAAAACGGAGAAAGATTCAGAAAGGGTAATTTATGGACTAATGCATGGAAATGTTCATAGTGTCTTGTCATTCACAGGGACAATAATACAGGGCGAACACGAATAACGTGTCAAAATCAAATGCAATTTCCAGGAAGTAATTGTTGACACTTTTAGTGATAGTCATATTGAAAAAGGATGTCTTTCCTCTGACCGCTTTGGGATTTTTTCAGTCTCTTAGCTGGTTTGAGAATTAATTTTATATTGAAAAGTATCAGTTTATAAAAAATTTACTCATTTAAAAAAATTTTCTAATTTTAGGTGCTCTTACTTTTTAGTTTTTTTAGGCTCTCCGTATTTCGTACATGAAATTTAATATTACTAACATGAGTGTAGCAATTTTAGCGACAATAAAAATTGTTGAGATAGAATAATAAAACAGTTCCACACATGGAGCGTACTTTTGCCTATCACGGTATATATAGCCACTTAATTATTAATGTATACATATATGGATAGCTGATAATCTACCGAAGCATCTCTATTTGAAAGTTTGGGCCAAAAATTTGGTTTAATATCGATATTGAGTTTAATTTTTAAATATTTCATAGTATTTTTCAAGAAAAAATTAATTTTCTCAAACCAGTTAAGATACTGAAAAAAGATCCAAAAATGTTCCAACGGAAGACATCATTTTCCAAAATGCCAATCACCAAAAGTGTCAACAGTTACTTTCCCGAAATGAAATAGAATGGAATTTGACAAAAAAATGTAGGTTTTTCTTTTTTCACCCTGTATTATTACTCCTGTGCATGGGAGGGTACTACCATTTCCGTGAAATAGTCCATAAATTACCCTTTCCGAATCATTATCATACTATATACAATAATAATTAGCAATTTCTATTGTTATTATATTTCCATTTTATTCCTTATTTAATTTTATAGGCATTTTTTTCAATTATTACGAAATTATGGTTGCAATAAAGAATAATAAATTGAAGTTAAACATTTAATAACGTTAGTGCCATAGAAACTGCAATTGTATGCACTCAAAGCTGCAAGAATAGTTCATACTTTCTTGTTCCATTTAACAAGACCATCAATCTTAAATAATAGGATTACAATCCGCTGTGAAAGCAATTTTCACCTAAAACAGCTGCTTGGTAGTTATATAATTTTATTCCAACCAAATACATTTTCTCACTATTATAATAGCGGAGGAACTATTTATATTTATATAATTCGTAAAATTAAAAAAATCACATCTAGTGAAGTTAACCAGAACACATATAATTCAAACTTTATCTGAATGTTCCATATCTACAGGACGTCCCAAAGTATCTGGTCATATTAATATAGGAAATGAAACTTAATTTATTTTAATTATTTGCCTCAAACAATTGGAATAAATCAAAAATACCATTAAACAATAGATCAACTTTTTCAAGATGTTGATGTACGTCAGTTTTGATAAATTTTATTAAATAAAAATAATAATGTGTTCTGTTTTGAAAACCTTAAAAGTTGTAGTTGAAAATTAGTGCTTGCGAACA
>JANEYF010001124.1:0-91869 GCA_029963845.1 Rhamnusium bicolor
AACGCGTCGGCGTTCGTGTTAAGTTTTCCCTTTTTATAAATTATTCGATAGTCGAACTCCTCAAGTTTAAGTCTCCATCTGACTAGACGTGATTGGGGTTCTTTTAGGTTCATTAACCACTGAAGTGGTTTGTGATCGGATACTATATTAAATCGTCTGCCAAATAAATATGGTCTGTAAATTTTGCAAGCGTAAACTATGGCCAAAAGCGCTTTTCGATAGTTGAATAGTTGCATTCGACATTGTTAAGGGTGCTGCTAGCATAGGCTATAGGCTTGTCACTTCCAATAGGGCCTTGACTTAGGACGGCTCCTACGGCGTAATTTGACGAATCCGTTGTAACGTTGAATTCCTTAGTGAAATCTGGGTGTTGAAGAAGCGGGTCATTCATAAGAATAGATTTACAAGTGTTAAAAGCTTTTAAAGAAATGTTCATCATGTATTACTTTACTATTTTTCTTGAGACAATTAGTTAATGGCTTTGTAATTTTGGCAAAATGTGGAACAAATTTTCTGTAATATCCTATGAGAGCCTAGAAATGATTTTATGTCTTTCTGCTCTTGGGAGTGGAAATTTTTCGATTACCTCGATTTTATCGGGATTGGGCTTAATGCCATTTTCTGTTATTAAATGCCCGAGAAACTTAACAGATTTGCAAAGGAATTCCGACTTGTCTAACTGAACTTTTAGATTATGGTCTTTGAGTCGGGTGAAAACTTTAGTGAGACTTTCTATATGTTCCTTAAGGGAAGATGAATAGACAATAATGTCATCCATATATACTAAGCAATTATTGCCTTGTAAGCCTCTTAGAACATTGTCCATGCAACGTTGGAATGTTGAGGGACTATTTCGTAAACCAAATGGCATTCGCAGAAACTCATAGTGACCGTTATTTACATTAAAGGCGGTTTTCTCAATTAAATTGGGGTGCAACTCAATTTGATGAAACCCTGCCGCAAGATCAAGTGTTGTAAAATATATAGATCTTCCTAGTTTATCTAGGATATCCGTTATGTTAGGTATCGGATATCTATCTTCTACCGTTTTTTTCATTTAATCGGCGGTAGTCAATAACAACGCGCCATTTCTGAATATTACTCGCGTCGCGTTTTTTGGGAACTATCCAGATCGGCGAACTCCAAGGTGAACTTGATGGTCTTATTATACCATCATCCAACATTTTATTAATTTGTTTGTTTACTTCATCTTTATGCACATGAGGGTACCGATATGTTTAGGAATAAATTGGTATTTCGTCTCGTGTTTTGATTTCGTGCTTAACATTGTTGGTGAAAGATAATTTGGAGTTATCGTAAAAGAATATATTTTTAAATTGTTTGCAGAGATCTGTAATTGCATTTATTTCTTCAGAGTTAAGATGTTGGGTTCTGATTAGGTTTTCTATCAAGTTATTTTTGTCACCGATTTTATTATTGATCTCGTCAATATTGGGATTGAAATTTAAATTATAAAGTTCAAATGAGTTTTCTAAGAATTTTGTTACTATAAGCGGTTCAGAAATTTCTAAATTCTTATCTTCGTCTGATCGGTTATGTATTTCCGTTAAAGCTAAATAGCTGGCTGATTTACTCAAAGTTTCCGGTATTACTAAGCCATTTATTTCCATTTCGGGTATAATTACGTCACTATCTGTTATATTTACAGGAATTTTTGCAGTAATTATGGAATTTGCGGGTACGTGAAATTGATAAGAGTAATTTTGGTTTGAATTTTTATAACAAATTTTTAGTTTTGTGTAAGGAGAAACTAGTTCAGAATTTACAAAATCTATTTTAATATTTAAATTTTTGATAAGGTCAAATCCAAGAATTCCATCAAAATATGTATGGAAATTAAATAGGTGAAATTTAACAATACAGTCTTGTTTAAATTCCTCAAATAAGGGAATATCAGCGCATTCGTTTTGTTCGTATGTTTTTAGTGCAGTTGAAATTGAAAATTTGTTATTATAAATTTTATCTGGAAAATAACGTTTTGCAATCTCTGGTCTTAAGATAGAGACTGTAGCGCCCGTGTCTATTAAAAGTTTTAACGGTGGGTTTTTTTGTTATAATATAAGGCAGTTGTTTTTCTAAGTTGAAATTATTTAATTCAATTATGTTTCCTCTATCAAAGGCTGAGTTTCCTGAAAATTTTGTGTCTGTTCATCTGTCTGTTGCTCAAATAAGGCTGGGTTGAAATTTGTCTCAGTTTGTTCGGGAAGATTGGTCTCGTCTAAGTAATAACTATTTTCAAACTGATTGTCATATTCGGGGTTATATTGATATTCGTCATAGTAGGGCGATTGGCCTTCAAAATCTACAGGAATATTTTGTTCTACGTTATTTATTTCTGCTGCGGAGAAATTTGATCTTTGGGGTTGAAAATAATTTTGTCTATTAAATTGAGGTCTTTACATGCTTACCGTATTGAGAGTATTAACACTCATTGGGGTAGGTTGGTTGGGATTTGAAATACGTGTATTAACACTCATTGGAGTAACTTGGTTTGTGGGTTTAAAATTGCCTCTTGGCTTCCAAACGTTTACGTTATTTGGCCTGCCAAATACCTGAGCATTACTAAAGAATCTATGTCCGTGAGGGGGTTGTCGAGGTTGAATTTGTATCGGATTTCTAGGAAAGTTGTTTTGTCCCGGAAATTGTGATTGAAATTGCCGCGATTGAAATTGTTGTGAGTACTGTGTAAGTTGGGGATACCTAGGTGGTATCTGTCTTTGCGGGATTTGTCGATATTGATTACTATTAGTTTGTTGATTTTGTTTCGACATATACCTGATGTTGTGATCTTCCGTTAAATATTTAAGAGCTTCAGCTAAATTGTTAGGTTTTGAGACCTTAACATGGATTGAGCAGGTTCTTTTAATCCGACAATAAGAGTTCTAAGTGCTTGACAATTATAAGTATTAATTTTATTTATTTTTACTGAGGTATTTCCCTCGTGTAGATTAATGTAATTAGTTAGATGATTGAGAGTAGAAATCACTCTATAATAATAAGTAATTATATCTTCGTTTGGCTTTTTGGAGAATTTGTACTAAGTCAGACAAAAGTGCATTTTCGTCTCGTAAGTCACCAAATGTAGTTAATAAAGTATCTTTAATTTGTGGCCAAGTTTTCGCTCCTGAAACTGCCACTATTTCTTCCGCTCTACCTTTTAATTTAGATATTATGGAATTTAACAAAAATTTATTTTTAAGAGATAATACATTATTATGATCCCAGTAGGTTTCTAGAATTTCATCAGCTAAAGTAATAAATCTATAAAGTTTGTGCGCAGTGCCATCAAAATCTGGTAAAAGATCTAATGGTTTTACATCGATTGATGGTACGCTAACAGATTGGCTAGTTGATTGATTATGAGCCATATTTGATGTATCTTGGTCTATACCTATTTCAGAAAAACTTAACGCTAAACTTTCAACGTCAGGGTCAATCATAAAATTAACAGTATAATAAAATAACAAATTTACCAATAAAAATGTTAAAAATATAATGCAATAGTAATATATGAAATTTCAGTAAGTTTGTTATGAAATAAAAATGAGTACGGCCCTGGCAGACGCAATATATTGCTGGCTTAATTTAATAAATTTATTAAAATGTTTTAACGATAGAATTATGTTCATAGAACAAACAACTGTAACACAGAGTGCAGGACACTAAGTTACTAGATTATTGATTATTGATACTGATCAATAATAGTAATATTAAAATTAGCAATACAAAAATATTGTATTAGAACTTACTAGTATTATAAAACTTATTTATTCTATTAATTTGAGATAGATGACCATCTATTTATATAAAATTCATTTAATAAATTCCACTTTTAATGCTTTCAATTTGATTTTTAAGTATTTTTAAAGATTCTCTTAAACTTAACTTATTCTAGTTTCAGACTTAGTTTCAGCATACATGTGAAATAAATCAAGGAAAAGAAAGGAATACGAAGACTTACCGGTCTGCAATTATACTTTCTAGCCCTGGTGTATTCCTGGTAATTTCTGTAGTTTATTAAACGGGATGCACGATTTCTTGGTTATGCAAGGATCTGCTGCTGTCCCTTGGTTCGGCAATTAAAGTTCTGGAGAACACGACCTTCTTTGATGCGAAAAGAAACGACCTATTGCCATCCCATCCTCGTCGCCTATTTTATTCTCGATTTTAAAAATTCACTTTTTAAAAGAACAATTTTTCACAAACACAGAAATTACAAAATGAAATACAAAAATGACTTTATTTTAAGATGTTAACAATAACACGGTCATAAAACAAGTGCTTTGTCTTTTACAATTGAGACTAGCTCGTCGCTGCTGGTTATCTCTGCTGACGGTGCATAATGAATGCATCGGCATTATTTCCTGGGATGTATCTTATTAACAAGAATACTTTTTTTAAAGCCAATGAGACCAAATTTTTCTTATCGACTTTTTTCTCAAAAATTAAAAATAAAATAAGCTAGGGAGCAAAGGCGGAGATCCTCCGAAAAATCTTTAAAATGTAGTGAAAATTCCAGGAGATACCCAGAAATGATTTTACTACCCTTTATTCCTATCTAAAATTACAATTTGATATTTATTACAAGCCATTTAGAAATAATCGCTAAAAAAGTGACTTTCATGAGTCCCCATTTAGTTACTTGCATCGCCCTTATTTTGTGGTATAGGACTGTGTTCTATATAATAAACTCCATTTTATTTTTTGTTTACATCATTTCCTGAAGTATTGCCCAGTAATTGTGAATCACTATGTATATTGTCTATTAATTAGCTCCATACTTTGGAGTGATTAAAAACTTTTTTTCATATTTTAGTTCTTTGATCATATCTGCTTTATTTGATGGTCAATTGTTTTATCCTGGGAACTCTTATGTTTGAATTTTCTTCCTAGCTCAAAAACAAAACCAACAAATCCAGTCAGCCACCTAAAATGATTACCCTATACATATTGCTCTTTTTTATAGCCATTCAGTCAGTACATATACATGTCCTGTTCTGTATTGTAATTCACATTATACTAGAACTGATTGATTTAAAAAACTTATTTAACGAAAGGTGAATATCACGTTTATTTAAGAAAAATTTTGTAATATTCTGACAATATTTCTTTATACTATTATTATGTTTATTGTTTAAATTTCAAAATAAATGTGTAACATCAGGCTAAAGGGCTCTATTGTATGGCCATACACACGTTCACACATTTCAAATTTATTTTAATTAGTCTATGTGTCCTTACCACAGATTATAGGTCTATATAAGCTTTGTCCTCACGGGTAAAAAATGTATTTTACTATTGAAATGCCAAATAGGAACATAAAGATTTCTTAGACAATGACCTAGAAAAACAAACTATTGCGTTAACAATTTATGTTTAAAAATAAAAAATTTAATACGTAATGAATGATTCCTGAATAACATTTATAAATATTGTACTAAAGAAATTGTAGACATTTTGAATAAAATGGTGAAATAACTGTGCGTAAATGTGTGTAAGGTCACATAAGGTACTGACTTGCTCCTCACAGATAAGTGAGGTCCGGCTCACCCGGTGTGTGTGTGTGTGTGTGTGTGTGTGTACGTGCGTGCGTGCGTGCGTCAATACGTGTGGGTGAGTGCGTGCGCGTGCGTGTGCATCTGCGAATGCGCGTGTATGCATGTGTGTATCTGTCTGTCTCTATATACAGGATGCCGAATATTCCATGTACATGGAGCTACCATAGGTTTTTGTAGTCAAAACTGTAGTATTAACTAAATTTATCTCTATTCCAAGTTGCCTCGTTTACCCACTAGAGGGCCACAAAGTTGACACAGTGTATATCTTCAGATAGGAAAGTTCACGCAGGTGATTATAGTTCCTCGATGGTAATACTATCTATCACCCTGTAAACACGGGGTCTCCAATTTAAGCCACAACTGATCGACTGGCTTCATGTCAGTGGTTTCCTTTGTGTCATTTTCCTAAGTTGTGTCCATCCTTTCAACTTAGGTACATCCGTGCCGATGATGACCAAAACTCCGAAACACATGTTCACAGTTTGCTTCCTTTATACGGGCTTCGCCCGTGATACCTTTTGATTCTAATAAATCTTCCCGCAGCAACATGATCCTTTTTTATTTTATTTTCCTTGGGTAGTTCCACGCGGATGACTACAGTTGCTTCCTTGGCAACATTGTCTATCGCCCTGTACACAAAAGGTCTTTCAATTGCAGCCACAAATGAGCGACTGGCTTCCTAACAGTGGTTTCCTTTTTGCCTATCAATTGAACTTAGCAGCACGGTGCCGATGAGGGCCATAAGTTTGAAACACATGTATAGCATATTTGCAATGTCAATAAATTGCATTATTGTGCAAATTCAAAAGCAATGATTACAACAAACCACCGCTAAAAGATTGATCCAAGAAATTGCTAAAGAAATTACTTGAGCAGGACTCCATTGTAGGTTGGTACACTGTTGTCAGTCATAGACCGACTCGATGGTATTACCTTCGTTAGTATGACACTTGGACATGGTGTACTTTATTAATATTCTGTTTTAAAATAAAAAGATTAAGATTAATTTTCAGATTGTTAGTTCTGTAAACCTGCAGATGAATCTTTTTGCTCTCAAATAAAAGTTAGAAATTTGTTTCAGATAAAATCCCTACCAGATAAATATTTACAGTACTATAAATAAATTACAAAATTGCCGCATAATGTAAAAAATAAATTCGATGCTTCTCGTGAAAAGAGCAGACGCTCGATATGTCCTCTAACAATATTAGCACGAATATTAAAATCTCATAACTCACAAGTAGACAGTTTATCAACTTTAAATATTCCCTTAAGTTATGCCCTCTTATCATTGCAGTTGACTATGCGCATTTTCCACCATACTAAATTATTTCTTGTACCTTTCCACAATCTATTCACAGATATGCTCAGTGAAAATTAATCATGTTTAAATTTCACAAACGAATAAAAATACATAGGAAAAATTTCAAATACCAATTATTAAAGAAAGATTATTTTAACATGTTATGTACTTTTCACCAGAAAAAGAGTTTAGCTGATGGCGTAGAAATTACTCATTTTTAACATATATTAATGAAAAATAAATTTACTTAAAAATAGAAACGCTGATCTAATACAAGGTGGCCAGCTCAATCTTGACCCATTTTGATCCTTAATAATTCTGGAACGAACGAGGTGCGGTTTTCGCATAGAAGAAATTACATAGAAAACACAAATAACAATTTTGATAATGCTTGATGTCATTGATGTAATTAGTCATAAAATTATGACACATGATTAGAAATAATTCTAATAAGAAATAAATTAATTTTTTCTTCCGCTGTAACTGAATACACACTTCAATTAGAGCTTTATAAATATTATGTGTATTGATATGTCTGATACAACAACCTTTTAGAGGACTATAATATATACGCACGCACGCACGCACGCACGCACGCATACACGCACGCACGTACTCACACGCACACACGCACTCACGCACGCACGCACGCACACACACACAGGATTTTCATTTATGGTTTGCATGCCACAATAAACCAATTTCATGCAATGTGTGTTGGAAGTGCCATAAATATTTAATTTTCAATTTTTCTCACACTAAAATGCCATAATTTTTTCTACATGTTGCCAGATTGTTTACACAGTTTACTCAATCTTTTATTTTGGATACAACTTATGTATTAATACATTTCTGTGATTTTCAAGTATTAACGAAATGTCTATCGACCCAATACCCAATACGAGGTGTTCACCTACCTCTGCCTGGTCTTCGAAGTAGCCTGATTATACACTATTTTACAAAGTAGTCGCTTTCTCCATGGAATCATTTAAGAAGAATGACCACACAAATTAAATTGAACGAAAAAATTTAACATGGGCAAATTTTTAAACTTTGCTGAAGACTTCTAACCTGAAGGGAGTGATGTCACAGGGCGACGGGGGCAGGAGCCTCTGGTTATTTTTAGATCTTAAGAATTCGTTGGTGCGAGAGGTAATTGTGAAGTCACAGGGCGGCGGGCGGGCGGGTGGTATTTATAGTGACATATCAGAAAAACATGCCTGCTTGTGATTGGTTGAGCTTATTATGACGTCGCACATAAGAAAAATCATGCGCAGGGAGATAAAAAAAACAAAGGTGGCTGCTATGTATAGTGGCAAAAATCATGCGTAGTGACATGAGAAAAAACAAAGATAGCTGCTGCCACATATGAGAAAAAAACATGCTTGCTTACGAATGGTTGACCTTATTATGACGTCACATATGAGAAAAATCATGCGCGGGGACATATCAGAATAACAAAGATGGTGGCTGCCACATATGAGAAAAAACATGCCTACTATTGTTGTTGGTTAAACTTATTATAACGTCATACATGAGACAAATCATGTGCATTGACTTGTGAAAAATCATGCACAGTGATACATAAGAAAAAACAAAGATGATTAGCATATTAGTAGCGGTGGTATATGCCTACTTGTGATTGGTTGACCTTAAGTCACACATGAGAAAAATCATGCGCGGTGACATCAGAAAAACAAAGATGGCTGCGTGTAGTGGCAAGTATTTAAAGCGAGATTAGGTTGGTTTGGATTTTTTGTATTAGGTACTTAGATTGATGGAAGTGAGAGAAGATAATAACACATTATTTGTTGATTCGCACATTACAAATACATACACTTGGAGCAGTTTCAATTTGTGGCATAACGTGTATCATGCCATAATTTGTGTTTGGCCAGAGTACAGGATGAGGCATACACAAAGTGCCATAAATATAGTGGCACCTGTCTATATACACGTCTTTACAAGACATACATTTTTATTTTGATATTTGAATTTAGCCTGTTATGGAACAATTTTTTTATGATTATGAAACATTTTTGCCGGTTTATAATGTAAGTCACATAAAGTCGAACAAAAGTGTTTTCAAGATAATCAGTAAAATTCACTATTTAAGCGACACCCACCACCCTAGAAGTTCCCTTAGGATGCATTTCCGGGCATACGTTTATAGAAACTTTTCTTACTGTTTCTGCGTCCAGAATCATTTCCTAAACGGGCGGAAGGAATTTTGGGACACCCTCTATATTAATACATTTTTGGAAAGAGCAGAATTTTCCGACCTCAAATATATATACATACTTAACTTCCCTATATTTATTATCATTATTATATACAGATAGACAAATTTTGGAACAAATATTAGCATAGCTATTTTCACAGGACAAATTATAATGTTTTTTATCGTACAAACATCCTTTTCTACTTTTCATTCCAAGAAATTGTAATTTAACGATAATAAAAATACCCACGAACACTTTATTACAAAATCTTGAAAGAGCGTTAATGTCTATATTTTGTATTTGTTGCTTTATTTAAGTTGATGGAAGTGGGGAGATTATATCACATGATTTGATGATTAGCGCATTACGAATGAGTACGAAGTTGGAGTAGTTTTAATTTGTGGCATGACGTGTATTATGCTATCAATTTGAGCATGTGCCAGAATTCAGCATTAGGCACACACAAAATGCCATAAATATAGTAATACCTGTGCAGTTGTGCACTAGACAAACACAATCATATGGACACAATTCTTTCATTTTTTGATATTTGAGTTTAGCAATTTTTAAAATGGATTTCTGAATAAATTTTGTTCTATGGAGATTATTTTAAAAAAATGACCCATTTTATAAATCTCATAAAGTTGTACAAAAGTGTTTCCAAGATAACCAGTAAAAATCACCATTTAGGCCTCACCTCCCTGTACCTATATTAAAAAATTTGTAGGAAGAGCAGAAAAGGAAATTTTTGATGCTAAAATTTTTTTAAGACCTTTAGTTCTTGTACACATACTGAATCACAATTTTATTTTATTATCTTCTTTAATAATGGTGTGGGGTGGCCTTTGGCATACAAATACTCTTTTCATTTCAAAAAATTGTGAATTAAAAGTAATAAAATACACCAATAATTGTTCATTGGTATTGGTATTTCAAAATTTAAGAAGAAAAGTTTAAATGGCACCATTTAGATTGATCGAAGTGGGAGAAGAAAAATACGTTATTGGCGGATTCGCACATTACTAATACAAATGTGAAGTTGGAGCAGTTCTAATTAGGTAGCATGACTTGTCCATGCCATAAATTGAGCCTGTGTCAGAGCACATGATAAGGCATATACAAAGTGCCGTAAATATAGTAACACCTATGCACATACACAAACACACAAATCACAAATAATTATTAAGAAATTGAAAAATTAACGGAATAAATAAAAAAAATTGTGGTTAACAAGTAACAGCGAACGACCTTCCCAATCTTGGTCTGGCGAGATTTTGGTCAAATATTAACGTATCAGACCAATTATATTCAAAAAAGGACTAAAAATACAAACATTTTGACGTTTATTTTTTTCTTATATCTTATAAAGGAAATTTATCGTTATAATAATTATTTTAAGGGTGGTCTGGCAAACGGTTGTGAGAAAAATAGGGATGCCAGACTTAAATTTTTATTTTCTACTGATCATAAGCTACCAATTAAAAAAAAATTACCTGATGTTTTATGCATCAATTTTACAAGAAAAAAAATAGAATAGAAATTAATTAGAAAAAAAAGCTTTAGGCAAGTTACAAAGCGCCAGACCGGTGGTTTATTATTTAACTAATATCCAGAAAGTAGATAAGTATATTTTGCTACTTATTCCAGATGACCAACGTTTCTTGGCGGTCGCCGCTTGGACTATAAGACATGAATGTTTGGTTCTGAACTGTCACAGTACTGATGGAAAAATACACGTTAATCTGTTGGAAAATTATTTCGGTGCCCCACACATATTTTTAGTCACATAGGTTCCAACAATGCTGTGATAACTCACTCAAATATTTATTTGATACTTTTTTAGTTCATTTTTATTTTTAAGGATTTTCTTATAAAATAATGTCTAAAAAAAATTAATACAAGGTGCCCACCTATATTTTGACCCATTTCAAATGCTTGTATCTTCGGGACTATTCAAGATATTAAGATGTGATTTTCACTATTCATTTTATTATTTTTTAAGTTTTTTTCTAGAACCTTTCCTTTTCAACTTCCGGTTATGGCAGAAAAAGGCATGCCCATTTTCAGGTCGGGACAAATTTGTTATTTCAAATGGAACACCCTGTACATTTTTAAATATTGAGGAAGCTTGGTTTATCCTCTTTCCAAAATCCTTTCACAGGTTGAACGAAGTGGTAGAAGAAGAACACATTATTGGTTGATTAGCTCATTACTAATACAATATACAAAATTGGAGCAGTTCTAATTTGTAGCATGACGTGTATCATGCCATAATTTGAGCCTGTGTCAGAGTACCGGATAAGGCATACACAAAGTGCCATAAATATAGTAACACCTGTGTACATACTTAAACACAAAAGCCGTATAGACACACTTTTTTTATTTGATATTTGATTTTAGTATTTTTTTAAAATAGATTTCAGTGCAAATTCTTTTTATATGGTGTTTGCAAGATAATCAGTCAAAAATCACTATTTAAGCGCTATCCCTATAAGAAGTTCCCTTAGACAGCATTTCCCGAACATACGCTTGAAAGAACTTTTGTTTACTATTTTTGCGTCCAAAATAAACTCCTCTAATTGGACGGGTGAGGGGGATTTTGATACACCCCTATATTAGTACATTTTTAGAAAGTACATTGTACATATCCAGCTTCCCTATATTATTTAATATTAATAAGTTAGGCAAATTTTTAAGAAACAATTTGCGTCGCTGCTATATTTTCACGGGACAATAAACCAGAATGACCTTTACCTATTTTTACTTTTCATTCCAAAAAATTGTACAGCGGAACAAAAACTGGCCTGATTTGGCCTCAATCGCTCTATTTTCATCTTCCAATCTCCTAAATCAATAGTATTTAAAAAAATCATCAATAAAACAACATGTAGAATAGTAGCACCGAAACTGACCCGATTTAACCCCTAACGGTGAACTTTAAATGACCCACTTAAATCACCATAATTTTTGCCCAATTCAGAGTACATAATGAGACATACACAAAGTGCCATAAATATTGTAACACCTGTGCATATAACACACAAGCAAAATAAATGATCGCAAAAACACTATAGAAAGCAGTGAAACACAAACTGACCTAATTTAGTCTCAATCGATTTATTTTTATCGACCCATATTGTATATCACCATAACTAAAAAATTATCAATTCAATCAATCATATAAACCAACGAAATATAAACTATCACCATTTAATGCTAGCCGATCTATTTTCATTGACCTCTATCCGAAATCACTATAATTTAAAGAATTATTGATATAACGCTATAGAAATGTGGTAGAACACACTCTCCTGATTTGGCCCCAATCGGTCTTGTATTTTCATCGATATTTAGTAAATTACCATCATTACAAAATATCTATGAAACAATAGAAACCAACGAAATACAAAGTGGCCTAATTTTACTCCAATTGATCTATTTTCATCGAGGCATATCCGAAACTATTATAATTTAAAAAAAAAATCGACAAAACATTAGAGAAAGTAGTGAAACACAAACTGGCCTGATTTGGCCCCAATCGATCCATTTCTATCGATCCATATCGTAAATTATCATAATTTATAAAATGTCAACTAGACACCTTAGAAAATAACGGAACAAAAACTGACACCAATCCGATCTATTTTCATTTACCCGTATCCGAAATCACCATAATTTAAAAAATTGTCGACAAAACGGTATAGAAAGTGGTGGAATACAAATTGACCCGATTTGACCCTAATCGATCTTTTTTTTATGGACTCATCGTAAATCACCATAGCTTAAAAATTATCTCTAAAACATCATATAAACCAACGGACCATAAACTGACCCAATTTGACCTCAATTGATATACTTTCATCGACCCATGTCATAAATCACCATAATTTAAAAAATTAACGTCAAAACACTGAAAACTTGTGGAACACAAACTGGCCTTATTTGGCTTCAAGCGATTTATTTTCATCGACCCATATCCGAAATCACCATAATTTAAAAAAATAATGACCAAACATGAGAGACCGCTAAAACACACACTCACCCGACTTGACCCCAATCGATCTGTTTTCATCGACATATATCGTAAATCACCATAAGTTAAAAATTATCGTAAAAAACGTTATAGAATCCAACGGAACAGAAACTGACCCGATTTGATTTCAATCGATCTATTTTCATCAATTCGTCCGAAATCACCATGACTTAAAAAATTATCAATAAAACACCGTAGAATAATTTTTAGCGATATCCCATAACCTCAGCATATTTTTTTCCTAAAACTATACGCTTGTCGTGTACGCCATTATGCAAATCGAAATTAGGTATAATAATATGTCCACTCGGATAAACATACCACCGCGCACCGAACTGAGAACTTCCTGTCTGAAGCCAGTTAAAGATTAGTCCGAATACACTTTATAAATGCACAGACGAGCGCTGGATACGTAACCGCGAGATGTGGCAACGAAGCTTAGCTTAATATTCCATTACCCAGGGGCGCTCTAATCAGTCTATTATTGTCATGCCAGAAATATTCCAGAGTATACTTACACAGATTTCCTAAATTGTGGCACATTACACACTGTTTTCTTAAAAATTTCACCGTAACAAAATATGTTGTTATAAAGTCAAAACGAGTGGAAAACCATGTTATGTGATGGAAACAGAAGTAGATGCGGGAATTAGACAATTCCATCCTTTGACAAGGTGAAGTCATAATGATTGTAATTAGTGGCATGACGTGTATCATGCCACAATTTAAGCCCTTGCCAGAGTACAGGTTGAGGCATACACAAAGTGCCTTAAATATAGTGCGGCCTAAACACACACACACACACGCACACGCACACGCACGCGCACGCGCACGCGCACGCGCACGCGCACGCGCACGCGCACGCGCACGCACACGCACACGCACACGCACACGCACACGCACACGCACACGCACACGCACACGCACACGCACACGCACACGCCCACGCGCACGCGCACGCGCACGCGCACGCGCACGCGCACGCGCACGCGCACGCGCACACGCACACGCACACGCACACGCACACGCACACGCACACGCACACGCACACGCACACGCACACGCACACGCACACGCACACGCACACGCACACGCACACGCACACGCACACGCACACACACACACACACACACACACACACACACACACACACACACACACACACACACGTTCCTCAACATTTATGGCAGCACATACTAAATCCTCAATTATGGCACTTCGTGAAATATGTTCAATGTTTATGGCTGCTTTTATAAGAAGTGTATAAATCTGGGAATTTTAGTTTTACACTCAATAGATTTGAATTTATAACGGAAATTCATTTGTGGAAACCGTTGCCAATACTGAGTATGTGTAAAAAAGTTGCCTTAAGTATGCAGGTATAAGAAGATGTGTAAGCAGGAAGCCATTATTATAGCCTTATAGGAAGTGTGTAAATTACCTTGTTGCCAAATCAATCGGTTGCCACAATTATTAGGTATTGGTAATGTGTAAGTGTTAATATTAAAATAGAACAGATTTTAGGTCATTTACAGTTCTAATTGCCGATTGTTTGGAATTAATGTCTTGAATCCATTGAATTTTAAAAACTATTTATTTATGCAGTAATGATAAATATTTACCAGAAATAATTCGAAGCAGGTTTATATGCACATAATTTTTTATTTAAAAAATTTGTACCATGAAAAAATTTTGTTTGAAAAAAAGGGTTTTCGCGTACTTAGAATATTTCAAAGAAACCAAACAAATTATAAAGCGCTAGTTAACAAAATTTACTGTGTTAAGAGGAAAAAAAGCTGGCATAATGTCATACAGTATTTTTTTTTGTGTCGGGACTCCTAAGAAAGAACGACCCCGAAGTAAAGAATAGTCATTTGAGGCTAAGGCAATATTTGTTAATTCACCAATTTTTAAAAAATCCCAAATAATTGGAAATTAAAATTGAAAATGGCCTAAAATCTGTTTTATTAAAAAAATGAAAGGCATTCGAATAATTCTAAAATTATTTATTTAACTTTAGTACATTCAACTCAAAAAAAATCTTAAACATGTGTTTACAAAATGTAAGTCTAAGATATGTTTACAAACTACAAATATTATTTAATCATAACTCTTCGGTTCTTCTGAATTTGGTTTTTAACACAATATTTTATATTCATCCACGATCTAGTTGACAGTGTAGGGTATTTTGCAATACACTCATCGCATGTTTTTTTTTGTAGGTACAATATTTTTTTTAATATTAATTTTAAAAAACTCCAAAACTGCCAGCATTTCTTTATTTGACCATGCCTTAGGTTTTCTTTCTATCTTTTTGTCTAAGAAATAAACAATACATTAGAATGTCAATGCACTTCTATAGAAAGCTCGTTGGAATTATTTGTGAAAAATCATAAATCATCCAGAGTATATTTTAGCAAAATCAAATCACTTCAAGAGTAGAGACAAATCTATAACGTTGAAAACTCAGACCAACGTACAGAATTGGTTATTCAACACCAGAGGAAATACCAGGAGAAGAATTCGCAATCTGACGCTCAATTAACACATATATTTAAGGAGAAAGACTCAGTAAATGAAGAAAATTTACCGGAAAAGCCAAAATGTCTTTTTTCCTAGTGTGGCAAAAAACCACGTAAGATCACGAAGTAAATTTCAGACGAAATTTATTATGTCACCAGAGAAAACAAATCAATTTAGCGTCGAGGAGACTGACAGTGAGAACAAGCTAAAATCAGAAGAAGAAAGAAAATTGTTACCAAACTATGGCCAATGTCCCTAAGATTACCCCTCCCTACCAACGATGCCCATGCCAAGCACGTTCGAAGCGACGGACGGACACAGGCTCAGAGGATGAAAGAAACCAATCAGAAAGGCAAAATTAAAATTGAGATCTTTTTCGCGTAGAGCCGAAAATATGTAAATATTTAGTTAAGTTCATCTTAAATGTTAGCGTTGTAATCATTTTCATTTAGTCAGAATTAATTCTCTTTTCAATTTTCAATCCGCAAATAACTGGTCTCTCAAAATCCGGAGAGTCAGCGTGCCCTAATTTAGCAACTTTTTTTATAGGATTCTTGTTGAAATTATTTTTGAAAAATCATAAATAATTCAGACTATATTTCAGCAAGCCAAGGCTCTCCAGTAAACGCTGAGGCCCTGTGCGTCCTGAGTTGCATAGCTATATCCACCTCACTGACAGCCAGTGCATGATTGCAATTCCGTTCTGCAGTAAATCCGATAGGATCACTAAAATAGAAGAGCGCCAGAAGAGAAAGACCGTAGCCAGCAGGGCGACGACGATGAAGTCCCAGGAAATTCAAAACTACCATGTCGCAGCATGTACATCAGGCGGTACAGTAGCAAACCAGAATGTATTTTCTGTCATACATACGAGACCGAGGATGTCGCGGCATGTACAGCAGGTGGTGTAGGGGCCAAGCAGCACCTAGTTCCAGCAAGCCTTCGGAAAATCGAGGTCGAAACATTCCAGCCATCGGCAGCCGGCAAGCTTAGATAATTAAACGCGGTCCACGGCCGTACCCTCAGGGGCATGTACACACGTGTTTCTACAGAGTGCCTCCGGAGGGCCCTTGAGAAAGCCAGACCCGAGTTGTTCCAGGGTCAGATGGAACGAGTTCCTACCGATGTCGTTCCCGAAACCCCCGCGCAAGCGGGATCGAAAAGCTAACCCTCCAAGTGGGTCTCATCATCCAAGGCGGAAGATCCTGCGAACATGAGTGACTATCGCGCCATGTAATTAATTGCAAATAATATACTTACCTATATTTATCACTTCTTTATCTGAAATATTTAAGTAACATAAGTGCAATGTAAAATAATGGAATATATTAAGACTGGGTTTTGTACAAATTTTATTTTACTGTAATAAAAACAAAGTTTTTAATTCCAGACGAGGTAATGTTGTCGGCGCTAGAGCACCCAGTTAATGAGCGATTGGGGAACGAAACCACGGCTCACGGGAGGAATATAACTGCATTTTAAATTTTGTGGACCAGTCAGGCTACTCACTCCGCTCTTAGCGTCGACACAGCTCCGCAGGACTTACAAATATTTTCTAATTCAAATTAAACGTTATTATTCTAAGACTTTCCAATTTTCAGGGTACTACAGCATAAGGTATGTAAGCCACTTTGCTGCAAGATGTCTGGCAGTACCCCTAAACTTGGCGCTGGTGGATTTAGGGTTATACCATATCTCAATATTGAAGCGTGGAACCTAAGCAATATTTTAAGGCATGACTATTAGTACTGAATGAAGAAGTTTTGCAGAAAAAGAAGTGAAAAAAAAAGTTGCGAAAATGCGATGCTATCCCAGATTACTTCTTGACCATTAGTAAAATAATTTTTTCGTAATCAAAAGGAAAATTTATCCACCAGTTTTTTTTATAATTTTCGAAAATTCTTTTCTGTAAAGTTATGACATTTTGAAATTTAATGAATCATTTAAATTTCAAAATATCAACTTTACAAAAAAATAAAAAATTTTCGAAAATCAAAAAAAACGGGTCAATAAATTTTCCTCCTGATTACGAAAAAAATATCGTGCAAGTATTTTTTCTAATAACTTGAAGTAATCTGGGGTGGCAGCGCAATTTTGCAACTTTTTTCCAATATCTTTTTCAATTTTTTTTTTGCAAAACTTCTTTATTCAGTGCTGATTGTCATGCCTTAAAATCTTGCCTAGGATCCATGCTCCGATACTGAAATATGGTATAACTTATATCCAATAGTCAGCACTGCCCTAGGCGGATACAAGTCTACCCCTAGTTGCTGGTATCATAAAGGTAAACTAAATACCTAAACAACCATATAGATGATTTGTAATATACTGCAAATCCTAGATATATATATATATATATATATATATATATATATATATATATATATATATATATATATATATATATAATTAAACATGATTTGAAGGAAACAACTACTCAGCGGGCAAATACCCCGACCTGCATTGAAATACACATTCAAATCATAGATGGATCGATAGCCAATATCATTTGTCAATTCCTAACCAGACATAGACCGGTTTCGAACTTATTTGTTCTCTTCAGTGCCAGTATACCAACGAGGATGGCGCTCTCGGTCATCCTATCCGCCACAGAGACATCTATGATGTCGGTCGGATATAGCATTCAGACCATATGAGAAGTTTCATACCTCTCACCACTATATATATATATATATATATATATATATATATATATATATATATATATATATATATATATATATATTATGATTGTTTGGTCATGTAAATTAAATTATGTCACTAAATATTCATGTAGATGATTTGTAGTATGCTGCAAATCATCTACATGATTATTTAGTCATTTAATTTACCTTTATCAAGCCAGTGTGCTACTAGGGAAATTGTATGCGACCCCTCCCGTAACTCAGTTGTTCCTTGGACTTTAAGCAAATTTACACTTTTCAGTGCTCCCCTTCTAAAAGAGAAATCGCACAAATATGTACCACAGTAGATTTTTCCAGAGTTTCATAGTCTGGATCTGAGATCCGGAAAAATAACTCTTCGGGGGTGACGCCAAAAGCGATGTAGCGTCAGGGGTACCGCTACCTCCAGGTGCTCGCGATAGTGTCTCGTTCCTGTGCTGCCCACGTCTATTCCACGACTAAAAGAATGTACCTGCGTATTTGATGACATCCGTGCTACTACGATGCCCACGTTGAAAGCGAACCCAGAGAACTACCGAGGACGGAAGACGGTGAAATATTATAACCATAAAAGAATAATTATGTTTTATTAATCGAAACTTGACGACAAATAATTTCAACTTCGTAATTTCCAAATTAACTGTTAATTTAACAATGACATTAATTCGAGCATAATTCACCACTCGGCAGTCTGAGTTCTGCAATACAACACTACACAGCCAATTTAGGATAATGCAAATTAACCAAACTTGTTCATATATTGTACATTTAGTGTTTAATAAATAATAAAATAAAAGCTGATCCACATCTTATTATTACGAAAGTGAAACAAGAAGCAGCAACAACGAATAAGAAGAACCATTTAAGAATTGCCTTCTAGAAAAGAATTATTAAAAGAGCAAATGCGCGGTGTACTATATAACAAGAGCCATCAAATAAAAATTAAACAAAATAAAATCAAATTAAAACAATTCAAAGAATTGAGAATATCAGCACCGGGTCCTCGTTATCATCAGCAAAAACACCTCTAAGTGGAATTTTCAACATAACGAAATAACCCCCTATCCAAAATTGGGGTATATTATGCCAGGAAAGCGAGACGTTCGCGGTCCAAATCACTTTTAAAATTCTTTGTCTGATTGCAGCAAAAATATTTTAAAAATATTTGTTTGAATCCAGATTATGAAATTTAACTAATATTTTAGTAAGAATTTTGCATGTGTACAAACAATGATTAAAACCATTAGACTCGTTAATCAAGCTTCACTTATCATGCACGATTTTAAGCAATTTAAAGTAATATTAAATAATAATAACTTAATTTTATATGATTAATGGTACACAATTTTCACATATTAGAAAATGTCACCGACATGGAGGGTGAGACCAAAAAAATATTGATTTTAGATTTTGTGCAGCCAAACATTTAAGAACAAAGAAATAACACCTACTGTTCACATTCACTTTGTCAATGACTGGTCAGTAAAAAAATGGACTATTTTTTGCTCAAATTCGAATATAATTATTTCATGGTTACTTTTGCCAGTGCAAGATAGTTTATTACGATATTTCTTTAAAAAATACATTTATGATCCTTATTCAATTTTTTGCTTGACAGTCCGGAAAAATTTAAACAAAGTACGTTCCTACGTATTTTGTATTGGAAATGTAATAAACGTTCTTACACAAGCAAAAGTACTCAAAAAATGATTAAATTCGACAATGGTATTTGAGGATAAATCATTAACAAACTTTTTTCTTTGCTTAAAAGATGCTTCAGTTTTTATTTTTCAAAAATCCAAATTTTAAACTTTTTTTTTCGCCCTGTATATTGTACATGAAATTTTATGTTACTTAACTACGAGTTTAAATAGATTTAGTAGCATCCACCACTTAATTAATTAAAGAAATATGAGCATATAATTGAAAAAAAATTTCATATGGTGCGGACATTTTCGTTTGTTAATTTTAAATAACATTTAAAAACGGCTTTCGTAAATATGCCCTACTGTAAAGTTTGTGATAGAATTTTTAGTTTAAATCAAATTTAATAGTAATTTTTTGTATATTTTGTATAATTTCTTGCATATTTATATCACTTTTTTCACATTTAAACTAAAACTATGCATTCTTATACACTGTGTTAAATATTGGCAACCTCTACATCCATTATTGTGGTAACTTACACAGATTATTACAAATTGATGTATAGAAAGAAATGGAAATAAGAAAATAATATTGGTTAAATTCTCATTAGGTAATAAAATGAATAACAAATGATCTGTAGTAATAATTAAATGCATGTAGCTTTAAATTAAGGAATTACTTCAGCACAAAATTTTGGCACCGTGTAAGTTGCTATAAATTTGGCAGGTGCCATAACAGTGGTTTAAGTAACACAGATTGCCATAAATATAGTGAAACACACACGCACACACGCACACACGCACGCACGCACGCACGCACGCACGCACGCACGCACGCACGCACGCAGCACGCACGCACGCACGCACGCACGCACGCACGCACGCACGCACGCACGCACGCACGCACGCACGCACGCACGCACGCACGCACGCACGCACGCACGCACGCACGCACGCACGCACGCACGCACGCACGCACGCACGCACGCACGCACGCACGCACGCACGCACGCACGCACGCACGCACGCACGCACGCACGCACGCACGCACGCACGCACGCACGCACGCACGCACGCACGCACGCACGCACGCACACACGCACACACGCACACACGCACACACGCACACACGCACACACGCACACGCACACACGCACACACGCACACACGCACACACGCACACACGCACACACGCACACACGCACACACGCACACACGCACACACGCACACACGCACACACGCACACACCCACACACACACACACACACACACACACACACACACACACACACACACACACACACACACACACACACACACACACACACACACACACACACACACACACACACACACACACACACACACACACACACACACACACACACACACACACACACACACACACACACACACACACACACACACACACACACACACACACACACACACACACACACACACACACACACACACACACACACACACACACACACACACACACACACACACTCACACACACACACACTCACGCACACACGCACACATGTTGTGGGGACTTTGAAAGTGTATACGTAGCCATGTTGGTTACGTCATGCTGATTACGCAGGTATTTTTCATTTTACAATACACTCGCTCGTTTTCGAATACACTCCGAAAATTATTGTGGGGACATCTTATAGGTAATATAAATTGTGTATACGTGTACCCACTTTAATTGTCAAATAAAACTTGTGTATACGAGTCCCCACAATAAATTTAAAATGAAATATGTGTGTAAGTTCCCGCAATAATATATGAGTCTTACTTTTGTGCATACGATGAAATATTTAGTTTTTTTGTAGTTTTTCACTTTTATTTTAAAAATTACTTCTAAGATAGCGATAATCGGTTAGTGAATTATTCGATTACAAATAATTATTTGATCTGCAAACTAATTTTTTTGACCAGCAAATTGCGAAATTGGACAGCAAAGATATTTTTTTTAGCAAATTTACCGGCAAAAGTTATAATTTGTTCAGCAAAGTCACGATTTGCGTATTGTTCACATTTTGTCGATCAGAAAATTATTTTTTAGATCAAATAATTAATTTCCGATACTTATTCATTGTACAGAAATTTGTATATTAAATTTAATTATTAATTATTAATAATAAATAATATTACAAGAAAATGAATATATTAATAAAAATTTACTTTACACTTTAAACGGTGAAACGAATTTTTTTTTATACCATTCTGTTCATCATTCAATATATTGACCATTTGCTTTTCAAAATTTTTTTTACCCATCATTTTCAGGCAGGTATGAATTTATTTACCTATTTATATTTTTTCTGAACCTACGACACGCATGCGCGTCTTGTAGGCAACACAGTAGCTACCAAACAATCGCTTTTTTTAACACTAAAATTTTAATAAAAAAAGCAATACTTCAATATAAAAGTTTAATAACCCAAATTAAAAGTGTATATTCTACAGACATATATGTATGTATCTCAACATAAAAATACATTCTAGGCATTAACAAAAAAAGCATCAACGTTAAAAAAAAGTAACAAATAAAATACTAAAATCGAGGGTATTCTGTAGAATAACTGATTACCAAAAGTTACAAAAGATACGTTTTGACAAGACCAAAGCACTAGCCAAGAAGTATCAGGAGACGTGTTACTTATTATGAGAACAAACCAACAGAACACTGGCGATAGCAGGAAGTTGGTTTCAAAGTTTAAAGTCCCGTCTACGGTCAGGGAAAGTTTTGTACAATGACGAGATCTAAGAGAAAATCTAAGACAAAATGTCAGAAAATCCAGGAACACGGTTGTAGCAGTTGATAAGATGAAGCCGTGGATTATTCTGAAAGATAAATGGCTAAATCAGAGTAGGTATGATTTTATTTCAAATGTCAGGTTCACTACGCGTGAGATGGCGATTACATTTGATATACCAGGCCTACCAGAAGCCAGAGTAGGTTGGGATTATATTTCAAATGTCAGGCTCACTACGAGTGAGATGGCGAGTACATTTAATATACCAGGCCTACTGGAAACCAAATAAAGGTGGGTGGATGTGACATTTTGGGTGTCAGGCTCTTTACGAGTGACATGGATTTGATGTTTTATATATATATATACATATATATATATATATATATATATATATATATATATATATATATATATATATATATATATATATATATATATATATATATATATATATATATATATATATATATATATATATATATATATATATATATATATATATATATATATATATATATATATATATATATATATATATATATATATATATATATATATATATATATATATATATATATATATATATATATATATATATATATATATATATATATATATATATATATATATATATATATATATATATATATAGGGTGTTCCATTTCGCGTGGGCGCTACATAACTTGTTATTTTAAATGGAACGCCCTGTATATTATTGCATTTTTGAATTCCTTGGTTAATTTTAGGTGGAGTTTATTGAATATACATGGTGTTTAAATCTTACCGTTTTCGAGATATTCAGTTGTTTTTGAAAAAAAATCACGATTTCAGCTCTCTAAATGAGGCTAAATAACATTTAAACCATAAGAGTTAGAAACGTGCAGTTTTCACAGTTCGTTTTGGCATAAATTACTCTATTTTGTCATCTATGAGCAAAATATGTACGTTATTCAGACTTGAAAATACTGAGACCTACATTTAATAATTTTACGAGTTGAAAAACTTTTTTTTTCAAATAGAATAACCCATATTAATTATCATGGCTGAATGCAAAATTGAATGCCCGTTCGACTGATATATGGTTGTCCATACTTATCTCTAACAGTTTTCCAGATAAATCAGGTTCTTTTCTAAATTACGAAAAAAGTAGCTATGTAATAGCTTCAAGAAGGCCTTGCAAACAATATTTATTACACTGTTTGACATACAAAGCAAATTAAATGTCACTCTAGTTTTGATTAACGTTGACGTTGTAGTTATTTTGTTAAGTAGAGAGTAAAAAGTTTATTATAATATTTTCAAATTGTCGCTGACGCAGGAAGAAATGATGGTTTTGGTTTTAGTTTTTGTCCTCGGTGAGTGCAAAAGAAATTCGTTATTGGCATCATGAATTTATGCACCGCGCTATCCAGACAGACCACATCCACGGTGTAAAACCTTTCAACTAGTGCTTGATAGGTTTTTAAATACTGGTAATATTCGACATACAAAACGAAATCACCTTAAAACTGTAGTTACGGAGGAAAATGAATTTTTTGTGCTGGGGTGTATTCAGGAAAACCCGCAAATAAGTGTGCGACAAATTAGTCACACAACGGGTATTAGTACAACGTCGATACATAGGATTTTAAAAAAGCACAAGTTATCATCCTTATCGCATCCAATTACACCAAGAGTTGCTAGAAGTAAACTTAAAGCGGAGACTGGAGTTTTGTCAGTGGGCACTTGAAATGTTAAATCAAGATGATGATTTTTTTTAAACGGGTCATGTTCTCTGATAAGGCTACTTTCATAAAAATGGTTTCGTTAAATCGTCATAATTGCCATTATTATGATACAGTAAATCCTCACCAATTCCGGACAACTCATAGCCAACACTCATGGTCTTTGAACGTGTGGGAAGCAATTTTGTGAACCCATATCATTGGACCATTCTTATTTGACCAGCATCTAACTGGAGCAGTTTATTTAAACTTTTTAACAAACACTCTAGAAGATTTGTTAGGCGACATTCCTTTAGCTACACTTTGAAGAATGTGGATGCAACATGATGGTGCTCCACCTCACAATGCCACTGCGGTTCGTTAGTTGTTACATGAAACTTTTCCCAACAGATGGATTGGGCATGGGGGACCAGTGAGTTGGCCTTCAAGGTGTCCAGTTGCAACTTTTTTTTATGGGGATTTATAAAAAGTAAAGTTTACGTTACACCACCAACTACCGCGGAAGATATGCGGCAGCGTATTACAGTAGCATTTCAAGAAATTACGTCACACATGCTGATCAATGTTGAACAGTCTTTTGAAAACCAACATGCCAGTAAATATTGACACTGTCAGTCCCAAGCCTGATAAAATATGAGGGAAAAGTTGTTTTGCAAGGCCTTTTTGACGCTGTTACATAGCTACTTTTTCGGACTTTAGAAAAGAACCTGATTTTTATGGAAAACTGTTACAGATAAGTATGAACAACCTTATATCAGTCGAAAGGGCATTCAATTTTGCATTCACCCATGACAATTAATATGGATTATTTCATTTGAAAAAGAAAGTTTTTCAACTCGTAAGATTATTAAATGCAGGTCTCAGTATTTCCGAGTCTTAATAACGTACACATTTTGCTCATAGATGGCAAGATAGAATAATTTATGCCGAAACAAACTGTGAAAACTGCACGTTTCTAACTCTTACGGTTTAGATGCTATCTAGCCTGATTTAGAGAGCAGAAATCGTGATTTTTTCAAAAACGACTAAATATATATCGAAAACGGTAAGATTTAAACACCATGTACATTTAATAAGCTCTAGCTAATATTAACCAAGGAATTCAAAAATGCAATAATATATAGGGTGTTCTATTTAAAATAACAAAGTTATGTAGCGGCCACGTGAAATGGAACATCCTGTAAAGCTAAAAAATATTTTCTTTACATGGCCCACATGATACCAGACAACTTTTATTAAAACCATTTTTTTATAAATTTTACAGTTACATAGTTACAGAAGAATCCCTCTTAGGTGGAACACCCTGTATATATATATATACACATACACATATACATATACATACATATGCACATATATATATATATATATATATATATATAAAATATATATATATATATATATATATATATATTGTTGTGATAATGAAGATTGTTGTATTGTTGTATTTTTATTTATATTTTGTAAAAATTTTGAATTGTTTTATTAAACTGTTGTAAAATTGAAAATTTTGTGATTTATTAAAATTTATGAAAATTGGCGCCTTTATTTTAAATTTGTATTTGTTTTATTTATGCCCTTGTATACCCAAACTAGCTCAGATTTAATTTTGCAAGTTTTTACTTACTGTTTTATTTTCTTTTGCTCTTTCTCAGGATGCAGGTTCACTATGTTTCTATGAATAGTATAATTTCAAATTTAAATACACAAAATCAGTACACATCCATAAAAAAAAAACTAAACACTTTAAGAAAACAATAAAGGAGTTGTTTTAATTTAATATTTTTTTAAAATTTTAACAAATAAAATTACAATCTTAACTTAAATTACCCAACCAAATTTTAAATCTCGAGATTTTACCTTATGTTTTCTATCCTTGCAGTTGGCCAAACTGTGTCGTTTCTTATTTCTGTCTCAGCTGTTACCACGCTTTAATGTTCAGATATGGCCGCTCCAATTTCCTACTATACTTGTGTAGTTTATTTACTTTATTTTTGTGATTTGTCCCCAGCTGGATTTCTTATAACAGGTAAGTACTTACAAAATTTTCCACTGTTTCTTTATTTTTCTGGCTTGAATTCGTATTTTAAACCCTTTTACTTACAACACTTTACTTCTAACCTTGATTTTCTTTATACATTTCTTATTTTATTTTCTTCAATCCGCAAAATTTTCAAAAACTTTTTCAACTCCTCTTCCAATCTTTTTTATCAATAACAACCAACTATCAATTTTTTTCTCTGCTTACTTTAATTTTGTATATAGTAAAAAATCACCAAATTTCAAATATGTCAAATATTTTTGATTTTGAAAATAAAAACTTTTATGCTACCTTTTTGTTGCCTTTTTAATACAATATTCTTTTCTTGATACTTTCCTGAGCATTTTCTGTAAATTAGCATGTGTTATGTTCAGTATAAAAATTTTTATCTTTCACATCTCATTTTTAAAAATTTTTCTTAACGAGTGCCCTATACTTTTAAACAAACTCCTTTTTATATATCTAGAACTTATTAACTACTCATAACAAATCTTTTCATATTTAGATTAACATATCTTTGCTAAAAAACTAATATTTTTGTTTCTACATTTTTGTAGGCTGTCGAAATTGGTTTCACCCCTTTTACCACACTTTAACACGGTGTCTTGAGCTACCCCCACTCACACACGAAGCACTGAGTGTCTTCTTTTTCCTAATGGCATGTCTTTGCACATCGATGGATTTCCTGTTTAGTTTTTGATGAAAATATAGTTCAACTATGCTGTCACACATACAAAAATCAAGAAATGTTTATGTTTCAACCCCAATATTGGAGAAATTATTATGGCATTCATCTAAACATATTACTGCACCCCTGTTTGGTAAGTTTTATTTCAGTTTATATTCACTTTTACAGACCATGCACTTTTTATGTTTCGTTATGAAAGTTTTTAGATAATTTACAATATTTTCCCCTGTTTATTGAATGTTGTTTTCTTAACTTTTATCTAAAGTTCAATTACATTGACTCTATACTAGATTTTTCATAAATTTCCCCTTTTAAAAGTTTATACTATAACAATTGTCTCTTTTTATAGGTGAAATCTTTCCCCTGAAATTATGCAACTTTTGATACTACTGGAGTTGATTGAAGTGAAATTTTTATATGGGACTACATTGGTGACACCTTTTCGATGGCAGGAAATATACAATAGGTCTCTCGTCAGCTCTGCCAGTGAAAATCCAGGACTTCGACTTGACACCTTTTTCTTGTTTTTTATTTGTTTTTCATTAATTTTTTATGGCCAATTTGGCTTTGCAAATACCTTATAACTAACTACATTTTTGATATGAACAATAAATACTTAATTCTACTACACATATGTTAAAAACTAAATTAAAATTATTTTCAGAAATTGTTCATTCTTAAATGTATGCATGCTACTGTATTTATTAAACCTTTTATTTTTATTGCACGTTTGCACTCTATTTTTGTACCTCTATTTATCTGCATTTTATTATTCTAATGAAAATAATTAAAAACCTTTTAAAATAATTTATAATATTGCTACATGTGATAATATATATATATTAAAACATTAAATGTAATCCCCATGTCACTCGTAATGAGCCTGACACCTAAAATATCACATCCGCCCACCTTTATTTGGTTTCCAGTAGGCTTGGTATATTAAATGTACTCGCCATCTCACTCGTAGTGAGTCTGACATTTGAAATATAATCCCAACCTACTCTGGCTTCTGGTAGGCCTGGTATATCAAATGTAATCGCCATCTTACTTGTAGTGAGCCTGACATTTGAAATAAACTCATAACCTACTCTGATTTAGCCATTTATCTTTCAGAATAATCCATTGCTTCATCTTATCAACTGCTACAACCGTGTTCCTGGATTTTCTGACATTTTCTCTTAGATTTTCTCTTAGATCTCGTCATTGTACAAAACTTTCCTGACCGTAAACGGGCCTTTAAACTTTGAAACCAACTTCCTGCTATCGCCAGTGTTCTGTTGGTTTGTTCTCATAATAAGTAACACGTCTCCTGATACTTCTTGGCTAGTGCTTTAGTCTTGTCAAAACGTATCTTTTGTGACTTTTGGTCCTCAGTTACTCTACTGAGTACCCTCGATTTCAAGGCAGGTAAATCAATTCGTTCTAAATCCTTCTGAATCTGACTCCCTCGCTTTGGACATGTGTTTAGGAGTATACTTAACTAACATTTCGATGGGACTAGCATTCATTGCCTTGATTAAAGTGCAAGTGACGGCACATTTTACAAGTGTATCCCATTTATTTTCAGGATGATCTGCCGCAGAGATGACTAACGCATTTAAAATTGTTCGATTGTACTTCTCACATTGACCATTTACACGTGATGTAGCCAGAGTATTCAACACATGCTTAATGCTATAATTTTCACAAAACAACTGAAAATTATTCGCTGTGAATACCGTTCTCCGATCCCTTATGATACGAGAAGGCGCTCCGAAAAGTACATCATATCGTACATTACCTTAATTACATGTTTTACCCTCGTATCTTTCACTGATTCCACCACAACAAATTTAGTAAAATCACCAACAACGATCAACAAGTACTTTTTCATCTTTTTACTTGTTACAAAAGGGCCTAAATGGTCCACGTGAAGAGTATGGAACTGGTATGAGGGTCTTCTCAATCGGATGTAGTATTCCTTGTTTCTTTCCTGCATTATATTTATAATACAAACATTGCAAACAGGACCTTATACATTTACTGACAGAACTTCTCGTGTTAGCAAACCAATAATTTTCCCGCATCTTCTTAATAGTTTTTTTTTTTCAAAGCAAAATGTCCCCATATCATCATGGTATAGTTTGCAAATCTGACATCTACAACCTCTAGGTACTACCCAAGCTAATTTACCATTTTCTAATCTGCGATAAACTTTTCCATCCTGTAGTTTATAATTTTCGTAATACTGCTTAAACTCAACATTTTTTGTCTTCCTGCAAGATACCTATTATCCTGCATAACTGTTTATCTTGCAACTGCGCAACTAGTATCCAATCTGCCTGAGTTACATCAATTTGATATACTTCGGAAGAAATCGGGTTTCTGTGAAGGGCATCAACATGACTCTTTGTGTGGTCAGGGCGGTATTTCACTGAGAAATTATATTCTCGCACCTTTAGCCACCACCTCGCTACTCACGGAATTAGATCTCTTTTTGTCAGTGCCGTCGAAGTGCGTTACAGTCGGTAAACACCGTAAACTCAATACCTATTAAAAAAAATATATATATATATATATATATAAATATATATATATATATATATATATATATATATATATATATATATATATATATATATATATATATATATATATATATATATATATATATATATATATATATATATATAAATACGTACAGAGAAATAGCTAGATGCGGGTTAATTACGAACAGTAAAAATGATGAAAATAATCGGGTATTCCCGCATAAAGAAAAAATTGCAAGGTGGAAAAATGCAAAATTGCAAATGGCAGAAAGATGCAAACCGTGGACACGTGTTTCTTACTAATTGGTCTTCATCAGCACGGTGTAGCTGAGTTAAAATGATGGACAAAACTCAGAAAAGACACGTATTCATTTTCCTGGGTCCGGAATCCCACGCAGGTGGCTATAGTCGCCGCGTGTGCGATACTTGGATGTCGCTCTCATACAAGAGTCTTCCAAGTGGAAGCCACAAAGGTTGCGACTGGCTGCCTGTCAGTGGTTTTCCTTTAGTGTCTTTTCTGAGTTTTGTCCATCATTTTAACTCAGCACCGTGCTGATGAAGACCAATTAGTCAGAAACACGTGTCCACGGTTTGCATCTTTCTGCCATTTGCAATTTTGCATTTTTCCACCTTGCAATTTTTTCTTTATGCGGGAATACCCGATTATTTATATATATATATATATATATATATATATATATATATATATATATATATATATATATATATATATATATATATATATATATATATATATATATATATATATATATATGTATATGTGTTATATATATATATATATACAGGGTGAGTTTTAAATGCGTAGTTATATTTTAACTCTTAATATATTTCGTCGAGTACAATTGATTGGCACTGTTAAAAAAATTTTTTAAACAAAAAAAATTTTGCATGTACTTTAAAGAACGGAAAGGTAGCGTGGATGACACAGAAACATCAGTTGGCCGCAAGGATTATTCACTGCTGTTCCATGAATCAATCAAACGTCCAAGTCTGGTGGGACAGGACCGTATTCAGATAATTTAATATTTTTGCAATAATGAATTAAGTATGATTACTCACTTAAATTATTAATTGCTATACCCATCCACAATAGAATTATTTTTTTGCCCAGGTTAGCGAACAAAAAAAATTTTAAATAAGAAATTAATATTGTTGCCGAAGCAAGTACCACGTGGAGGTATGAGCTTTACCTGCCAGGAAGTGGTTGGGGTGTTAGTTTGGGTGAGGCTATGTTAGTAAAATTAACAATAAATTCTGAAAACAAAAACTTAAACTCCCTAATAAATAAATTAAACTATAAAAAAATTCTAATACTTACTGAAATAAATAATAAAAAATTGGCATTCTGCACGTACCTAATTGAAATAAAATAGTCTCTTCTATAAATAATCCACATACCCTGGTACACAGCAAAAATAAATCACTAATAATAATCAATAATTAAAAACATACGACTAAAACAGACACTAATAACTATTAAATAATATCACAGTTTCCGAGAATAACACTAATCACTAATAAAAATATCACACTTAAAATGTCACAACTTTACTCGTTGCAATCTTCCCACGGACGAAACATTAATTGTTACAGTGACGGCTGGTGGATTCAGGTTATACAATATCTCAATATTGGAGCATGGAACCCAAGTAATATTTTAAGACACGACTACCAGTACTGAACGAAGAAGTTTTGCAAAAAAAGATTGAAAATAAATTTATCACCCCGTTTTTTTTTTGTTTTCGAAAATTTTTGATTTTTTTGTAAAGTTATGACAATTTGAAATTTACACAATGAAGAATTTAAATTTTAAAATGTCATAACTTTACAAAAAATCACAATTTTCGAAAACCAATAAAACGGAGTGATAAATTTTCCTTCTGATTAGGAAAAAAAATAGTTTGCAAATATTTTACTAATGGTCTAGAAGTAATCTGGATCGGCAGAGTATTTTTGTAACTTTTTTCTCAATTTTTTTTTAATTTTTTTTGCAAAACTTTTTCAATCAATACTGGTAATCGTGCCTTAAAAAAATGTTTGGATTCCATGCTTCAATATTGAGATATGGTTTAGCCTAAATCCACCAGCCGCCATTGAATTGTTATCACTGCACTTGTAAACACGAACTACAACTACAACTGATACAATTTAGAGGTTAGCATCAGTAACAGTTTTAGTTTTCAGCATTATTTTAATTATATAGTATTCTTCTCGGTATTTTTTGTCATTACAATGCCATAAAACGGTTTTATGTATACAACATAATAATATATTAATATAATTATATTGTAGACGTACAACAAGAAATAAAACATTTTGACTCCTAATTTCTTTGCAAGAACTAAGAAGTAAGGTATTTAAGAAAGTTTTAGCTTTATATTTATTTTTTTATTTAATTAGATGTAATCTTTTGTGTCTCAAATATCAGATGCTTTTTTTTGTAGTTTTTTTTGGGTATATTTCTTTAAATAACACAATAAAGAACATCCAGACTATTTAAATATTTTTATTAAAACCATATACATTTTTTATTTTGGCTTCTAAAATATAATTATTAAATAAATATTATTAATATAATATTGTCCTTTAAATAATATTAATTTATTATAAACAGATCTCATTCTTCTACTTCTATCAAACATATTGCTCTTATAATGGTGAATTCTAATTTTAAAATATAGAGATATTAATTTAATTAAATTGCTATAGTGACAGTTAAACGCAATCTGTTCTTTAAAATGATTATTTAGGTTTTTAAATAAGTTTTGATTAATTAACAAACCTAACAATTTTATGTTTAATAAATTGACATTTATTAAATTACTTCTTTTATTTATATAAATTTGAAAGATTTTCTCTGAAGTTCGACATATAAATATTACATCTTCGGAGGGATACGAGAGTTGACCTCTGTCTTTCTGATTTATAAAGGACGTAAGAAAGTCAGCTCTGTCCCCTAACAATGCTTCCACACATTCTTCACATTTTAGAATTTTCAAGAGTTTGGTTACAATATAACCCCCTACATAAATAAGAATTTCATTTTTAAATTCTGATATTTCTGTATTTAGAATGTGGTAATACATATCATCGTCCATTTCTGGTTCATTTATATCTTCTGCTATTCGCTGTCTACCACAGGATTTATTAATAATATCAGAAGGAGACAAAACTGAAATTGTTTCCAATGGAATACAATTTCCTCTAAAAGAATCTCTAAATTCAAGGTGTACAAGCATTTTCTTATACGCGACTTTAAATTGTTTAGCTGTTGGGTTGTTGTTACAACCCCCCATTGCCCTGATTTGCCCAAAAAAAAGTTCAACATGATCCTGGCTAATTTTGTAAGTAGGAATATACGACAATTGATTTTCTTCAATAATATTGTTATAGAGAAATTTTATACTTTCGATACAAAACAACAATCCTATTACCCCCATTTTTCTTACACTCTCACAAACAGGTTTGCCGATCGCTAATTCCAAAGATTTTAAATAATCTGCTGCTTCTGACAAGAATTTATTAAAACCCTCAAAATTTTGTTTGTTAACAGGCTGTTTGTAACCATACTGATACATATTTCTGGAATTCAAGATGTCAAATAAGTTATTGATACATCTAATAAATTTTACTGTAGCTTTACAATCTTTAAACTGCTCTAATTTTAAAGTTTCGTTTAAAAACTCCAAAGCATGTGCTACAGAAGTACTGAATAGTTGGGTGGCTAATTTAACTTTCATTTTTTGGTTTTTAAAGAATAAATATGTGATTTTCTCAATTTATTAGCTAAATGAACACCCTCTTCATCTTGCAATTTCATTAATTTTACTAAATATTCCCACTGAATAATATCATCGTTATCATCAATAATATTTTTTTCATCTCCTAACAAATTTCTTAACAATTTAATCATATGACGGGTAAAAAAATACTGCAATTCTTCTGCCACAACTGGGATCAACAAATGTAGATTGTATATTTTTGGGATCAAAATTACACCCTAACTGTTTGGCCAACGTAACATTGTTCGTAGCTCCATCAAAACATATCGAAACCAACAGTAGCCCCTTTCATTGACTAACTGTAGACACTGTAGCACTAAACTATATATTAAAAAATATCCAAGAGGAAGCTTCCATGACTCATTAATGCAAACTAGTATGAACACGAGTGAATCCTTGGCTACAGGATGACAGTCAGTTTCAGTTTCTACTCCAAAATCTACAAATCCGTAATACTTCGTTCCATCCCACTTCACATGCTGACGAATTGCCATTTCGTCTATAGTTAAGCTGCAAATAAGTTTATAATCTGTATTCTGTCATTTGATTTTTAATAGGTCGAAAACTTCTGCTGTAAATCCGGCCTCGCCATTTATATTTTTGTACCACCTCGATATAGTCTTTGGGTGAGGAAGAGCCGAATTAAAAGTATTACGAACAAAATTGTATGCCTTAACAGAATAATAATGAAGAGTTAATGAAAAGGCTTTAAGCTGTTCGCCATACTTATGTTTATGGTACATCTGTCTCTGCAAAAATTCTTCATTAGGTCCTATCTTACACAAAGTTTCTAATGTTTCATCGGTGACTTTGCCACTGAGTGATTTAATCACCTCAGCAAGCCTAGCAACTCTTTTTTTAATATGGCGAAGACTTGTCCTAAGCCTCTTAATTTTTTTACGAGCTTTAGTCAACTGAGACTTCAGTTTTCGTTTTCGGGGTGTTTCAACCTTAAAAATATTTACATAATTAATAAACAATATTGGCACTATTATTGATTTTTGATTATAGATTGAATGAAGACTTACTTTACGTAAGATGTTTATATTTTTTTTTAATTTAACATACTTCTATTACTTACTGAATGCCAATATTAAATAATAAAGGCCCTGGCAATGCTGACTGAACAATTTGAACAACTTATTTAATATGTTTTTTAAATAAGTATACTTTATTTTTTAATAAGTTAAAATACTTAGTAATAGTAATCAATAATAAATTTTACTTAGTTAACTTACTTTAGAATGCCCTCGAATAGGAGAACTTGGGGGTGTTTTATTTTCCACAAAACCCAAACTAGTAAATGACCTTTGTGGCAATTCTGTCCTTTATATGTCCTGATAAAATCCAGTACTTGTTGATGGCCGTGATTCATTTAACAAAGATATAGCAGCACTCGTCGATGGTTGAAACGAAACAGATGTAGTTTCGGTCAAGCTTTTACTAGTATCCTATAAAAAAATAAGATGTATTATACCTACGTGTTATTGTTTATATTGTTTAAATCCTTTTGATATTTTATCTACAGGATTTTTCCTCATATATTGACACTCCCCTTGTCAAGCCCCCCTGTAGACTTCATTTTAGGAGTTATCGAAAAATATTAAGTTTTATGGATTTTTCTCAATTTTCATAATTTGCAATCAGAAAAAATAAATGGATATTGAGAATGTAAAATTACTAATTGAACTATCCCTCTGCTTTATTGAACATCATTCACCTGAATTTAAAAAAAAATTAAAGGCCCTTGGAAAATTTTACATTTTCTATATTGATTTCTTTTTCTGTAAGAAAATCACAAAAATAAATCCTCGAAAAAATATATTTGAAAATAATAGTATACCTAAATAATACACACCAATTTTTTAATTATATTCTCGAATAAATTTAATAGGTATTTATAAAATAATTTTTCTGCTCATATGGAAATAGTAAATAAACAAAAGTTATGAATAAATACATTATTGTAAAAATAATTTAGGCACAAAATTTTAAATACGTTTCTAATTTTTATAAAATTTTATGTAAGTAAATATTTGAGAACTTCGGAAAAGGTAATTTTTTGGACACTATTAACTGTTTGTTTAATAATTTAAGTAGGTACTGTATTTTTAATAATAATTATTTTAGTGATCTGAATAAACTAATATATATTTCTTTCGAATCTACTTACCATAATGTCCATAATAGGTAAAGCATTTTGTTTTAAATGGAGTGAAAAAGGTGACTTCTCAAAATCATAAGACTCCTAGGTAAAATGTATGTGGCATACATTGGAATTCAGAAACATCTTTTTCCAAATTTAAAGATACTCTCCAAGCCTCTCTTCTCTCAGTATCCTTTGGAACACTAAAAATAATACAATCTTAAAGTACCTATTATGTAAAATCGTAAAAAACGTGCTACTGTCAACTTTAAATATATTAATCCTCTTTGATTAATCCACATTATTGCAACAATTAATAATTATGTTTGCAAATCACATGGAAATGGGAAATACGGCTGTGTCTCCTTAAACAATAGAATATGGCCTCCAAAACAAAAGTAACTTACCAAAATAAATGAATAGATGATTTATCCCTCACACAGTTTGCAGTTTTGTGGTAAACACAACTTTTTATAACGCACCTGGGCATTTTTCACGCTATATAGTCACAAAAATAGCCACTGAATCAAAACCTCACTTCCACAACGAACATCGAAATACAATATGGATGCGATCGAACTGTCGAAGATACCGACACACTGCCTGTGATTGGTGGGTGACAGCAGTGGGGGAATTGTCATCGTGCGCCATGAACTATGTTCTATCTCCCCCTTTCATAAATCTATGTTGATATGTAAACAAGCAAATTGTTGTTTCTGTATCGGTCATAGCGGTTTACGAAAATATACCTGGAGAGGCCAACTCACTCTCGCTGTCTTTGTTATTCTTATAGCAATAGAGAGAATAATAATTGGAAATCGTTCAGAGTGAATTTACGTAAACCGTCTTTAGCGTCATTGACATTAAGTATTAGGTAAATCGAGAATAAGTTTAGTTTCGGTTTAATTGCGTATTGTTCTCCATGTGCTTTTTTTTATTTCAGTTTTGCGATATTTTAACAGTACCTAAAAGTGCTTTTTGTTATTAGAATAGTTCTTGTCAAAGCTTGGATTTTGTTTACAAATAAAGTTACGTAGTTGTTTTTATTTAGTGACTTTTAGTTCCTGATTTGAACTAGATTTTACATCTTAATTCATAGGAATATGCTTGATGTCTGTAATTTGAATCATAAATTGGTTGGTAATGTAATGTACCTAAAAGATAGGTTAGTGTAACTCGCCCATTGACCTACAAATCAGGTCAATGAACCAGCCGAACATATGACTGTTAGAAAACGATTTATTTATTAATAAATTACAGGATTACTTCAAATTATTATAATCGCAGGGTAAGTAACTACTACTTGTTAAAAAATAATAATTCTTTTATAAACTTTGAAAAAACGAAATCAAAATTGTCAGCAGTATTTTATGTTTACTGTTTATCGGAAAATTTGGTTTTAGTTTACGAAACACTTGAAAGAAAGTTTAATTGATGCAAGAAAAAGGCAAACTTGTACATTTCTTATATTAAAAGGTATTTTAAAATGTTTAAAAATTATTTCAAATTGAGCACTTAATCGTATAAGTACCTACGTAATTATTTCATTCAAAATTAATATGTTCGGGAACGAACGTACTGGCTAGGTGATAAATTGCATGTGAACTGCGGCAACATTGTTTGAAGTCAACGCAATATTTCAGATAAAATGAGGAATGTTTCTAGTAATCAGCAGTTCCAAAACAATTTCATCTTGTTTTTTTGAAAGTCAATTACTCAGTTTTACGTGGGAATTAAGAGGAAAAAATGTGTCAGTGGGTTTCTACAGATGTCAAGAATCGGTGGTTTAAATATAACTACGCACTTAAGACTCACCCTGTATATATATGTATGTATCCAACCAACGTTACCAAACCACATACGTAGTGCAGACAACCTTACACCACTTATAAATAAGCTAGAAGAGTACATATCACAAAAATTAAATGTATTTAAGTATAACTTCTTGCGCAATAATAGAGGGGAAATTTTTTCAAATAAATATAATTTTTTAGACGTTTCGTAAACGTTCGGAGACCACACACAGAATACCCCATTTTCAGACCATCTGATATACAAACTTACATAGTACATCAACGTTACCAGACCATGCGCTGTTGCCATTTTTAAGTAGGTCTTTTTTAAGCGGTTTACTCTTTCTGGCGCGAAAACGGTGGATCAGTAAGGTTATGTGTATAAACTCTCAAGCGTGTTGTATCATTTTATATAGGCACAAAATGAATCGTTCAGGACTGTTAGTGCAATTGGCGAAAAATAATGAAACAGGTAAGAATTATGTTTAATTTTTAAGAACATAATTTGCTGCTCCCAATCAATCAACCACTTCACCGAAATTAGTTATTTTAGTTTCATTAGTTGAGTGTTTAATTACGCTTGTTTACTAAAAAATAAAAATGAAATTTTAATAGACAAACTTCTACGAAATTATTTTTAATAAAAGTTGTAAAAAGGCGCAACATAACAAGAATGCAAGTCGATTTTATGCTGGGTGTAAATAAATAATTGCGAAAAAAATTCAGCGGATGATTCTTCGTTGAAAATTAAGGGGGGTTATGTAATATTTTTCTTTTGAACGCTTTCTTTACAAAATACGGGGTGTTAAAGTTTCAATTTTTTAAAAGTCTTTTTGTAATATCTTTTCGACAAAACAAGGTACTGATTTGAAATTTGTTGTACTTGATACTTATGTCGGCGGTAATAATTTGTATTCTTTTTATGAAATTTTATATACAAGGTGTTATATT
The DNA here is from genome assembly GCA_029963845.1 of Rhamnusium bicolor. NCBI lineage: Eukaryota > Metazoa > Arthropoda > Insecta > Coleoptera > Cerambycidae > Rhamnusium > Rhamnusium bicolor. The sequence goes on from JANEYF010001124.1 coordinate 38,440, forward strand.
TTTGCGATACCCAACCCCTTAAATTGATGACATTTTTTGTAATGCGCCACTGTAGTAATAGAGGGCGTTTAACCATATTAGGCAGTGCTCCCAATTGAACATAGTGAACATGTTTTGAAAATTAAAATTGAAAGGTTTTCGGAACAGAAACATAAAATCGAATTCTAGGTGTGTTGGGGCTTTTGCCTTTGAAAAACAACCTCTGACTGCTCCATGATCAATTTTTTTTTAAATTAATGTCATGATTTAGTCGATATCAAAATAACAGTGTTAAAATATTTTTGTTTATTTTATTTATGATAACACAAGGTGTCCAAAATAAGTTTAAAAAGCTTAACTACATATTCCTTATAAAGATTTAATATATTTATTTCATGTAAGTGTAGGGGTCTTTAATATAAAATGATTTGAGCTTACCCTACGAAGTTAGGGGTCATTAAATTTCAATCTTTTTTATTACTTTTGTTAATATATTTTAAAATACAAATTAATATTTTAATTGGAAATTTTGATTAATGATTAACAACTTTTAGATTGGTCCTTAGTATTTAAAACAAGTACATTTTAGTAGCACATGGTATACAGGGTGTATTTTTTTTGGTCTGATTATTCTGTGCATACGCAACTGCATAATTTTGACATTTTGTGTAGGACTTAACTTAGACATTAAAACAAAAACATTCTAGAGAATGTTTTTGTTTCTCGTAAATCATCTATATTTTGATTAATTTCTATGATTTCTCTTGCTGAAATTCACAAAGTTGTAAAAATAAATTTGTTAACGTTATTGAAACAAATAAGGAAAAATCCATATTACGGAATAGAGTTCACATAAGGCAGTTGTTAAATATGTTTAAACTTATTTCCAGGCACTATATGTATAGTAGATATTGAGGGTAACATTCAAGATTTATTTGTAAAATTTGGATTCTAGAATTTTGTCATGAGACCCATTGTGGTAAATCAAGCAAGCAACCAAAGCTGACAAGGAGAGGTGACGTGTCTTCCTTAAAGTAAAACATAATATTTTTTATGTAGTTTAAGGGTTTCTTCAAAGAATGTATCCCTTAAAATAAAATATGTCTTGTACGTGATGACAGTAAACTTCAATCTAAGCTAAAAGCATATATTATAAAAATATAAACGAATATTTAGAATGTTTCAGCAAATAATTTTGTTGTTTATAAGAAAAATTCAATATACAGGATGATTGTTTTAAAATGACAGTTGCTTTCGTAACGAAAACAGCTGAGAGTAATAAAATTTTATAAGCCACATTTGATTTTCATATCTTGGTAGAATTTAAATATGTATTAATGAATATGTGTATTATTTAAAATTACATTGTTACAGGTAGATACGACATCCAATAAAATGGTCTGGCTTCCTAGGTACAGTTATTTTATGTTCTAGATCTTCTTCCTCTATGACTTCATGGTGAATGAAACTGACTGATTCACTGTAATCTATTTATTACCAACTGTAAATTTCTATAAAATTGCCATAAAATTTTTTACGTCGATACTCTCAGCACTAGGTCAATTTGATCTCACATTAATGTTTCTAGAAGTTAACAACTGTCAATTTATACAATGAAACAAATTAAAATCGAATTAGTATCCCACATTTTTCCTGTATAAAACATGGAATTATTACTTCGCAACTTTCATACTGGACATTCCAGATCAAAGTTACCCAAAGTTATGGATGAACATTTTCAGAAAATAATTTTAATTTAGTTTTAACATGTTTGTAGTAGAATTAAGTATTTATTGTTTCATTTCAAAAATGTAGTTAGTTATAAGGTATTTCCAAAGCCAAATTGGCCATAAAACTTAATGAAAAACAAATAAAAAAGCAAGAAAAAGGTGTTTCAAGTCGAAGTCCTGGATCTTCACTGGCAGAGCTGACGAGAGACTTATTGTGTATTTCCTGCCATCGAAAAGGTGTCACCAATGTAGTCCCACATAAAAATTTCACTTGGATCAACTTCAGTAGTATCAAAAGTTGCATAGTTTCAGGGGGAAGATTTCACCTATAAAAAGAGACAATTGTTAAAGTATAAACTTGTAAAAGGGGAAATTTATGAAAAATCTAGCACAAAATCAATGTAATTGAACTTTAGATAAAAGTTAAGAAAGCAAAATTCAATAGACAGGGGAAATATTGTAAATTATATAAAAACTTTCATAACGAAATATAAAAAGTGGTGGTAAAAGTGACTATAAACTGAAATAAAACTTACCAAACAGGGGTGCAGTAATGTGTTTAGATTAATGCCATAAAAACTTCTCCAATATTAGGGTTGAAACATAAACATTTCTTGATTTTTGTATGTGTGACAGCGTAGTTGAACCATATTTTCATCCAAGACTAAGCAAAAAAATCCATCGATGTGGAAAGACATGCCATCAGGACAAAGAAGACACTCAGTGCTTCGTGTGTGAGTGGGGGTAGTTCAAGACACCGTGTTAAAGTGTGGTAAAAAAGGGGCGAAACCAACTTCTACAGCCTACAAAAATGTAGAAACAAAAAAAATTAGTTTTTGAGCAAAGTTATATGTTAATTTAGATAAGATTTGTTATGAGTAGTTAATAAGTTCTAGTTACATAAAAAAGGAGTTTGTTTACAGTTTTAGGGCACTCTTTAAGAAAATTTTATAAAATGAGACGTGAAAGATAAAAACATTAACACTGAACGTAGCACATGCTAATATACAGAAAAATGCTCAGGAAAGCATCAGATTTTTGATACTTGATTTTTTTACTTCTTCTTTGTGAATTTGGGGATACCGATAAGATTTTGTAAAAATAGGTTTAGAATTATTAGTGTCAATCGCGTGTTTAATTTCGTTTGTAAAAGTCAGGTTATCTCCTTCTAAGTAGAATATGTCTTGGAAGTCTAAGCAAAGCTGCGTTATTATTTCGGCCTCTTCTTCGTTTAGATGGTCCAAGCGTAATTCATTTTTTATTTGGAAATTTCTGTCTGTCTGTATGTATGGGTCAGAATTTTGAGTATTTAAATTAAAAATTGGTTTAAAATTTTGAACTGGTTCGAGGTTTAAATTGCAAAAAATGATAGTTTTAGTAATAGCGTTTGCGTTAATTACTGTTGTTACAAATTCGCCATTTTTGTCTATTTTTACCAGAGCATTAGGTAAGCGTACCTTTTCAATTTCCTGCGCTTGTAGTATAGCGTCAGTGTTAATTAAATTACATTTTAATTTGCATACTTTTTCAGTACGAGGTTCAATTGAAATTACGTTTCGAATAGAATTTTGAAATGTATTTTGACATAACTTGGAAATTACGGGTTCTGAGTTTTCTGCTACTTTAAAAAGCTGATAAGTTTTGAAATTGGTTATTAATCGTTTATTTTTAAAATCAACGACACATTTGTAATGTTCCATAAAGTCGGAACCTAAAAGTCCATCAAATTCTATATCCAAATTATAAATATAAACTTTGTGGGGATCGCTGGGTATAAACGGAATTAAAATTGATTCTTTAATAATTAATTTTTGATCAGTTATGCCTTGAATTAAAACATTTTCTGGGTATCTCTTTGATTTGCAAGTATTTGGTTTAAAAATGGATATTCCAGCACCGGTATCTATCAAAATTTTGAAATTGTTGTTAGAGTCTTTAATATAATATAAGTTTTTTGAATTTACAGTGTGAAGCATTGTTCTTTGTCCGGGTCTCGTAGATTCATATTTTGTATTTGGTGGGATATTTGTTCGATTTGTGTTGGAGTACCCGTGGGATACTCCGGACCTGTCCGAAAATCCTGAGGATTAGCAGTATAATCCTTGCATAAATTTTGAGAGTTAGCTGTACAACTATCATGCAAGGTTTGAGAATTAGCAGTATAATTCTCATACAAATCTTGAGAATTAGCAGTATAATTCTCTTGCTGGTTAACAGGAAAATCTAAATTTGATTGGTAATTTTGAGGATAGTCTTCGAATTGTTGGTCGTTTTAATTATCATATTGATTGTAAAAATCGGTATTTTCAAATTGTTGTTGATTATAATAATCGTTAAGGTTTACATGATGTGTCCTTTGTGGGTTAGGACGATTAAAATTACTATTTTGTTGATTGAAAATTTGAATTAGGCCTCATTACAGGTCTATTTTGTTGCGATGGGCTTGGTTGTTGGAAATTTTGTTGTGACGAAAAATTTCTTTGATTAGAATAATTTTGAAAATTGGGTCTTGGTTGATTCGCGTATGTAGGTCTGAAATTTTGGTTTTGTGGAATAAATTGTTGCCGTGTACGGCACTCGTTAAAGGAGTGACCTTTGCGCTTGCAATAAGAACAGAACTTTTGATTATTAAAATTAGATAGCTTTGGTAAATTTTGCATAGGTTTATTTACCGTTTTAGTTGCAAATTTTTGAGATTCAAAATAAGATAACTGAAGTTCCCTTTTAACACGATTTATCGCATCTAACATATTTCGTGGGTCTCCGGCTCGTACAATTTGTCCTATTTTTGGTTCTAATCCGGTTAATAGTGTAGTTAATGTCATGTTTTCGATTAAATTAGATTGCGCGGTTTTTCCTCAAGAGTGAGGCATTGTTTTTGCACAGCAGCATGCATTTTCGCGTTGTGAGTTTGCAATCTCGAAATAAAAGTTAAAGCGGTTTCGTTAGGTAATTGGTGAATTCGCTGTAAGTCTTGTATTAAGGCGGTCAAATCGCGTGGATCGCCAAAATGAGCATCGAGTAATGCTTTTATTTCGCCCCATGTATTTGGGTTGCGTGAATTTACTATTTCTGCGGCTTTACCACGAAGTTTATTTTTTATGTGCAAAGTTAATAAAATGCGTTGATCACCTACGGCCATGCCCTGGGCATGAATGCAGGCATTTATAAAAGTTTGCAAAAATATAGGATTGCCATCAAATTCTGGTACAATCGAGAAAATTTCACTTAATTTGTAGGGTTCTATACTAGTACTTTCGGTTGTGAGAGACATGTTGCTAGATATTTAGATGTTATCGAAAATAAAATTAAGTAAAAATAAAAATAAAAAGATTAAAATAATATTTAGTTTGCTATAAAAATATGTTCCGTAGTGTTAATGTAGATTGTGGTAGATATTTAGTTTGCAATGTAATATGGAAGTTGGATAATAGAAATAAATTATGCACATATATAAAAAATTAGTGTGGTCTTTAAGTCGAACTGTACTTCTTGCTCACCTCTACACACGTATATGTAGCGAGTGGATACAGTTAGAAAAGAGCCAAATCAAAAAAAATAAAATAAAAATAAAAAGAAAATTGTTTGTTACTTGAAAAAAATTAAAAAAAATGATAACGAGGCGATTCTTAAATGTCTTACGTAATTGTTTTCTTCATGAGGTTCTTCCGTCAAGGGATTGGGATCCGCCAACGTAGTGAGGAAGGGCTCCTTATTCTCGTAGGCTCACTTTCACTAGTTAGGTATCTTCTGTAGATATTTTCCTTGTTCTAATGTGTTGCACTACCAGTTAGGCTTCTTGTTCTACGATGTTTACGGATCCTACCGACTGCGCCAATTCTTATATTTTTATTTACATAAATGACTTTTTAAAAACTTTATTTATTTGATTAGAGTCAACGTTGACTCTTGAAGAAATTAAATGAATTGAAATGTAAAAATGTTTATTGTAACATAGTGAGTATAAAACTGCGAGTATAAAACTGAGTTCCAAAAGGTTATTACATCAATTTATAAGCTTACTACTTAAGCTAGATAAGCGTTTTTCAGACTTGGAACAAAGCAAGTGCTGAATTGACAATTTGTAATTCTAGGAGAGAATTTGTTATCTGCAATGTAGCTGTAATATAATATTCTGAGATATTATGAAGTGAAGCCAAAGTCGTGTATAAGTTAATATTCAGTGGCGTAAATATTATATAACATATATATATATATATATATATATATATATATATATATATATATATATATATATATATATATATATATATATATATATCTTGTATATAATTTAAAAAAGGTTAAATCCAAGAATACAATGAGCATACCTATAATGTTCATTTCAAATACTACGTATTTCTTGAATTAAAACTCTTCAAACTAAAAATAGATATTTATTATTAGGATACGTATATTTTAATTTTAAATATATATATATATATTTTTTTTTCCTTTCTTGTACGTTATTATCAATTAATATTGTTTTTTTAAACATAGAAACTATTATTTATTAGAATTTAACAGAAAGTTTCGTTAAAAACAAGCAATTTTCCTACAAATAGCATGTAATAGAAAAAATTTTAAAGCAAATTCCATCAAATAATAGTTTCTCTGATGATGGTGTAATAAACCGAAACGTTAGAAAAAAATAAATTTAATTAGTTGTACCTGACCGAAATCCCCACAAAAAAAAACTATCAATATTAATTTAATTTTAAATGAATTATAAGTACTACGTTAAATGTAATAAAATTTTCTTTATTTAAAATATTTTTTTAAAGACAAATGAATAGCATTCTTGTGTAACGGGAAATATAATTTGATTCAGGCATTTCAAAAGACGATTCGAAATTACTAGAGAAATGTCTTCAAATGTATGTCGCACAACAATAAATTCCTTGTTCCTACTATATTAGATGTTGAATGCCTTTAAAATGTCTACCTCTCTACAAACCATTATCTTTATGACTTCTCAACGTGACAGATAAATAACTTGTCCTGACGTTTCTATAGTAAGCTTTATGAATAAATTGCACCATGAATAAATTGGTCAATGCTTTGACAATTATTTCTTATTAACGTGAAAATACCTCTGTCGAGGTATATTAATGACAGTTTTCCATTAATAAGTTTTTGGAATTGTAAATTTTAATTGACTCGTGCAATCCGATATGATTAAAAAAAAATTATTCATTTGTAAAGTAATTATATGTAAAGTAATTATAAAGTATAATACGATTTGACCACAAACCTTTTATTTACCAATAAATTCAAGAAGAACGTTTTGAATATTTACTGTGATGTACTTCTGTAAACAAGCGATATTTTAACACTGTAGGTTTTGGTCAGCAGTTAATTTTTTAGAGTATAAGAACATTACTTTTCTCTATTTATAGAATTATAGAGGCTGGTTCCTACAGTGAGCAAAAGGTACTATTTAAGGGCCGGTTTATGAATGCTTCATTAAAAGTGTTAGATAGTTATCTGGTTGATAAGAATGGCCGGCAGATAAAGTGGTAGTTAAAGTTAGAATTGTTTATCAATCGCACTGTTATATGTTAGTTAGTTATCTTTTAGTTTCAACAATTTGTTCGTCGGTTAGCTGCACTAATGTTTCAGCAAATTTTTGTGATTAGCTGCCTTATCCTTTGTGTACGTAATACGATATTGGCATTCAGCATGATATTAATTTGTTTTTTGAAAATTAAATGATTTCATCGGAACTATGGAAAGTGAGTAGAGAAAACGAGGTACGAATTTTAGTAATACGAGAGGCAAAATTTAGTGCGCATTATTATCAATAAATATAAACACATTTTAAAAAATATAAAAATCCGACGGCGTACTTGGCGACAGAAGGAAGAATTAGGAAAAAAAAATAGGACATATTAATTATTTCTTTACTTCTACATACAGCCTTACACTTTTTATTTCAGATTCAAATTCAAGTTCATATTTAACCTCAAAATCCTTAAAGCTCTGTTTTTCTCGACAAAATATTACAAAATAATCATGATCATGCATTCTGAAAATGATCACCTCTCTCCTTCAGCACATACATTAAGGTCTCTCCCACTTGACTAATTTCTCATCTTCATCACTTAAATAACACATGCACACAAAAAAATCTATACTTTAAATCAAAATCGTGTTCTTGATAAGCTAAAACCAAATCTGGCCACAAAAATTATGGCTATTACGTCAATTATTAGCTACAGATAGCGTAAAAATCATCTATTTTTAAACAAAATAGCCTTTTTGGCAGCTGCCAACTGTCAAACTGCAAATTGTAAAATTCCGAAATTTGTAAAAAAATCTTCTTTCATATATAAAAGTATAATAATACCTACGTTTTTGAGGGTACTAAATATGATTTTGATATCAAAATTGACTTTTTGGCAACTGCCAACTGTTAAATTTCAAAATTTCAAAAACCTACGTTTTTGAGGGTGCTCAACATGACTGATGGTTCTGTCAAAGTACTATTGGAATCTACAGATATACAATTACGATAACCAAATCATATTTACTGATTTCGAAAAAGAAATTAATGAACGTTTTTTGCATGCCACTCAAACTATTTATTTAGAATTTCTATTGTGAGAATCAACAGTTTGACAGTTAGCAGTAAATAATATTTAGCACCCTTTAAAACGTTGGTAGTGATATAGTTTTACACATAAGAAGAAGCTTCTCTTACAAATTTTGAAATTCTACAATTTGCGGCTTGACAGTTGGCAGCTGCCGAAAAGGCTATTTTAATGTCTAAATCACATTTAGCATCCTCGAAAATGTTGGTAGTGATATAGTTTTACACATAGAAGATGCTTTTCTTACAAATTTGCTGCCAAATTGGGTATTTTGATGTCAAAATCTTGTTTAGTGCCCATGGAAACGTAGATTACGATGATTTGGGCAAAAGCAAATTGTCCAACAAAATTGTAATTTTCTTGTTTAAAAAAGTTATTTTTACGATATCTGTAGCTAAAAATGTCCCGTAGCTAAAAATTGACATAATAGCCGTAGTTTTTATGGCCAGAATTGGTTTCAGTACAGCAAAATACATAAGGAAACATGGTTTTGATTTAAAGTACAGAATTTTTTTGTGTGTGCGTGTAATCGAGGTCAGGTTTATGTATCGAAGTATCGTAACAGGTAGAAAGAGATAATCACATATGTCTAAAATAATAAATAGATAAAGATAACACGAGCCACGTTACTTGGCCCTATCTAAATATTTTGCAATTTTGCAAATTAGGGTAGATTATTGCTCTTGTGAGCAAAGATAAGAATAATTATATTCTAAGATACCTACTTTATTACAAATTAATATAGCTATATTTCCCACAGAAAGATAAAAATGTATTGGCATGAGTAAGATTGCAAGCCCCCATAAATTTCACCTTCGGTGAAACAAGAGGGTTTAACCCTAAATCAACTCACCTGTGAAATTTAGGCAATCCTCAGCAAACTTCTACGTTTCCTTCCTTTTTTTTCAAATTCAAATCCTCGGAATAAAAACAATGAGGTTTCCTGGGAGGGTGCAATCTTTAATCCACTGTCGTCGTCGTTCACTAAAACAGATAAATTCGAAAAGCAAAATGTATGTTCTAGACACTTTTATACATATATAATGTAAGTGATTAGCCAGTCATGTCATTGATTAACCTACAATACACATAATACTAATAAGTTATAATAACCCTTTAAATAACATTCCCTTAGAGACATACACTATTATCTCGGACAATTGGTTAGTACGGTAACATATTCTACATACATTTTTGAAGCATGACTGCAAATTTACAAGATATTTAATAAAAATCAACGTTTCGAGACCATATCACATGTTGTTCGATCTGGTGGACGAAAGTGACAGACGAGTTTAAGAAAAGTGTAGGACGTTCAGAAATGTATCTAAGGAGTATCTTTATACATACCTATGTATAACACTCACATACACCAAGGTACACCAAAAATATATGGCTGTAACGAAATAACGAAAAGAATTTGACGTATCAGGTGAACGTACCAAACAACTTAATATTTCTGCTCTATCTTCTACTCGTTGTTGGAACTATAACGTTACTGATCACTCTTGTAACAATTGTAATAAACGTCGAAATATCTTTTGCTATGGCTGTGGTGTTAAAATGTTATAAAGTCCAAATGTGCCAAATGCCATAAGAAAAACTGTCTCGAGATGCCGTAAACATGGACGCTGTTACCAGTACTCAGAGTCCAGATCATTCCAGAGGTCAAAACTAAAATTCAAAGACCAAAAAGAAAAACAAAGGCAAACAACCTCGCCAAGAAAAAACGTCGTCTGTGGAATGGAATAAATGATTAGACATAGTAAAGAAATTTGTATCTAAAAAGGTTATTATGATTAAAATTCTTGTTGCCTGATAATGTGAAACAAATATTAATTCACGAAACCGGCAGCATCAGTAAAGAATTTTGTGAGAAAGAGACCTCTTTTTTCATTTCCAATATGAACGTTTTGACCTTTCGATGATAAATACAGAAATTGCTTTTTTTATGAATTTCAGTTGGATTTTTTTATTAATCTGTAATAGGTTTTTTATTTTACCGAAAAGGTTGGGTATTTCTATTTCTCATTTTCTGTTTTTATTATATAAATTATATGTATATTTATTATTATTCATATTATGGAAAATCATAAGCAAACGTTTTAACTGCAATTTAAACATGATAAATACGCATCAGCGTAAACTTTACGGAAAAAATCTATTCATCATACAGTAACAAGTGAAGATGGCTTTTTTTAAGAAACTTTCTCCACTACGAGATCCAAATAGGACGGTTTCATAAAAATAAAATTCTTACTGCAATTCAGAAAGAAATGAAAAAAGGGCGACTTTTAAATTGTAATTTTTCACATGGCCTCAACATTAACAAACAAAAAAATGAAACATAATTATGGTACCAACATTCTACTGTCCAAAAGATAATAATAATAATAATATTACTAAATGTCTTTACTGAATACTGAAATTACAAGTCATAAAATACTGTAAACCTAGTTGGCACCACTCTTCCACGTAACCATCGTATGTATACTGGTTCCAATAAGTGTAGTCAATAAAGGAATGCTAGTTGGGGCTCCCAATAGTGAAGCGTCATGTGCTTTAGAATACGTATAGCAGTGACCGCCGGCTGTCGCACATGTGCCGCTATACTCTTGATAGCCCCAATTCTACATAACCCTTACTGGAACTAGTATAGATAACATACAAAAAAATTTTTCATTTTACAATAGACCAGATAAGGCACATTTTATTTCACGCAGATGCCGGTTACTTTGTCTAAATTTTTGCTCTGACTCATTTCATTTCTATGGTATTTGCTGCTTCCGACTTCCTACCCTCACCCCAAGCCGCCCATAACACAAAATGGGAAAGACAAGATTAGTATTTAAACTCTATTCACTTTAACTTTGCAGTGATGGGTTGGACTTAGTGAGTGAAACGTCTACGACTTATGAAATAAAATAACCATGAAAATTAACCTCTATAGGAACTATGCATTTGTGTACATCTGTCTGCCGTATTTTGGTTTCTATCTTGGTTAATACTGCAAACTTAAAGTGAATAGAGTTTAGTACTATTTCTCCATGAACTTTTGTTGGTGAATGATGACGTGAGATTTTGGTGTTTTTTTGTTTAGTGCGGTTAACTTTTACTTTTACGTGTGTACTGTGTATTTGCCCTACTTTTAATATTTTGCAATTACTGTAACACATTTTACAGTGATAGAGACATTTTTTAATTATTTTCCTTTTGTTCTTTATTCTCTTTGACGTAAGTAATTATTTTGCTATTTTATGCAAGTTCACATTTACATATTTAACATATATGTATATTCTAAATCAAAGAATGTATCATATTTGCAGGCTTTTGCGCTGATTTTTTGAAATACTAAAATGAAATAGAGTGCGAAAATATTTAAAATCGTATTTATTTCGAAAATGGTGTATCTCAGTGAAGTTCACCAAGAGTACGTTTTTTGTACAGTTTTCAGTATAGAAATAGCTATTTATGCAACTATTGTGTAAGTAAATCATTTTTACAAGCGTGGCTCAGAATTAGAACACGAGTGTGGTTAGAGCCACAAAAAAGTCAGTTTATGCAAAAGTTGCCTACATAAATTTTTAAACGTTTTCTACGTGATCTTAAATTGCATTTTTAGTTTTAATCACAAAACTGGCAAATTCTTTTCTTATTTAAATGTCAAAATTAAAAATTCTTTGTTTTATTTTCTTATTTTCTATTATTTAAAACATCAAAATTATTATACAGGTTGGTGTACTTATGTCGGCTATACGATTGAGTGCGATGGTTGGTGCACTAAGTATTTAAGCTTGTTAAAAAAATGCGATAACAGAGATGGAACTACGAAATTTCTATTCGAAATTATCTCCTCTATCAGCAAGTAAGAGCAGTATTTTTCAAAGGCACCCTATATCCCTTTCCATTCCACAAATATTGTGTCAAATTGATATAGTAGATTTTCTAGGACAATAATGAACAAAAGTCTAATACATACTTTTTATTCTAATGTCAACTGTTAAAAAATTACAGGATGGTGAATGTTGACACAAAAATGTTTATTTTTTCGGTTTCATCGAAATAGGCTGTTGAGATTGGTAGTACTATCATACGCCACCAATCAAAATTAAAATATTTACTATTTATGAATTCTACATCCAATTTGGCACAAATAACTGTTCTTGCGTTCTTTGAAAAGGATGGATGATTTAAAAATAAAAGTACTTTTACTGATTAAAAGCGATGTTCGATGATTTTTTTAAAAAGATCCGTTGCAACGAAAAGGGCGCATAAGAATGGTAACCGTCACAACTTTCCTTCATCTTTTTTAACAATTGACTAAAAAATAACATTTGACTATTCTTCATTTGTCCTTGAGAATTTGTCATATCAATTTGGCACTATATTTTTGAAATCCTGTATATTTATTATTTCTAGGAAAATTGTGGAAAACATGTCCACTACACAGTGTAACTATGCGGGGTGTGGAAAAAACTAAAATATGGAGCAAGTTTTATTTCTTTCCTACTAAAGATAAAGAAAGGTGTGAACAATGGATCCTCTATTCATGGAACCTGCTGAAACTCCTTAATAAGTTAGTTTAAAAATAAAATAAACATCATATTTATTTTATACATTTCAAATGTAGATTCAGATGTAAATTAAAACAAATGCAAATATGCGAAGACCGTTTTGATGAGAAATCATTTGTGAATGCGACACCTCGCAGATTAATTTATTCTGCTGTTCCAATCCATTTTTCTGGTGCAACTTTTTTTTGAGATACAAGGTGTTTCAGCTAAAATTACAAAATCCAATTACTGGGAAAAAAATCATCACAGAAAGGTCTTCTATTAGAACTGATCACAAAATTTTACTCCTCTAACAGTTGTTGATTTAATTTCGAAAAAAGAATTTAAAATATGATTTGCAAGGGGTTTAACTACTCAGTAAAGGATAATTTAAAAAGTTTATATAAAACAACTCGCTTAATTGGAATCTAACTGTCAATCTTGTAACGAGGGGTTTTGCCCTCGCTATTTTAATTAACTTTACTGTAGTTCTCAAATGAAACAAAATAAAAAAAATACGTATATTCATAATTTAACACACAAAAAAGGCTCATTCAGGGCGTGGTAAGCAAGTAATAAACCATACACCAACTTAAAACTAAAACCACAGAAATCCTACTTAAGTTCACTTAAGTCGTTTAGGGCGCCACCCGCCTTTCTTTTTTCGTTTTAATAGTCATACAAGTCTAAAAAAAGTTACACGCACTAGTGCCGTTGAAAAGGGGAAAGAACGGTTAGTTTTCATTAAATTGTCTCGTACAGCTCAATAGCAAAAAAAAGTCTAGGGGGCTTTTTCCATCTCTAGTTCATTAGACAGGCAAATCAGCCCGTTGATTCAAATTTATTTTTCAAATTTCCAGCTCGCCCTCAAAGCGGAAGCTGGCTGTTTATTACTTAATAGGTATGTACCTATTGGAACAATAATTGGAAGGAAGACAACCTTACCATCTCACATAGCTTTCTTAGGTTACATACTTCGTAACTTCTTAACCATAACAGCTCAGCCAGACAAAATCTCACAGGTCTTGTCTGCCTGCAAAACCTAACCGTCTTAGTACCAGCGTTCCCCCTTGCCCCACACACCGCAGTGTTCTCGCTGGTGCACTAAAGATCCAGTGGTCGCTTGGTTATATCAAGGATTTACAATTTATTTAAATCGGTTCTAGAATTTTTAAGGTTGACCTCAAACCAATTTAGGCTATTAGCATTAAATGAAACGCAAGTTAATTATATCTAAAAATAGACCGTTACAGTCCCCCTCTCCTTCAACAAGAGGGATTCCTATCCCGACTAAAATTCTAGCAGGCGAAAGGGAGGCAGTCACAAGATCGTTAAACACGACCATACTCAAACTAAATTACCCTAGGGCCTGGTATCTGATACCGCAACATATACGCATCTCTATCGCGAAGGGCGCAAACAAATGGGCTGCAGATTAACGAAACGAAACCAAAAACGCGATCGTCGACGTTCGGTTAGGAAGGAAAACGGAAAAGAGACACAAAAATGAAAGCGGAAAGGAATTCTAAATACGACCCCTTTCAAACCGATAACCCGTGCATGGGTGACCCTGTCACAAAGGAACGGGCGTCCACGTCCCGAAGAGGCAGTTGGCGCGGGTTAATGACATATTCTGGTCATTGAGGCCCATGCGACCTCAGCTCGAGACAGCCTGCGCTGGGTCTTATGTCAACCCCAACAGGTCAGGGGCAATACGCGTGCTGAAAAGTGCTAGGCATATGACCAGCGTATATAGCCGCCCCCATGCCGCGTCAAGACACAGACAACCGCCAGTGCATCATCCCATATTGCCCTCCAGGTTACATAGAATAGGAAGAAGCAGCTTCAACCGAACGTAGAAGAGGGAGCCAATAAGGAATCGAAACGCATACACCAACATGCTCAGAAGGTACTCCAACCAAATGAAGCAATACAATAAAGATATTTCTAAACATAGCAAAAGAACGTACCCAGTGGCACGAGTACCCTATGGTAAATTAGTACGTAAACATATATCACGCAAGGTAGCTCACGTAAACATACAAAAGGTAAGGTAACGTACATCAAAACGAAAAAAACACAAAATGTAAAAATAGTTACGCAAAAGATATCATAATGCAAAGGTAACTAACGTAAGTAAACACGTCGGAACGTATTAATAAACGAAAAGGAATTAAAGGTAAGTTAAGCCCATGTACTCAAATTTATCGAGGAACATGCATAGAGGCTTTGGGAGTAATAAAAGGCTAAAGGGGTTCGTCGTCAAAGCGACAAGAGTTGGCTTTAAGATCCTTAATGTACCAACGTCCTAAAGGGTTGTTATCTAGATCAGACAACTCGTAGACCAGCGGCGAAATTATTTTAGTCACCCTACTGGCGGAATATTTCGGGGCTAATTTTTTAGAAAAATGCTTGGAAGCATCCGAGAGGAAGTGATTCTTTTACCAAACAATGTCACCCTGTGAGAATCTCAAGGGGTGCTTACGCAGATTACATTGTTCGGCATTAGTTTCATAGGCCGCATGAAGGCGCTTCTTAACGTCCTCATACATCTCAGGAAGAAGGTACATATCTTTAGCCCAGAACAAATTATTTCGGACCGCGAGGTTATCGGAGTTCACCTCCGAGAAATAAAAGTCGCCTGACACGGGCACGTGTCTTCCAAAAACTAAATAGGCGGGAGAAACTTGAGTAACATCGTGTTTGGCCAAACGCAGGGCCTGCGCAATTTCGGGCAAATTTTCATCCCAAACACGGTGATTATCGTGGATATAAGAAGAGACAGCAGTTACTAGTACGCGATTAACTCGCTCGGTCGGGTTCACCTGAGAATAATACCTCGCGTTGAACCAAATCTTAGGTACCTTAAATTTCTGAAGGAACTTCTGGAAATCATTAGAACAAAACTGAGATCCATTATCAAAAATAACTATTTCCGGGACACCAAATATAAGGAAAACTTGTTCACGCAAAAATTTAATTATAGGAGCAGTTGTGGCTCGACGTAACGCTTGAACCAAGACAAATTTCGTAAAACGGTCCGTGACCACTAAAACATACTGGTTTCCCTTTTGGCTCTTCGGTAAAGGACCCAGCAAATCCATGGAAATTGCCTGGAATGGATAACTAACTTCTTTTTCCTTACCCATTAAGCCGGGGCGGGCAAGATTATCGCTCTTTTGAGAGGCACATATTTCAATTTTTCACATAGCGACTCACCGATTGCTTTAACTTAGGCCAGTAATAGAAGTCCAGAATTCGGCACATAGTCTTAGAGATACCCAAGTGGGCTGTGGTGGGCTCATCATGCATCTGACACAAGATATATTCTCTCGTATCGGTAGGAACAACTAACTTCCAGTCAGGGATATTCGACACCGTAGGTAAGGCAGAAGGGATATGATTGTACAGAAAATTACCCTCCACTTTAAAATCGGGATACTCATCAGGGTTATTGACAACCTTATCTAACATACCAACATACCACTCATCAGGTTTCCAACGCTGAAGATCAAGGGAACTAACGCAGCGGGACAAGGCGTCCGGTACGACATTTTTGGCTCCGAGATGATGCTGTACATCAAATGTAAACTGAGATAAATGTAAACACCATCTAGATAAACGCCCGGTGGGCTCTCTAAGTCTATGCAGCCAAGTTAAGGAAGAGGAATCAGTAATGACGGTAAATTGGGTAGCTGCAACATAACCACGGAATTTTTCTATACCGAAAATGACCCCAATAAGCTCACGCTCCGTCGCAGAATACTTGCGTTCGGCAGCAGTAAGAGCTCGACTTGCATAGGCGATTGGGTGCTCTGCTCCATCTAATTTTTGGAACAGGGTGACACCAACCCCTACATCAGAGGCATCAGTCTGGATATAGAAACGTTGGGAAAAATCGGGGGAGGCTAAACAGGAGCAGAAGTAATGCGGTGCTTAATCTCTTGAAACGCAGATTCAGCTTCAGGAGACCAGGACACGGTTTAACCTTCCTTTCGGCCATGAAGTAAAGAAGTAATGGGAGCCGCGATAGTGTAAAAGTCCTTAATAAAGCAGCAACTTATCAGACGTTTAATCTCCGTTGTGTTCATGGGAGACTTATAGTTAACAATAGCAGATACATTTTCCGGGTCCGTACGTAGGCCTTGCTGGTCGACAATAAATTCCAAAAAAGACAAAGAGGGACGACAAAACTCACATTTGGACAGGTTAATTGTGAAACCGGCAGCGAACAGACGATCCCGGATAAGATTTAGGGTAGATATGTGACTCTCGAAGGTAGGGGAGGCGACAATAATATCAACAAGATAAACGAAAACTTGAGTATTCAACAAATCAGGTCCCAAAACACGTTTCATAGTTCGTTATAATATTTGGGGACTATTCGACAAACCGAAAGGGAGGACAACGAATTCAAAAAGTCCCATCCCAGGCACACAGAAGACAGTTTTCTCACGGGAACTCTTCTCTAGAGGAATTTGCTAAAATGCTTTACGTAAATCGATAGAGGTAAGGTACTGCACGTCACGCAGGCGATTCAAGATAGAGTCAATATGAGGTAAGGGATAGGCATCTTTAACAGTAACAGAGTTCAGCTTACGACTATCAAAACAGGCACGTAACTCACCGTTCTTCTTACGCACAAGCAAAATAGGGGAAGACCAGGGAGAATTTGAAGGTTGGATCACCCCCAATCGTAGCATGTTATTGACTTCCCTATGAAGATGCTGTTGCATAGCTGGTGAGAGCATATATTGCCTTTGTTTGAAAGGACGAGCGTCACCTGTATCAATATAGTAATCCGTTAGGGTGATTCGCCCTAGCGTATCAAAAACTAAATCCTCAAAACGAATCATTGTTTGATCCAGCACTCTTTTCTGTTCCATCGACAAGGAAGTACAAGGTAAGATACGATTTACTGCAGAAACTTCATGCTTCGTATTGAAAGACCACGTATTTCTCGGAAAATCAAAGCAAATATTAAAGGTAACTCCAAAATCGACACCTAAAACGAAGGAGTGAGCTATAGACGGAACAACTAAACATTTCAGCCGTTTTGTAATTCCATGGATGGTGAAATTTAATTCTGTTTCACCTAACACCGGTTGATTGACCCCATCGGCGGTAGAAACACATAACGGCAGCTTATTAATTTGATATCCGACGTTGTGAGAGCGAAGGAGAGCTAAACCCGGACCTCTAATTACAGTGTGGGAAGCTCCACTATCAAGCAAGCAAGCAGCAGGGATAGATTCAACCAAAATCTCAAGATAAGGACGTGGATCGCCAGGTAAAGAACACTAACACATAACGGAGATACGACAAATAACCTAAAAAAAATCACGAACATGACAAAGCCAGTCGTTCCATTCAGCCGCAGAGGGGGAATTAGGGGAACGTGCCGGCGGGGGACTCGCAAGGGAAGAATCGGTGTGTCCAGCAGACGTAGACGGTTGGGACTTAAGAGAGTAGGGACTGCAAAAATCATGAACCTTAGCTAGCCAGTTATTCCATTCACTAGCTGAGGGCATGAAAGTATCATTTAACTTAGGCGTCTCGTAAAAAGACATAGCAAAAACCTGGACATTTTCTGAAAAGGTAACTTTCTTTCGCTTTTTCATTGAAGGCAAGGTATTTCCTTCAGACACACCACTATTTTCCGAAAACGACGAAACATCAGAAGATACGGGAGGGTCACAAGTGGATTCGGCAACCGGTGGATTTTCCAGGTTTAGACTGTGATAGCACACTACAAGTTCCATATCAATATCGGCAAAACATGAGTACACAAGGGACCTGACCTTGGGCCAGCTTAAACCGTCAAGACCACATCCGAGAAGAGGAATGGCAAGTTTCGGTACTTGATAAGAGATCCCTTAACTTCTACAAAAAAGCCCGCAAATTCTCATAAGAGGGCTTGTCAGAGGAACTCTTTTTTGTAACCAAGTAGTAAATGAAACGACCATTATCAAAAAGAACTGTCAGTCCACCAGGGGCTTGTCGTTGCAGTAACGCTATTTTAGAACCAAACTTTTCACTAAAACGTAACGCTATTCCAGCACTCATACTCATATCCTCAGACACACAATGGGCTAAAGAGAACTCGTTAGAAACATTAAACAAATCATTTATTTCACAAAAAGTTAACATAGGGGCAGATTCTACGGGTCGATTTCCAAGCTCTCATTGGAGACGCTGGGATTCAGGGGGTTCAGCTGGGGTACATAAGTAGCCGTCCGGAGTTTTGGACGTGCGGGGGTGGACGGTTTCGAGGGTATCGAAATACCCTTGTTTGTGGGAGGTGGAGGAGGAGAAGGTGCCACTCGAGGGGGGTTGGGCCAAGGCCTGAGTCGGAAACTCGAGAGGGAGACGAGCGACACCTGATTGCAAGTTTTTTGGACTGCAATTACGACAAGAGGTACTGAAATTTCCTTTAGTGCCACAACGATAACAAAAGACAGTACGCTTAGCCGCACATTCTCGATGAGAGTGCCCAAATTCCTGACAATTCCAACAAGTAATGGACGACACCGCATTGGAGGGGCTTAAAGAAGACTGAACAGAAAAAACGGAATCGGTATCCTCAAGAGAAAGACAAGCCAAGTCGGGCTTCAAAAAATTACTCTTTTTAGAAGGAGGGGGGCGATATCGTTCATTTCGAACTTTTAATTCTTGTATAGTCCTACATTTTTCCTTCAAGTCACTTAAGGAGGGAGTATCAGTTAAAACCAGTTTTTCAGAGAAAAACGGATTTAAATTTCGACGAATACGCTTAATGATCTCATTGTCAGATTCTGAAGGATCTACATATAATCTACGAAACAAAGCTTCCATAGAGATAAGATAAAAAAATACATTTTCAGATGGGCCTTGTGTTCTCGCCCGAATTTCATTCAAAAGATCATCTTCCTAATCGACAGGAAGAAAGTCCTTCTTTAATTGTGTAACTAATTCAGACCATGAACAAACATTTTTTCTAACATTACGATATCATATTAGAGCCGGACCGGAAAAGAAATCTACCGCTGAAATGAATAACTCCTCCTCGCTATCCTGGCGAGCCTCACGAAGCTCTACAACTTTTTCCAAAAAGGCCATCAGGCTTTCACCGTCAGGCTGTCCTGAAAACTTCATTCCCCATTTACACACGGCTACTGATTTAAAGGCAGCGTTCCGAGCCGAAGCATCCATAGGCGATTGCGAAATTAAAGTAGAGGAGGCAACCGGAAGAGACGCATCATGCTCCTCTTTTTCTAATACAAAGCCAACTAAAACTAAGATATTTGATTCAATGGAGGAATTTCTGGAAATTTGTTCCTCTCCTTCAGGCGAAAGAAAGGTACACCTACGCTCCAGATGACGCAGTCTCGATTCAACGCGTCGAATTTCTGATGAATTAAGAGGGGGCGAATCCCTA
This sequence comes from Rhamnusium bicolor, assembly GCA_029963845.1. Lineage (NCBI taxonomy): Eukaryota > Metazoa > Arthropoda > Insecta > Coleoptera > Cerambycidae > Rhamnusium > Rhamnusium bicolor. Next base: position 58,712 of record JANEYF010001124.1, read on the forward strand.
GCTAACATATCAGTTATTTCCTTTAGGCTAATATCCATTTCCAGGACTTCAGAATTAAATGAATACGGCCCTGCCTTTGGAAAGACATGACCTTCTTTTTCTTTTGCCAAAACAGCACGCAACTGAGTTCAGCGAAACACTTGTGTAGCTTGCGGCTCGATACCACGAGAATGTAGCTCGAAGCAAAGCTCCGCAGATTTAAGATCATTAGGTTCCATATTTAATGAAAAAACCGAAACCCGCTAAAAATAAAGTAACACAACTTGTTACTAAAGGTCGAAATAATAATTCGCTCTAAAAGATGCCAAACGTGGCAGAAAATCTAACAATAAGAAACCACAACTCAGTTTTCTTATTAAGAATAAATTAACAAATACCGCGAAAATTAATTATGCGCAAATAATCCGCAGCAATGTACCTAGATACCAGAAAACCCTAAAATAATAATATAAACTATAACCCAAATAATGAAATCACAAAAAACTAAATGTTTACACGTATATGAATTTTTAGATACTCCTCGATAAACGTCAGTTTTAAAATTTCACGCAAAAATATGCGCAATAAATAAAAGTACAATTTATAGGTACCTCCTTTTTACCTGGAAAATTTTATTCTCTGTCTAAGCATCAAATTCAATTACTTTGAGACAAGGTCAAAATAAAAATAAAATTAAATCTTGAAAAACAAAACCGTTAAACTGAGCCGTTTTTTAGATACAATATACTTGTTGTGAATAAAATAAAATGCCCATATAGTTAGGTACAGTAAACAAACTCGACAGAGTCTATCTGGTGACTTCGGGTCGACCCAAAGTCGCAATAAAAAATTGCCGAGGTTTTAAACTCTAGACCCGACTAAAATGTATATATGCATAAAATAACAAATAAGTACAAAGAAACATTATTTCTTTAAATGCAAATAATACGCAAAAAAAGGCACAAAATGCAAAGGTATTTCCACATAACATATAAAATAAACAGCAAATCACAAAAGAGCACATCAAATATAAAACAAATACCTAGGGAATCAAAAAAACATTTTTTTTTAGTTTATTACTTGCTATAATTAATTTTTCATTAATTAATCGAGCCCCACGTTGGTGCGCCAATTTGTAACGAGGGGTTTTGCCCTCATTATTTTAATTAACTTTACTGTAGTTCTCAAATGAAACAACAAAATAAAAAAATACATATATTCATAATTTAACACAAAAAAAAGGCTCATTCAGGGCGTGGTAAGCAAGTAATAAACACATACAACCAACTTAAAACTAAAACCACAGAAATCCTACTTCAGTTGACTTAAGGAGTTTGTTTAGGGCGCCACCCGCCTTTCTTTTTTCGTTTTAATAGTTATACAAGTCTAATAAAAAAATTACACGCACTAGTGCCGGTGAAATAGGGAAAGAACGGTTAGTTTTCATTAAATTGTCTCGTACAGCTCAATGGCAAAAAAAGTCTAGTGGGCTTTTTCCACCTCTAGTTCATTAGACAGGCAAATCAGCCCGTTGATGCAAATTTATTTTTCAAATTTCCAACTCGCCCTCAAAGCGGAAGCTGGCTGTTTATTACTTAATAGGTATGTACCTATTGGAACAATAATTGGAAGGAAGATAACCTTACCATCTCACATAGCTTTCTTTGGTTACATACTTCGTAACTTCTTAACCATAACAGCTCAGCCAGACAAAATCTCGAACATAGTGCCCGCAACGTACACACAACTAACTGCCTCGAAGCACAGGTCTTGTCTGCCTGCAAAACCTACCCGTCTTAGTACCAGCGTTCCCCCTTGTCCCCACACACCGCAGTGTTCTCGCTGGTGCACTAAAGGTCCAGTGGTCGCTTGGATTATATCAAGGATTTAGAATTTATTTAAATCGGTTCTAGAATTTTTAAGGTTGACCTCAAACCAATTTAGGCAATTAGCATTAAATGAAACGCAAGTTAATTATATCTAAAAATGGACCGTTACAATCTGTCGACTGAGTGGTTCAGTGCCCGACCTGACTTATACATCAATGTCATCCAAAATATGGGCTTTTATAATAACTAACTGTTATGACAATACTGGTATTGCACCTAGATGAAAAGAAATAGGAAAATTTAGTTTGCATCTAAAAGTTTAACGGAATCGTGAATATGGTACGGATTTCTGGAGGCGATATAAATGATTTTTTTTCCACTTCCAGTTTCACTGGAAGTGACACTAACTTTTGATTTTCAAATTGCACACCCTGTATAATATTGCATTTTTTGAATTCTGCATAATTATCTGAATCCAACGGTACCACATAAGTGACATTTCAAACTACTAATACTAATGAAAAAATTGTGTTTCGTCCCAAAAACCATTTTGATAAACTTTCTTTACTCATAAATCATATAATTTAATATTTTCGACGGGATTTCTATTTTTTGAGCATTACACGGGTCAATTAGAACAAATCGGGACAGTCATGACACACTTAGGTAAATATAAAACTAAAAATTAAATTAAAACAAATACTGACGTTTGAAATGTCATTTATTTGATTGTTGGAGTGACAAAAATTTTATATAGGGGCTATGGTGCTCTCTATGTGGGTATGCAATAATCTTTGGTACCGTTTATTTCTAGACACAAACAACAAATAACAGTGTTGCCTCTTATATTGAGAAAATAATTAGACTGTGATCTGTTTACGAATTATATTTTATTTAGCTAGAAATTACATTTTCAATTGAAATAAACAATTTTAAAGCATTTTTTAAATTCATTTTTACCTAAAACTTCACCTCAACATGTTCCAAATTAAATGAAACAGGTACAATCAGTATTTTAACACCAATTTAATCTAACTAAAAAATTATTACAGTAGTGCTCCTGAAAATATGTTATATCTACAAAATGTGATTAACTAGGTACGACTATATAAAAGCAATAGCTTTCCAAACTATTGCATATTATAATTATTTTCTTATTTAATTTAGTATGCATCATTCAGTCCTTAAATTTATACTTTTTAATAATTTGAGAAATTTAACTCTCTGTGTAACATCAAATATTTCTGTGTTTTGTTGAGTTAGTATCAGATCCAATATTTAGTTATAATATAAAAGTAAATTTATACTTTAAAGACAAATAAACTAGTTAGATGTGCAACTAACTGTTTTTCTTTATCAATGAACTAATGAGGAAAATAATAAAATTTAATATAATGTAAATGAAGATAAACCGCAGATTTACGTTTTCCCAGGTTAGTAAGAAAACAAACAAAATGATAACTACACAATTCTGGTAAATAAATGTACACGTGACATATCACATAACGTATAGATTAATGATATGGGATATTGCCCAATTTGCGAGTTACAAGTCACCAAGTTTTAGAATTAGTTTTCTAATAAAGTTCGGTAATAAATCATTGAAATAATAATTATTCTCATGTAATGCAATAGATACCGCCACTTACTGGTGTGAAATTTCATGTGTATAACTGGTTGCTTATCTTTAAAGTTTCTTCAATAGAATAGATTAGGTTGACCGTCTTTATAGTATAATATATGTCTCTGTTAATAGTAAATAAAAGTTATCGTTTATTTTATATCTTGTTGTTATCGAATGCATATTTTAAGATATTTAATATATTTATAACACTACCTTATTTTTTTATTTTTATCTTGGACTTTGAAAGTAAATTATTCCGAATATTATTTGAACATTGAAAGTTTTGATATCGAATTGAATTTTTACTGTGGATAGATATTGTCTTGTCAAGTAGTATTTTTGGTATAATACATACTTACGGTGGATTAATTTTAAGACAATTAGTTGAAATTAGTTTGAGGTTTAACTTTACCTTAACTTTATCAATTTTTAATTTAAAGATTTCCAATATGGAACCAAATCATTTTAAATCAAATGAATTAACGTAGATGTTACAGGGGATGTCGATAAGAGACGAAAAATTTTAAGGGCAATTTTTAATCAAGAACCTGCATATCCATAATTTTTCTCAGGGAATGTTTGTTAATCTTTATACCCATTCTAATTATGTGAATGAAATTGAAGAATCTTTATCGGATTTAAAACAAATAATAAACATGTTTTCGATTAGTCAAACTGATACTGCATATCATAGAATTTCGTCTCGATTGACACATCTATCGGGTATGTTACAACATTTAAAATTTGATAAAGAGTGGAGCATTTAAAATTGCTCCACTTTTTTCCTCTACTCCTATTCGTCCTACACCAGACAGGCATAGTATCTCTCCAACCAAGGCAGTACTTCCATATAAGTGAATGGGTATTTGACAAGTCAAGGTGAATCGGTAAATCCATTTTTAGAAAAAGTTGAATTGTTACGAGAAGTTCGGGGTGTATCTAAAACTGAATTGTTTGCATCAGCTTGTCACCTGTTTAAGGGCCAAGCCTGCAATTGGTTTGTGAATAATAAAAATAAATGTCGAGATTGGGGTGCCTTAGAAAAAAATTAAAAGAGGACTTGTTACCATATTTTTTTATGATAATTTATGGTGTGAGATAAAATATAGAGCTCAAGGCAATTTTGAACGTATAACTATTTATATGTCTGCTATAGAAAGTTTATTTCGTCGGTCAACAATACCATCTGATGAGAAAACTATTGTAAATTAATAAAATACGTCGTAATTTATTACCTTATTATATTTCTGAATTAGCTTTATAGGAGCCTCAAACGGTTTCTGAATTGTCTGATCTCTGTAAAAAGGGGAATCTAGTACTTGGTCTGATACATACAAACCACCTTCTTCAAAAAGCACTGGTTTGTTAAGTTGTCCCTATACCGAATTTAGTACCTCACGGTATAGACCAAATGCATCTTACGTATCAGGTTAACGTACCGAACAATTGAATATACTTGTGCTCTATCTTCTACTCGTTGTTGGAACTTTGACGTTACAGGTCACTCTTACAATAATTGTAATAAACCACGAATTATCGATAGCTATGACTGTGGTACCAATCATGTTATTAAGTCCAAATGTGCCAAATGTCATCAAAAAACTTGTTTCGAGGTGCCGTAAACCTGCACGCCGCGCCATCATTCAGAGTCCAGATCATTTCAAGGGTCAAAACACAAACGGTTCAAAGACCAAAGAGAATGGCAAAGGCAAACAACCTCTTCAATAAAAACGTGATCTGTGGAATGGAGCAAATGGTTAGACATAGTAAAAAAATTTGTGTCCAAGAAGGTTTCTGAAAATTTATCTGGTAGGTTATCTAATCAATTATTACCTATATTATCAATTAGTCCAATATTTGTTAAAAGACCTAATGACAACTGTTCTTTTATTTATGTCGAAATAACGGGTAACTCTATTTTAGCTTTAGTTGATACGGGGAGCAATTTTTCAGTTTTAGGGTCTTCTGGTTTATCTATTCTTAAAAATACAAAGATTCCTATACAGTATCTGAATACTGTTAACGTTATCACTGCTGATGGCAATGGTCAAACTGTAGTAGGCTACGTTCCTATTGTCATCTCTTTAAATAACTTTAGTAACTTTTTAAAAGTTTTAGTAGTACCTTCTGTCACTCACATCCTTATCTTAAGTATGGATTTTATTAAAAATTTTTGACTGAAGTTTGATGCTATAGATTTTACCTTTACCTCTCGTTTATGTACTTTAGCTTTTACTGCCCTCCAGTCAATATATTGGTTTGGACAACGTCATAAATCTTTTCTAAAGTATTGCTACTACTGATTCGATAGGTCGAATTCATCTAATTACCCATGCTATTGATACAGGAAATGCAAAACCCATTAAACAAGAGCCCTTTACCTCCTGCGATGCAACAACATTTATATAAAGATATAGACGAAATGTTGGAACAAGGTTTTATGCAACAGTCACATTCTCCCTGGAGAAGTCCATAATGGTTAGTCATAAAAGATTTCAAGGAATAAGGAGTTTGTTTCAGTGATCGAAAATTAAATCAAAGTACAGTTGATAATGATTACACTATGCCCTTGATTGATAATATATTAGGTAAATTACGGGATGCTAGACATCTTACATCCATAGATCTTCGGAGAGCTTTTTATAAATCGCCTTTAGATCCCTATTCTCGTCCAAAAACTACTTTTGCAGTTTCTGGAAACGGTCTTTTCGAATTCTGTGTTATACCTTTTGGTTTATCTAACAATCTCAAAACTATAGTTCGACTTACGGATCAAGTTATCGGACCTTCATTTGAACCTTTTGTCTTTGTGTATCTTGATAAAATTATAAGTGCCACTCCAGATTTTCAGACCCATCTCGAAATTTTAAAGAAGGATGTTACACTAAATGAGGCCAATCTTATCATTAACCTCAAAAAGTGTAAATTTTGCCGTTCTCCCTTGAATTATCTCGGTTTTGTGGTTGATGAAAAGGGATTAAAGACAGATCATGATAAAATTTCTGCTATTGTTAATTAACCAATTCCTAGAAATACCACTAAAATTCGCAGAGTACTCAGTTTAATCGAATGGTATCGCCGTTATCTGAAGAATTACTCCTCCCTCTATTCTCCTATCACCGATTTATTGCACGGTCGTAGAAAGGGCCAACATATTAGTTGGAATCAGGAAGCAGATCAAGCTTTTCAGGAAATTAAGACTTGTTTAACTACGGTTCCGATTTTAGCTAGTTCAGATTTATCGAAACAACTTTGTATACAGTGTGATGCTAGTACTACAGGAGTGAAAAGTATTCTTTATCGGGAGGAAGATGTTACTGATCATCCTATCATTTACTGTGTCAAAACTTTAAATGATTGTCAACGTTGTAACAATAAATTTTCAATTTCTGTCACAACTAAGTTTATTACCTATTTTCATTTCGGAACACCATCTCGAGGTTCCGTTTCCAGAATATTACGGCGGCACGAGGCTAGTCAACTGACAAATTGTTAACCACCTATTAATTCACGTAGTACGTCCAGGCTGTTGAATTTGAAAATGATTACCAGTAAAGTCTGAAACTTAATATACATTTTATATGTGATTTTACACTTTTAACTTTTTAAAAACAATTTATTTAAAATATCGAAGAACTTGTGATTTTTACAACTTTATTAAATTTAAGTATAAAAGTTACAAACTTAAAACTACGAAGCGTCGTGTATGATGTACTAAATACTAATGCTTTCTTATTTAATGACAAATATAGTTACTTAAAATTATGTAATGCTATATAAGGGCAAAGGCCGGGAGGGCTTAGAGTTATCTGTCGGCAGATCCCCTATAAGTAGTTCTTTACAATAAAAATAGAATGCTTTTAACATATAAGTGTGTTGCGCAATTAGCTTAAGTGTGTTACGCAACTAGCTAGGGGTTAAAGGTTTACATAATTATGTGCCAACGGACTTATCTAGTCTATTTCTATTTTAGTATATTGAGGGGGGTATATATTTATATAACAGCTCCACCCTATGAAAAAAGTTGGGGCTATACAATGCTACAACTTTTAAACATAATAACAATAATATCGTAATGATTTAATTAGTATAACTCTTCGAGTTTATATTTAATTCTAGACCTTCTTCATCTGTGTCCTCTCGTGGGTTGATGCTGGGTCTTCTTTTGGGTAATAGTTGCCTTAGTGCTCTAGCCATTCTATTTTTTGGCGGATGCCGCGGTGGTAGATCACCTGAATTGATTATGCCGATTCTAAGGTTCCCTCTTCTTCGCTTACACTTGCAGACAATGTACATAGTAATACTAATTAAAATAACAGTAATTGTGACATAAGTAAACCAGGATATATGTTTTGTTACAAAAGGTTCATTAATTAATTTATCTAATTCTTCTGAATATTGATCAAGCTTATGTTTAGCAATATTTAAATCGTCTACATTAAGACTACTTAGCTTAAGTGGTTTTAGCTTAGGTAAATCATGTTTATCTGGTAGGTGCTTACAGCACGCATAAGGTATTGTTATAGGTTGACGAGTGTAAGTAACATTTGTTCCAAAATATACAATGGGTTCTGCGCGAACTCTGGTGCTTCCTATGAAAGCGCTACAATCTGGTTGTAACTTTAATATTGAATTTACCCTTGCTATTATTGATTTTATTTCTTTGTTTAAACATTTGATTGTTATAGGTAATGAATCTGAGATAGATATTAACCATTCATTTTTCTCTAATTTTTGTACATTATAATCTTTTGCAAATATAATTTTTGTTTCACATGTACGGGGTAGTATGTTTGGATTTCTTAAAATTTGAGCTTCGCATATTGCGTCGCTATCTGTAGGGTATGGTAATGTCCTAGTACATATTTTTGTGTTTGGTATTAATGGTTTACAATTATTAATATCTTGTATCGATACAAATGACAATGAATCATCTTCTTTCGCTATATATTTTTGGTTTGTAGCGAGAACATGATGCAAACCTGTTCTGTTATCTAATATAGGTATAGGATATAAACGATATAACGTATACATTTCTGGTTCTACCAAAGGAATTTTTAGAATAAACACAATTTTTGATTGCATTTGAAATGCCTGTAATTCCATTATGTCGAGGTATCGTGCTACTTGTGAGGGTATTACTGATAGTGGTAGATTATTTTTATTCAAAGATTGTGATATTTTCTGTAGAGAAGAGACTAAATCTTGTGGAGTTATTATCGAACTATGCAATATTTTTAGTCGCGCAAATGTGATTGAACTTAAAATATCATCTAGACTATCTTTTATAAACGTGTAACTTTCTAGTAGGGATTCACACAATTCAATAAGTTTCACTTTTATTTCGAGGTTCCACATTTCATTTGAGATTTCGTGAATAGATTTTTCTATTTGATTAATGTCTTTGTTAAAAGTATCTTCATCAATTTTTAATTTTTGTATCGTGGTGTTAAAACTTTTAATTACCGACGTGGTTACAGATATTTGATTTTTCATGAGATTCTCTAAATGACGTTCATCGAAATTAATTTTATTTATACAGTTGACATAATATTCTCCATCAGAAGCATCTAGATTACCTGTGATACTTTTCCAAATTGAACCTGCACCATTTATCAGACCGCGTTTGTATCTGTTCGTTCCTGCGTAAATTTCTGAGATTTTTTTCATGGATTACTTGTGATATTTGTGATAAAGATCTAACGTGCGTTCCCACTGAGTCTCTAAGTTTATTTGCAAATTTGACCATGCGAGGGTGATTATCGGTAAGCGTCAATACAATGTCCTTCAAGAGTTCATCGTTGTAATCGAGAGCTTTAATAATGGGTTCTAGATCTTTGTATACTAGTAGGGTCCATTGTTCGTTAGAGATTTTAACATAACCTTCTTCGTGGTAATATATTCCTATTGTATTGTTAATGGGCGTGACTGCAAATTGAGAATTCGCTGTCGTGAATATCAAGAAGAACCTGAAAATAAATTTTCAGAGTGTAGTTTCATTCTGTCAAAATTTACTTTGGATGTGTGTTTAGTTTGAGGGTTGTATATCATCGCGGAATTTTTGAATATTTCTTTGATCTCGAAAGGTCCGTTAAATTTATTAGCTAATTTGTTTTTTATCTGTGACTCTTTTACATATACCGTGTCGCCTATTTTATATTGTTGCTTTTTTTCTGACACATGCTTGTCAAAACGAGTCTTTGCTTTTTGTTTCTGAAGGTCTGTCTTAGAACGTGCGATTTGATAATAATGTGACATGCGATTATTCAAATCTCGTATGTACTTAGATATTATTTCTTTTTCGTTATATAACGTCTCTGGTGGGCGACTTGAGCTGTGCCCAAAGAGTAGTTCGTATGGCGTAAAGCCATGAGTTTTATTTGCTGAATTATTATAACATATTACAGCGTAAGGAATGATTGTTAATGGGTGATCGTTGGGGTTCTCTGATTTGTTAGCCCTGATCATTTCTAATAATGTCGCGTGGAATCTTTCTGTCGATCCATTTGACTGTGGGTGACCGACGCTTGAAAACGTGAGTTTGATGTCATATAGGGTGCATAAATCTTTAATTAATGTATTATTAAATTTTTTTCCGTGGTCACAATGTATGCGTAGTGGCGTTCCATAATGTTGGAAATATACGAGGAGTGTATTCACTATGGATTTAGAAGTTTTATCTTGGATTGGATAGGCTTGCGTAAATTTAGTTAATTCATCGCGGATTACTAGTACATAATTTCGCGTTGGTATTTCTAAAATATCTAAATTTATTCTTTCAAAGGGAGTTTTAGGAGTTTCAGTGATTACTAAAGAACTGTCTAAATTTTTCCTAAGTACTTTTGTTTTCTGGCATATTTCGCAGTTTTTTATAAATTTTTCTACGTCTTTAGTTACACCTTTCCAGTTGTATTTGTTTTTAATTCTACGGATAGTCTCGTTAATCCCTCTATGCAAATTTGCTTTACCCGTGTGGTGTCCGTCGATTATTATTGGTATTTCATCGTCATCCGGTGTTTTTACTATATTTTGACATATGGTGAGCTTAATGTCTTTTTCTGTTAGTATGAATGACAACATTTCAAGACTTGGTAAATTTAAATTGTTCTCGATGAAATAGGTATCAGAATCATTAAAGATATTTTGATCTCTATAAATTGTTACAAAAAAGTGTTTCGATTACATCGTCCGGGTTGTAAGGTAAAGGGATGATGTAATATTTTCTATTTTTCACTGTCTTACTAGTGACTACGTTGATTTTATTAGCGTGGAAATCGGGGTTTTCCTCGAATATATCTTCGATAATTTTATAGTGTACATCATATAGTTTGTTTTTTTGAAAGAATGTCACGATATGTTTATGATTCTTGTTTAAGAGTTGGTCATTTGTAAATTGAAATTTTGAATAGTCTATTAATGATTGGGTTTTATATAGGTTAGTAAAAGTTTCGAGTTCTTTTATAATTATTTCCGATGTTTCTGCGTCAGTTTGTTCGTCATTATTGTCTTCACTTGTTGAAGCTAATGTTTTCGCGTGAAATAGGGAACATTCTTGAAAATGATTTATTTTTATTCTAGAGAGAGCATCGGCGTTCTGATTTATCTTACTAGGTTTATATTGAATTTCGTAACTATACTCTTCGAGTTTTAATCGCCACCGTGCTAGACGACTACCGGGGTCTTTAATAGAAAGTAGCCAAGTTAGTGGTCGATGGACAGTTATCAGTTTAAATTTTCTGCCACATAAGTATGGTCTGAAGTGTTTCACGGCCCAAACGATCGCAAGGAGCTCGTGTTCGATGGTGGAGTATTTCGTTTCAGCAATGCATAAGGTCCTAGAAGCAAAGGCGATGGGAAGATCTCGGTTTAGGGGTCCTTGCGAGAGGACGGCTCCGATGGCGAATGCGCTAGCATCCGTAGTTAGGACGAATGGTTCGTCAAAGTTTGGATATATTAAGATAGGTGGGGAAATTAAAGCGTTTTTAAGGTCTTGGAAAGCCTTTTGACAATCAGAATTGAAATTAAAGGGGATGTCTTTCTGCAAAAGTCTTGTTAAAGGTTTAGAAGTCTTGGCAAAATTTGGTATAAAGCGCCTATAATAACCTGACCTAAAAATGACTTTATGTCTTTAGGGTTTTTTGGTTGTGGGAAATTCTTCACACATTCGATTTTTGCTGGATTAGGTTTAACAGCTTCGGGAGTGATTAAGTGTCCTAAGTATGCCACTTCTTTTCTTAAGAATTCGCACTTGTCTGGCTGTATTTTTAAATTCGCGTTTTGAAGTCGTCGAAAAACTTCTGTTAAACGAGAAATATGTTCGTGGATGGTCGGGGAGTATACAATGATGTCGTCCATGTAAACGAGACATCTTTCGTTTTGAATACCTAACAGAATGTTGTCCATAACTCTTTGAAATGTTGAGGGTGCATTTTTTAAACCGAATGGCATTCGAACAAATTCGTAATGCCCATTTTCTACGGAAAAAGCCGTTTTTGGAATGTCATCAGAATCGATTTCAATTTGATGGAAACCGGATGCCAAATCTAGTGTGGTGAAATACTCGCATTTTCCTAGTTGGTCTAGGAGGTCTGAAATATTAGGCAAAGGATATTTGTCTTCGACCGTTAGTTCGTTAAGTTTCCTATAATCTATGACAACGCGCCATTTTTGTTTACCTGAGGCGTCTAATTTCTTTGGCACTACCCATACATGTGAGGACCAACGGGAAACTGAGTGTCTAATGATACCCTGTTCTAACATTTTCGATATTTGTGATTTAACTTCTTGCTTGTGGATATGGGGATATCTGTATGATTTCGTAAACACTGGTTTTGCACCGTTAGTGTCTACTGAATGTTTTATTTGATTAGTGAAGGTTAAATTGTCGCCCTCTAAGTAGAATATATCCGAAAATTCTAAACAAAGATTAGTAATTGATTCTCGTTCTTCTATATTGAGATGTTCTAATCGTAACTGGTTTTTTATTTCTGATTCCCTATCGACTATTTGTTGTGTTTGATCGATATTGTTTTCTGAATTTAGACTTAACATGAGCTCGAAATTTGTAATTGGTTCTAACTTTATGTCCGAAAATTCTATAGTTTCTGTTAGTGTTTAAAACCCTTTCACTACTAAAGGTACTTTGACGTACCATGGAATTACCATACCCTTAACTACCACACCTGTAATTGTTTAAGATAAATATTTTGTTTTTTTGGAATTCTTTATCAATTTAATCAAACTATCGCTAAAATTCATACTTATTGTGGTAAGTCTGCATTTTCATAAATTTTCGAAAGCGGTACTTTTACGTACCGACGGTAGTAATAGTACCTAAATACGTGACTGAGGGTACGTGGATCTAAAGTATAAAAAGTTGGAAGAAAGTAAGTGTTTATTTTACATGAATAAAAAAGGATATTCTTAATAAAAATATTACTTGTCATGGTACTGTGAAAAACAATTTTTTTTTCATTGATACAAAGAAAAACACCGCAAGTAGAACAAGTAGAGTGTGGTTTGGATTGAATTCCTTGGGCGCTACACATTTCACATCGCCCTCTTCTTTCAACAAATTTTGGCCAATGGTTTCCTCTGTTGCCTAATCGAATTTCTGACGAGACACTGTAGTTGTAGCGTCTTCTTTTGGGTACAATTCCACCATTATTTGACGATTTTCTTTTTCCTCCTGCTAATGTTGAAGACTTGCTACACAATCCAGTACTTACTTCCCGTCTAAAGGCTAAAACTGTCATTTTTGGTTCATTTCTAATTTTCTTATATATTATGTATGCATTCACAAAAGCTATTTCTATGCAGCCCCAAAAGATGCGATGCCACCACTTTCTGGAACGCCTGTCAATGCCGTAGCATTGGCGTAATTGGTCGTGATAATCGACACCCCCCATATATGTATTATAGTCTTTTACAATTTCTGGTGCATTCACATATGAAGTGGTGCCATCTCGTAATTTTCTTTTGACTTGATTAGTGTGAGTACCATGAAAATTGGAAGCAAAAGTAACTATTCTGTTGTCTTTCCACTTGTAGAATGTGATGCCAGTGTTGGAAGTTCTGTGGTCAAAGTCACCTCGTTGCAAGCTCTTATCACTTGCAATGTTTTTAGGTACTCCCCTTCGATCCTTCCTTATTGTTCCACATGCTAATGTTCCTTCAAGTTTTAGTCTCTCAAGTAGATCAATATCGTTAAAATAATTATCAAAATAGATCACCTTATTTTTATGCCATTCTTGCTCGGTCATTTGCAACACAATTCTTGCTCCCAAGGTGTAATTTGCATACTTATTATTAATTTCTTCTGTCTTTCCCTGATATATTTCAAATTTCTTCACAAATCCAGATCTATCAGATAAAACCCAGAATTTGTAGCCCCTCTTTATGGGCTTTTTGGGATTGTATTGCTTAATTGAAGAGCGTCCCTTAAATTTTACAATGGATTCATCCACACACATTTTTTGCTCCCCCACATAGTTCAAGAACATTGAATTCAGTGTGTTAATAAATGGTCTCACTTTATAAAGTTTGTCTTTATTATTGTTTGGAATAACACTGTTATCGTTGAGATGCAAATTAGAAAGTATAGTTTGGAATCGATTACGAGACATAGTCTCAGACACAAGTCCTACTTTCAAATCAATTGCAGAAGACCAATAACTTTCAATATTTGGTAATACGTGATATCCCATAAGAAAATTTATTCCGATGAATGACAAAATCTCTTCTTCTGTGATGTTAACAGGTTTATTTCTTTGTATGGCATATAGGTTTGTTTGAAAGGTAATATTTTCAACCGTTTCACCTAAGAGCTTCACAAATACATCTGAAGGCGTTACACAATCGGCAAAATAAACTTCTTCCCAACAAACAGCATTATATTCAGGTAATGGAATGCATTCTTGTGTAATTTTTTTTCCAGGTACGCTCAGGTCCTTTCTGTTTTTTTACTTTTTTTCTTTATTCTGCTCATTTTCAGATTCAATCTCTTGCTCATCCTCAGGTTCGTCTTGCTCATTTTCGGACTCGACTTGCTCATTTTCGGGTTCGACTTGCTTATTTTCGGGTTCAACATTTTGCTCTATTTCATCATATAAATCTACATCTCTGGGTTGATTGGTTTCATCCTCATCGAAATCAGATTCAATGTCTGTCTCCGTACTATTATCTACAGGCGGTAAAAAAATCATCTAAATCATCATTTTCTAGCAACTCTAATAGTTCATGTTCAGTAAGCAAACGTCTGTTTTCCCAGCGTGACATTCTATAAAAAACATGAAAAGTATGAAAGTATCGCCTTTTACTACCAAAGGTACTTATATGTACCAGTCAAATAATGTCTTATATCTTTTTTAGAAACAACCAAAACATATTAACTTTTTATTTTACGTTATAAACAAAGCTCTTACCTGCAATGTTCACCAACAGTCAAAATTTTTAAAATGCTATTTAACTTAAATAATTGACTCAAACTTATGAAGTAAACACGCGCGTCACCTCTCATCAAATTGGCGCTATTTTCACGTTTGACAGTGTTGCCATGCTAATTCACAAGTTTAATTGTAGTAAATATAAACGGACTGAGAAGTACCTTTGAGTGTTCAGAGCTGATTTGTCTTGCCATTGTGAACAAATAGGGAAATAAATATGAAAGACTTAAAAGTACCGTTGGGCGTTAAACAGGGTTAACCTAAAATTCATATCTGGGAGTGAAAGGGTTAAGATTGACGTTAAAAATTCGCCGTTCTCATTAACTTTAATTAAAGCGTTTGGAATTCTCACCTTCTCTTTTTCTTGTCCTATTAAAATTGCTTCCGTATTATTTAAGTTGCATTTTAGTTTAAATATTTTTTCAACTCTAGGCTCTATTGTAATTTGGTTTTTTATTACATCTTGTTTATTAATGTTAGGCGGTTTTAAAATACTATCTTCGTCCGCTTTAAATAATGGAACAGTTTTAAAATTTGTAATTGGTTTTCTGTTTTTTAAATCGACTATACAATTGTAGTGCTCTAAAAAAGTCTGAGCCTAAGATTCCGTCAAATTCTATATCTAAATTGTTTATGTACACTTTATGTGGATCTCCGCATTTGAAAGGAATAAAGGTAGACTGATTGATAAAAAATTTTTTGATCTGTTACGCCTTGAATAATTACATTTTCTGGATTTCTTTGTGGAAATTTTTGTACAGTGTGTCCTTTAAAAATAGAGATTCCGGCACCTGTATCGACAAGTAATTTAAAAGTATTTGTAATGTCTTTGATGTAATACAAATTTTTTGAATTTACAGTAAATAATCGATTTATATGAAATTCTGCTCTGGGAAGTTCAAATTCATTGCGTTCATTTGTACTTGTAAGTCTATTGTTTCTGTTTGATCGTCCTGAATAATCGGAGGATGATCTAAATTTTGATCTAGTTGAAAATCCCGTTCAATGTCATTTTCTTGAGACGTGTAATTTATTGGTGTAAAATCGTCTGACTGAGAATTAATATGATGTGTTTTTTGATTGTTTGAGATTCTAAAATTTGGATTCGACTGTATTATTGAAGGTCGATTTTGATTAGTGTTTTGTTGCGAATTTTGTTGAGGTGTTCTTTGTTGATAAAAGTTTCGCGGGTTAGGGTTTTGTTGATAAGAATTTTGTGAACTAAAATTTCGTGAGTAAAAATTCTGTGGATAATTTTGTGAGTTATTATTATTTGTATAATTTGAAGAATTCCTTTGAAATTGCTGATTATTGGAGGAATTTGGAAAGTTGCGTGTCTGAGATAATCGTTGGCGACATTCGCCGATTAAATGACCGTTGCGTTTACAAAAATTGCAAAATTTAATTATTGGTTGTGTGTTTATTTTTCTCGCTGCATGTGTGTTACCTCGGTTGTTATCGAATTTTTTGATTCTCGAAGTAAGATAATTGTAATTCACGTCTAATGCGATTTGAGGCTTCTATCATGTTCGTCGGGTTACTGGCCCTAATTAGTTGTCCTAATTTAGGTTCGAGTCCGGTGAGTAAGGTATCTAACGTCATTGAATCTAACAAACTAGTTTGAGCAGCTTTTTGTTCAGTAGTCAAATTGGATTTTTGTACTGCCGCGTGCATTTTAGAATTATGTGTTTGAACTCGCGCGTAGAATGTTGTGGCGGATTCGCCGGGTATTTGTTTAATTCTTTGTAAATCTTTAAGTAGAGATGTGAGATCTCGAGGGTCTCCGAAGTGAGAGTTTAGCAGATTCTTAATTTCATACCAAGTTCCCGTATTACGTGAATTTACGAGTTGTGCGGCCCTACCTTTAAGCTTATTTTTAATATGCAGGTTTAACAAAGTTTTTTGATCGCCTATGGCCATACGCTGGGCATGGTCGCATGCGTTTAAAAATATATTTAAAAAGACTTGGTCTCCCTCATATTCAGGTATAATAGAGAAAATCTCTGAAAGTTTGTATGGTTCAACCTGGGGTTCATTTTGCTCTTGTTGTGGTTGCATCATTTCTTTAAACTAAGTTTTTGTTTAAGATTTGTTTGGTTTATTCTTTTAACAATAAAATATTAGGTACAACAGAACAGTTTTGTCTATATGTGCTACAGATAATGGTACACAAAATAAAATAAAGATGATTCAATGTTTTTTGTACTTACAAAAATTGAAAAATCTTCATTGATGTTGGTGCTTTCTTTCTTCTGCCAGGGGTTTCTCCAGGAGTTCCTAGTCCACAGGAGATAGAATGCGTGTTGTGTTCTTTGATTTCAGCAAAGGGTTGGAACCCACCAACGGAAGTGAGGACGATCTCCAGTTCTTATTCTGCACGAGGAAGTGAGGCTAATTCCGTGTTCTTGCCCCGATGTCAGGAAAAGTTAGGATGATACACTTGTTCTTCCGTTGTTCTGAAATGCGTTCCGACTGCGCCAATTTTTATATGTGATTTTACACTTTTAACTTTTTAAAAACAATTTATTTAAAATATCGAAGAACTTGTGATTTTTACAACTTTATTAAATTTAAGTATAAAAGTTACAAACTTAAAACTACGAAGCGTCGTGTATGACGTACTAAATACTAATGCTTTCTTATTTAATCATTTGGTTCTATTTATATGAACCTCTCTGTGCGTACGTGACAAATATAGTTACTTAAAATTATGTAATGCTATATAATGGCAAAGGCCGGGAGGGCTTAAAGTTATCTGTCGGCAGATCCCCTATAAGTAGTTCTTTACAATAAAAATAGAATGCTTTTAATATATAAGTGTGTTGCGCAATTAGCTTAAGTGTGTTACGCAACTAGCTAGGGGTTAAAGGTTTACATAATTATGTGCCAACGGACTTATCTAGTCTATTTCTATTTTAGTATATTGAGGGGGTATATATTTATATAACATACATAACTTTTTAATCGGTACAATATCCGTCCATGGTGATATTCATTTAATTTAACTACTCAATAATTACGTGGGAATTTAGATCAACTCGTTTCCGACAGCGGCATTTCCAGCGAGGCAACTACAACACCTCGTGGCTTGAATAATTCAATCGCTTTATCGGATGTTAGTTGCAGGTATGTTAACTTAATTTATTCATTTTATAGAACGTATAGTCGTATCGGGATTTTGTTTCAGATTTTCCTGATTGATTATTATTTTTCATTATTAGTACTACTGTAATAATTATTACTGTGATTTTTTTCCTATCATTTTTTGAGTCATCTTTTTATGCATTCCTCTTGATGCACCTTTTTTTGCTGTACTGGAGTTTTACGTTTTTATGGTAATACAACCCGTAATTACTACCTTCTAACTGGGATAGCGATATTTTCCTAACTTGATGTTGGCCAAGGAGTTTTTTTGAGCACTAACTGGATTACCTGGAAAACTACGCACGTGGTTAACTGTGCCTTGGACGTATTACTGAATTCTTAAGCTTGTGAGATCACTTTAACTATGGGATGGTACCGACAGCCTGATGCCGATCTAGCCAACGTATGCGGAATTCCGAAGGAGCTGTTGTTCAGCCCGATTGCTTAAGATAAGTACTTTTTACATTTTTCTGCCAGTCAGGATATAGATTGCTTACAGTTAGGGCCTGTAGCCGGCCTTAGTTTGTCTTTTTTTTTGCCTTTTTTATTTGCTTGTAGCTTGCTTGTAGCCGTTGATGTTATTTTAAGATGTGTTGTTTTGTGCCCGTTGCATTTAAGCGGACATGCCTTTACCTTTTATTTTTTGTATTTTTAAGACCATCATTCCAGTGTTAGTGTCTGTTTAAATGCGTAAGGCGTAGAACCTTTGTAGTTTGTAATTTACTGCTTGCAGGATATTATGTTGTTGCTTGCAAATTATATATTGAGTACTTACTAGGTTATGTTAACCACAGTTACCTGATTTTAGTTGTCTTTAGCCTAAAATCGCTAGCACAGCCGTTGTAATTGCCTTTTTGCTTACAATTTGGTGCGTGTGTGCTTGTACTTTTTGCTTACTATGGTTGATTTAGGTGGCCCTTTGCCAAGAATCTGTAGTATAGTCGTATTACCTTTATTTACCTCACGTAGGGGTAAGTAACTTTGTAGGTTAGTTGCCTACGCTTATCGGGCTTTAGATGTTTGTTTTTTTGTGCAATTTTAGCTTGTGCTTACCGCTTTGTAGAGAGTAGAGTAAGTTATTAAGTAGATATTTTTTGACTATTTTTAACCCATTTTGTACCTTGTACATATTCCTTGTTTTATCTTATCGCTGTCAGCGCTTGACCTGCTACTCTAGTTAATATTTTGATTTGTTGTAACAGCCATTCGGGCTCTAATGATCTCTATCCAGATCTAATGGAAAAAATTGTACAGTGGCTGAAAACAAAATATTTTTTTATAGTGGGCCTTCTCTGTAGAGCCCTCGAGATTAAATTTTTGGGGGAGATAGGCCCACTGGCTAGCGTGTTCTGCGGGGGTCGTGGTTCGTTTAATGGTGGTAAAGGAAGTGTTGGATAATAATGATACGCAATCAACGGAATTGTAATTTCCACGGTTTATTAAAGAAGTGTGAAGTTTAAATATGAATATAATTAATTGAAAATATGTACAACATGACAATTTCCATAATGGCTTAAAATCAAACGTATGATATCCAAAATTTCAAATCCGACGCACGAGTACGTGATCACGCCTTGCGACGCCGTCTTTTTACAAATATTACCATAAAATCTATCCAAAATTAAAGTATAAATTTAAAAGTTGCTGAAAAATTCGATATGCGTATTTGCGAGAACAATCTTCGTATTTTTGTGTATAAATAAATACGGCAATGATAAATAATAAGATAATGAATATACGAAATGAACCCAATGCGTTTCGGGTTTAAAAGGGGAGACTGTTCGTGCAATTAGCATATAAATTACACAAAAAAAACAAACAATCGTATTAAATAATCTCTACAAAAAAAAATCAGTCGTAACTTTAAGGGCGAAGTTACATACGTATATATATACTGATCAAAAACCTGGAATTATCACAATCCTCTGTTCGAATCATACAGTACAAAACAACCCCATATTGATACATAACCCAATACTACTAATATATCTAATAATAATGTAAAACAGTCGACGTAAGGTTATTTAATGACAAAGGGGAATAAAAAAACTTCCACAACTAAAAATAACAAAAAAAACTATGATTAATAAAAACTCGGATACAAAAGAAGTTTGTTACAGCGTGGTTCACGTTAAACTAAATTGATATGTTTATCGAGTATCTTATATAAATTAATTATTTGAAAAAAAACCTGGAAACATAGGCTTGTTATTCTCCGCTTCGCGGGTGGTGTACCCTCTCCTGCGGTGTTCCAATGTGTCTCAGTCGTCTCCAAAAACTTCGCTGCTGCACCTCGTATACATAGACATCCACTCCAGGGCGATATTTGGAGTAGGAAAAAAAAGCCTTGAAGTTATTAATCGGCCTGAAGTAGCCTCCTTGTCCTGAGGAATAATCGATAGACGTATTCGGCGCGATCAGAAAAAAAATAAAAATCCAGATAACTCTGCTTACGGGACAGGAAAAAAACAAAATCACAACAGATCGCACAAATCTCACTAGATAATTCACTATCCCCTTTTATGACCAATTTCACCATAAATCCCCAAACTGGGTGAGTAAAAAAATACAAGCTCGATGAAAGGTCTATTTATTTCCACAATCGGTCGAACAGTAGTTATTCTAATCTAATAAAAAGGAAAAAAACGTCCAAAAAAAAACGAATCGTTCACAAGAAAGCTATCGACGGCATTTCAATAAGTACTGCTCCAGGCAATCGCTAATTCCGACAACCAGTAATACTTCCCTTTGTAATTAATGGTAACCTATATTAATTTATACCAGGCTCCGCGGAGGTTATTCCTTGATAAATCTTTATGTTAAGTTGAAGTTACATGGCCGTGAAAACGACTGTAACATCCCCCCTTTGCCTACACAAAAAAAAATCGAAGATTTTTTTTTAACCTAGTATATCTAAAAGTTCACTATACAATAATCCCCCTATATACATACATAATACGCCTATCAAAAAAAAAAATGTCGAACATTTTTACTTTATTTGCTCGATCGAAAGAGAAGAAGTCGACATTCAGTCGTAGCTTGAGGAAGTGTCGGGTTTTAAATCCTTAACGTTCCATATACCCGACAGTTTTCCATTTAAATCTTTTAATTCATACGCCCACGGTGATATGCATTTGCTGATAATGAAAGGACCGATGAACCTCGGTGCAAATTTAGCTGTGAAATATTGACCTGCTTTTGACTGCGGATAATTTTTACGCCACACTCTTTCGCCCACCTCGAATTTTACGTCGCGACGTCGTAAATTATAAGTTTGCCGACTGCGTTCGAATGCCCTGTCCAACCTTTTTCTTACGTCCTCGAATATTTTGGTAAACTCAACTGGGTTATTCAGTTTTCCGGAATCCGGCAAGATATCGGAGACTTTGTGGTCGTCCCCATGCAACTTTATTTCTCGACCAAAATTTACCAGATATGGCGATTGACCGGTACTTTCGTGTTTAGCCGAACGTATAGCGCATGCTACCTTTTGCAAGTTAGATTCCCACTCGCGGTGGTTATCTTTGACATAAGCCCTTAACATCGTCCCTAAGGTCCGGTGTTGTCTTTCGCAGGGATTACTCTGCGGATGGTAAGCAGGGGTGCGAATAATTTCGACACCATACTTATTAGCCAAGCCTCTAAAAACATGGCCAATAAATTGACGGCCATTGTCGACAATCAGTCTACGCGGAACGCCAAATATTAGAAAAACGTGATCTTCTAGGATCTTGGTAACATTCTTGGCCGTCATTGCACGTAATGGGTGAAAAATGCAGAACTTACTAAAATAATCGGAGATGCTCAATATGTACATATACCCCGATTTATTTTTGGGCAAGGGCCCGACTAAATCGATAGAAATCGTCTCCCAAGGCTGTTTAACTTCAGGTCGCCCTGATAATAAACCTGCAGGGGGCCTTTGTTCCGGCTTCTGTTCAAGACACACTCGACAGTTCCGTATATAGCGAGTTATATCATACTTCATTTTAGGCCAGAAATATTGTCGTGCTACCCGATGATAAGTTTTAAAGATGCCACCGTGACCAGCTGTCGGCACGTCGTGGTTATTCGCGATAATTCTACTCCGGTGATTTTTTGGTACTACCAATTTCCATTCCGAAGTGAGAGTTTCCAAATCCGACTTGCCGCGGACCTTTTTAAATAGATTCTCATTCTCTACGCGCCATAGGGGGAAATTTAATGGGTCTTTATTAACAGAATTGAGCATCCTACCATACCACGGATCTTTTATATCTGAGAAGATAGTATCAGGCTTTTTAATTTCGCTAATTACGGGCACTGCTCTAGAGAGAGTGTCAGGCACTACATTATCCTTCCCACGACGATGAATCACGTCAAAGTCGTACTGTTGAAGCTTTACACTCCACCGAGCTAATCGTCCAGTAGGGTCGGTTATTGTGTTTAGCCATTTCAGAGCGAAATGGTCCGTAATGACCCTAAAGTGAGTCGCTTCGACATAAGGTCTGAATTTCTCTATTGACCACAATACTGCTAAACACTCTTTTTCCGTGGTACTAAACTTGCGCTCATTCCTATTTAAGGAACGACTTATATAGCTAATAACCCGTTCACCATCTGGAAACTCTTGTGTTAGCACGGCCCCAAGGCCATAATCACTCGCATCCGTTTGTATGCAAAACGGTTGAGAAAAATCCGGACAGTTCATCACAGGTGCCGAAACCAGTAACTCCTTGATTTCTCTAAAGGCCGCGGTACAAGACTCGTCCCAAACGAATTTTTTTATTTTTGCGTAGCAAACTATTAATTGGAGACACTACGGTAGCAAAATTGGGTATAAACCTTCGATACCAGCTCGTCATTCCAAGAATGCGTCGAACTTCTTTTACGTTTTTAGGTAAGGGGAGGTTAAGTATCGCCGACACCTTGTCAGGATCTACATGGAGACCGTGTTCGTTAATAATGTAACCCAAGTACTTTAGTTCCTTACGACAAAAGTGGCATTTACTCTTACTGACTGTAAGTCCAGCCTCCCGAAGTCTTCTAAAAACTTCGCGAAGTATTTCTAGGTGTTTTTTAAAGTCCTGCGTGACAATTATGATGTCGTCGAGGTACACGAATACGTATGGTTCCAAACCTACTCCGAAAATACTATCGACGAATCTTTGCCAAGTGGCGCTAGAGTTATGTAAACCCATAGGCATTCTCCGAAATTGGAAGAGACCTCGTGCGGGTACAGTAAAAGCGGTTAGTGGTTTAGCTGTATCCGACAACGGAATTTGCCAGTACGCACTTTTTATGTCTAATGAAGTCAAATATCTAGCGTCACGTAGTTTATCCAAGGTATTCGTGATATTAGGCAAAGGGTAAGCGTCCCGTTCAGTAACCTTATTCAACTTCCGATAGTCCACACAAAAGCGGTAACTACCGTCCTTCTTCTTCACCATCACAATCGGAGATGACCATGGTGACGAGGAGGGTTCGACTATCCCCTGCCGCAGCATCTCATCTAATTCTACATTGACGTGAGCCTGTAACGCTGGGGATATAGGATAGTATCGCTGCCTAATAGGATCTGCACTAGTTTTGATGTTGTGTTTGACCCAAGCCGTGCAACCCAAATTATCTGGCATATTGCGAAATATCTCACTAATTAATTGTTCGAGTTCACCTGATTGCCTCGGTGTAAGTTGTGTGTTATCCGTTAAACTCATAAGTTGTGGCGGATCGACCGACGCTGAAAATTTCCAATGGTTATGCCGGAAATCGGGTACAATCCCCATCCGTCTAAAGAAATCTATGCCCAGAACTAACAAATGGGGAAGGTCAGGTAGAGCTAATACTTTGATAATTTTGACGCAATTTTCTAGTTCGAACGGTACTTCATAATAGCCAATTACTTCGCAGCACTTGCCATCAGCAACGCTGCAGGACTTAACATCGGGGGGATAGAAGTTTTAAGCCGAGCGCAGACAAACAGTTTATTCCGTGTTCACCCACTACACATCTGGATGCCCCTGTATCTAGTAGACCCAAAAATTTTCGGCCTAATACACTGACCTCAAGATAAGGCCGTTCATCACCCTCTACGTTCTCTAAGATATAATCGAGTTTTCCCCGGATACGCAAATCTGGCTCAAGTTTCTTTAAAACCGCCGCTTGAGAGCGCAGGTTCACAACGCGGGGCGATTGCGACCTGTATTGGCGTTTCCCGAACATGTGGGACAAGTACGTACCGTGACGTTACTCTTACCACAGTTATAACAACGTTTGACCCTTGGATGAGGACAGTTTCGATTATAGTGACCAGTTTGTCTACAATTAAAACACACGACCTGACTCTGACGCTGCATATTATCATGAATATTACTGTTTTCTGTATTTGACGAAGAGACAGTGTTAATAAACGTCGGAACTCCTTGAGACAACTCGATATCACGTGGCGTGCCGTCCGTTAATAAATTATTGACTAATATAGGTTGGTCGGTAGAACCACCGTGAGAAGCTGCGTTCGATTCCAGAGTATGGACGCGATCATACCGAGATCTATTAGGGGGAATGGCGATAGAATTCCGGTCGATACATCATGTTAGTCTCTGTTACCAAGTTCGGGTTTGTCGGAGGAGGCTTATATCGTTCACGACGCCTAATGTTGCTTTCTACTAATTGACACACTTTGATTAGTTCCGCTATTGTATTAGTCTCCTGAAAGACTAAATTTCGATGAATTTCGGGCAGCAAACGCTCTCGAATTATTTTAACCCGTTTTACTTCTCTTGGTTTACGGTTTAGTTTACTAAACAGTCCTTCCATGGTATAAATGTAAATCACAACGGGTTCTAACTCCCCCTGAGTTCTACTACGGATATCATCCCAAATATCCTTATCAGGATCATCAGTGGAGTACACTCCTCGCAACTGTTCAATCAACTCATCCCATGTGGTCACGCGATCTCTGATTCCTAAATAAAAGCTTCTTGCGGAGTTCTCAAAAAGCCTACCTGCGCACCGTAACAACTGATGTTTTGTCAGCCCGCATGCTCGCCGTAGTCCTCCACCCTTTCAATAAAATCGGTAACACCACTACGACCGACAAATGTTATCTTCCAATCCGAGACTATTTTAAAGACAGTGGGCTGATCAATAAGATGCGGGGACGACCTATGTCGAACATTGTTATCGGTGTCGTCCAAACGTAAAGCGCGTAATCTTGTCTCAAAGTCCGTCGTTCCTTGTGAGGCTATGTTGGAATTTAAACCATTAACGTTGGGACAGGGAACATCAAAATGCGGATCCGGTAAACCCCAGTTCGAACTCAATTGACTATCATGGCGGTTAAGTGGAAGAATCGTGGAGTGCAAATTCGAATTTGTAGCCCCTTGCGTTACATTGTCTAATCTACCTCGGTCCACTGTCGGTGCATTATCTAAATTAATTAAATCAGCGACAGGCTGCGGCTCAAAAGACACTCGTCTCTCGTAGTTTGACGGCCCTGCGCTAACCTGATAACAATTTCGGCTCGCATCCACGTTAACTGACTGAGAGGTCCCTACATTTTCGTGAGACGAAGCAGTTACAAGTGACCGGTGAGGAACGGAAACATTCCGATTATCCTGAGTTGAAGTCTCCTCCCCCACTACGAATGAACTTAGATGCGTGCCTTCTCCATTGTTTTTTGTTTGACTTTGCGATACCGGCGAAACGTTATTGTGACCAAGTTGAGTGGAAAGGGTCAGTTGCTGAGCTAACGGATGACTCATTAAGTTTATCATGATCGTCTCCAAATTATTGCTCAGTTCCGTACATCGTTCCATTAAGGCCCGCCTATCCTCTTCGAAACTGCTATCGGTAATGCGCTGCAATCGCCCTACTACATGCGAAATTCGAGAGGAAATTTTATTGTATTCATTTTTACCATTATCGCTTTCAAAGTTATCTATCGCCTCCAACAATTCGTCCAATTTTTTTAGACAAATGTTTATTTCCAAAGCCGGATCTATGGTTACACTGGGTAACAGTGAAATTCCCCTTGATCTCTCCGATTGGACGTAAGGTCTAAGCCACATGCGTAATTCCTCGACCGTGCCTTCCTCCGTCACACCTCGAACGCGTAATTCGTATTGCAATTCATCTCTTCTTAATCGATTGACCTCCATTCTCACGACTTAAGTTCTAATTACGCGAGCAAATAAAAAAAATTTAAAAGTATTCAAGGTAATAAAAAAAATTAAAAAGCGAATCTACACTAAAGCTGATGGGCAAAATATTAATATCCGTAAATAGCTTAACCTCCCTATCTAAATATATCTAAATATATGAATAGGTAATATGTATTTTTTTGTGCCCTAATAGGCACAATCCCCCTCCTAACCTACAGGAAAAAAGTAACAGCAAAACCTAGTCTGCAATCAGCTATGCAGACAAAACGGAGTCTCCGTAAATGGGTCACGCCTACGTAAATGTTTTCCTAATATCTAAAATTTGCAAGTTAATAATTAAATAATTAACTAACTAATAACTAATAATTAAATCGAAACTATGAATAAACCGTGCCTAAAACGCAGCGAAATGTTTACATCTATTGAGGAAGCCCAAACGCTTACTTTTTTTTTTTTTATTTATTTATCTATTTTCTTTTCCGCGCAGCTAAAACAGGAAACGCTTGCGGCACTATCTAAAACTATATTATAGTACACAACGCCTAATGCCTGTACCTTCCAAATACGTAAAAATACCCAATAAGTAATGTTAGAAATAAAGGAAAATCATACAGATATCCA
Source organism: Rhamnusium bicolor (assembly GCA_029963845.1). Taxonomy (NCBI): domain Eukaryota; kingdom Metazoa; phylum Arthropoda; class Insecta; order Coleoptera; family Cerambycidae; genus Rhamnusium; species Rhamnusium bicolor. The sequence goes on from JANEYF010001124.1 coordinate 85,494, forward strand.
AGTAACCTCCTCTGAAATGAATACTTGAGTTGTACTAATGCTTTATATGCAAGTGCCCACTAAAATGCTAAGTCATGAGAACTTTCTGTATCTATCCTAATTATTTACCAAGATAATGCTCAAGGTGATGAAATTTTGATCACCCCTGTATACACAATTGTTTATTAGAATATTATCATCTCAGTTAAAATTAGTTTTAAATGCAAATGTAGGTCAGTGATTTTAAATGGAGCTGTATATGTAACTATAAGTTAAATAAATCCTAAATTATGAGAAAAAATTTAAGTAAACCCTGTATATGGTTGTCTACTAAAGTGTACTCTACATAAAAAAATTAGATAAATTCTGATAAATTTTCGGAGTATTTCCTAAGTTACAAAAATGTTAGGACAACCTGTATATAACCTTATACGTTAAAACGACAAAAATTTTATGTACTTATATTTTCTCGAATTTGTAGGATTAGCTCTGGATAAACTTGTATGATATGCTTAACCGTACTAAAATTTATAAAAAAAATTCGGTATCCTCCTGAGATACAATTCTTATTACACCTTTCAAAACGCTGATGCATTCGTGAAAGAACAATAAAACTTTTTAATCTAAGTGACCAAATCACGATCCGTCCGGTATACTATACCATAGAACTGTGTTCAATCAAGTTTTAAAATCGTAAGGAGTGTCAATATTTTTAACACCCTGTATTAACAGTATACATCACTACTGTTCCGATAACACTCCAATTTCCTAATCAAGAACTGATTTGTTACGCGAACATAAGTGTACTGTTTGAAATAAATTGTTAAAGGTTGATAAAAAATTTTCTTTGTGGTATTTTTATGGTAAAAATTTCTAAATTTACTTAGACTATCCGATGGGACAAATTACAGGAAAATATCGAAAACCAAGCAACCTTGTTTTATTAAAAAACGGGAAAAAAATAGTAACAAAAACCTCTTTTTTCTAACACTATCCACTTAAAACTTTAAATTCCATTGAGGAGATACAATTTGCATGAAATGACAAAAAAGACGCCTTAAAAAAGGATTATTTACTAAACAATAACAAATCAAAGTCACCGATGCAGCAGCTTTGTTAAAAAAAATTAAATATTTATAAAAAAGTGTATTCTCGATTTCTGACGCCATGCAGGGTAGACCATAAGTTTTAATCAACAACCTGTATCGTAAATATCCTATATCTAATAAAAAAACACCTATAACTCTAAAATTTCGCTAAAAACTGTATGAAACAAAAAAAAAGCGAAATTATTAACCAACTCCAAACCACCACTAAAAATAAAAAGTTGGGCGCCATTGTAACAGCCATTCGGGCTCTAATGATCTCTATCCAGATCTAATGGAAAAAATTGTACAGTGGCTGAAAACAAAATATTTTTTTATAGTGGGCCTTCTCTGTAGAGCCCTCGAGATTAAATTTTTGGGGGAGATAGGCCCACTGGCTAGCGTGTTCTGCGGGGGTCGTGGTTCGTTTAATGGTGGTAAAGGAAGTGTTGGATAATAATGATACGCAATCAACGGAATTGTAATTTCCACGGTTTATTAAAGAAGTGTGAAGTTTAAATATGAATATAATTAATTGAAAATATGTACAACATGACAATTTCCATAATGGCTTAAAATCAAACGTATGATATCCAAAATTTCAAATCCGACGCACGAGTACGTGATCACGCCTTGCGACGCCGTCTTTTTACAAATATTACCATAAAATCTATCCAAAATTAAAGTATAAATTTAAAAAGTTGCTGAAAAATTCGATATGCGTATTTGCGAGAACAATCTTCGTATTTTTGTGTATAAATAAATACGGCAATGATAAATAATAAGATAATGAATATACGAAATGAACCCAATGCGTTTCGGGTTTAAAAGGGGAGACTGTTCGTGCAATTAGCATATAAATTACACAAAAAAAACAAACAATCGTATTAAATAATCTCTACAAAAAAAATCAGTCGTAACTTTAAGGGCGAAGTTACATACGTATATATATACTGATCAAAACCCTGGAATTATCACAATCCTCTGTTCGAATCATACAGTACAAAACAACCCCATATTGATACATAACCCAATACTACTAATATATCTAATAATAATGTAAAACAGTCGACGTAAGGTTATTTAATGACAAAGGGGAATAAAAAAACTTCCACAACTAAAAATAACAAAAAAACTATGATTAATAAAAACTCGGATACAAAAGAAGTTTGTTACAGCGTGGTTCACGTTAAACTAAATTGATATGTTTATCGAGTATCTTATATAAATTAATTATTTGAAAAAAAAACCTGGAAACATAGGCTTGTTATTCTCCGCTTCGCGGGTGGTGTACCCTCTCCTGCGGTGTTCCAATGTGTCTCAGTCGTCTCCAAAAACTTCGCTGCTGCACCTCGTATACATAGACATCCACTCCAGGGCGATATTTGGAGTAGGAAAAAAAAAGCCTTGAAGTTATTAATCGGCCTGAAGTAGCCTCCTTGTCCTGAGGAATAATCGATAGACGTATTCGGCGCGATCAGAAAAAAAATAAAAATCCAGATAACTCTGCTTACGGGACAGGAAAAAAACAAAATCACAACAGATCGCACAAATCTCACTAGATAATTCACTATCCCCTTTTATGACCAATTTCACCATAAATCCCCAAACTGGGTGAGTAAAAAAATACAAGCTCGATGAAAGGTCTATTTATTTCCACAATCGGTCGAACAGTAGTTATTCTAATCTAATAAAAAGGAAAAAAACGTCCAAAAAAAAACGAATCGTTCACAAGAAAGCTATCGACGGCATTTCAATAAGTACTGCTCCAGGCAATCGCTAATTCCGACAACCAGTAATACTTCCCTTTGTAATTAACGGTAACCTATATTAATTTATACCAGGCTCCGCGGAGGTTATTCCTTGATAAATCTTTATGTTAAGTTGAAGTTACATGGCCGTGAAAACGACTGTAACATTGTTATGCTTAACTTTTTGCATATCTCATTAGTATAGTTGCTGCTATTAAGTCTATCTTTTGGGCTAGTAGTGTTGTGATATTTTGTAAATTGTTGCTACACGTAGTTTTAATTAAACTAGTTTCTATTTTATTCTGTCTTTTTCTTGAGTTTCTTTAACTCATGGCGCCCACAGCCCTTTGAAATCGTTTCCATTCTTAAATAATATTTTGCTATAACAACACCGAATTTTAACAACTAATTCTCAAATTTAGCAGTGCCTGAACTCTTACCCACGACTCTTGCCTCCTAGAATAGCTGACTAGCCGTGGTGGGTTATAATTGGGGTTGTCTATCTTTTGCCTTCACCGACAACACAATTTAACTCTTATCTCTTAACGATTGTAATTTAAAACCAATTAAATTATAACGTAAATACACTACTAGTGAACTCGAACTTTATTCGGTGTTACTTTTAATTGAGGAAATTCGCAGTTATGTGGAGGAGGCACACTTTATTATGGAAATAGATCATGCGTCTCTTATTTGGCTTCATAACCCATCAAATCCATCTGCTTGCTTAGCTCGTTGGGCTGTCAATAATAATTATTATTAGTTATACTGAAATTATTTCAGTATAACTTTACCACTGTGCACCGAAAAGGAGCTTCTAACATGGTAGCCGACGTATTCTCTCGTTGTACTCCCGATGTAGCTATTTTAGATACCCTTACCTTCGAACCGGATAAATGGTATCGAAACGTGATTTCTAAGGTACAAGAAAATACCGAGGTTCATCCTTCTTTTTTAGAGTTGCCCATGATGTTCTCTATAAACATATCCTTACCGATAATCCTATTATTAGTAATACTTCTGATTAGAAGATTGTGGTACCAACTTCTAACCGTACTGAAATATTCCGTCTATACGACCAGAATTAAACTGCTGGCCATTTTGGAATAACCAAATCCCTGTATGGTATCTTACCTCTTTACTATTGATCTAGCATTCAGAGAGATGTTCGGAAATGGGTCTCAAGATGTCCTGATTGTGCTGCCAATAAAAGTTAAAATTTGCGTCAAGCAGGGTTGATAATCCCTTACAAAAATATAAACTTTGCTTTCCAGCTTATTTCTATGGATCACTTGGGTCAATACTCGCGCTCTAAAAATGGCACTCAATATGTCTTAGTTGTAGTAGATTGGTTCACCAAATACGTTCTTGTTAACCCTCTGCCGAAAGCCACTACGCCATCATAAAATTTCTGGAAAATAATACCTTTTTAATATATGTCACTCCTCAAATCATTGCTTGTGATAATGGTTCATAATTTACAAGGAGTTTGAAAATTTTATAGACAGTCATAAGATTCAGAAAATTTGGTTTAATGACCGATACCATCCTCAAATAAACTTTTGTGAGGGTTCTAATAAAGTTATTGTTTCCGTAATCCGTTCATATATTCATGGGAACCATAAAACGTGAGATTCATAAAATTGCTTAACCGATACAGTTCGCAAGGCATAATATAACTAAGTTTTATGTGGGTCTTACCAGAAAAACTCTTACATCTGGTATTATCAATATTTTAAAGGAACTTTTAACTTAAAAGAAGTTTTAGTGGCCAGAAAACAAATAAAATATAAATATCAGATAGCAATTCTCTCATTTAAATGAAATATTAGCTTCATATATCTCGGTTTATATTTTGCTGGAATTATTGATAATACATTTTCTTATCACTCCCTTTAAGCTAAAGGTTCCTTTAAAATGTTGATAATACCTGGGGTAACTATTATAACTTGAGGAATCGTCCTCGTTCCTTTCATATAGGGGATCCAATATAGAAAAAAATTATGTTCTATCTGCTGCTGTTAATGACTATGAAATTAAACTTGCCCCTAAGTTTGTTCCTTGTATTGTAAATAAAGATACAGATGACAGGGATCTGGGTAATTGGCATATTAAGGGCTTAAAAACAAATACTTCCAAACCTTCTGAGCTTGATTCGAATGATGATTCAGAGCCAGAACTTTCTTCAGGTTCTGACGAGGATGTCATAATTCCTTTACGGTTTATTTAGTTTAGGTTGAGTATACTCCACCTAAGATATATCTCTTTATCTTATCTCTAAAGTATAACTGTGTCGCAGCATGTTAGCGTTATCGTGTTATCTTGTTTAGTCTTTCAGGTTATTAACACCTTTAGGATTCTATTATCTTTGTTTTAGGGACTAAGGAATAGTACGGACAACCTAGTTTCGATTTAGTTATCTTCAATGTCAAACTGTTGAGAAAGTGTGTACGTTGCTAGTTTTCTTAGGTTTAGACCTGAATTACGTCTGCTTTGACAGGATGTTTCACCTCAGGTCCGTCACAGCTGATTATTCGAAGGATTGATTGTTGTGCTACTCTACTAAAATCCCTTTCGGCAAGTGTCGTGGTCCTGAGACGATTCACGATCAAGCATTTTCTTTCCTTTTGAGCGAGTTTAATAGGTATGATGCTTCTTATTATCATGCTTTTGAAGTCTCTGGTTATGTGTTTGTACATGTTAACTTTTCTGATTTTTTTTTTTACTTTCAAATTCAACCTTGTAGTACTCTTATCCAGAATATCTGTCTTGAGATTTTCAAATAGGTTACGTGGAAAAGGGGGATGCGTAACGATAAATTGATTATTTCGTTACAGCCATGTATTTTTTTGTGTTATACATAGATGCATATAAAGATATTTCTTAGATATATTTCTGAACGTCCTACTCTTTTCCTAAACTCGTTTGTCACTTTCGGCCACCAGATCGAGAAACATGTAATTTTGTCTAGAAGTGTTATCCTATATTAATTCAGTGATTTTTATTAAATATCTTTAAATTTGCAGTCGTCCTTTAACCCCCTGAGGCCTACTGTCATACATATATACAACACAAGAACGAAACAATTCTAATAATGCCATCAGAGATAATTAAGGTAAACTACTCTTCTAACATTAAAGCAAACTACTTTACTTTCCTAGTGCTAAAAGTATGTACTGGTAACTGTAAAAATAGGTTACGATAAAACAGTGTTTAATACATAAAGAACGCATCATGACACGCCGTCTTCATTCACGTCGCAAGTAATTACAAATTATTAATGTCATCATATGTTCTTTATAAATTATTTCGTATTTACAATGCGTTTAGATAATCAGTCTCCGATTGATATTTGGTGAATTTATGAAGTTGTATTTTGAGTATTGCAGCTAATACTTTTATGTCATACAAGCATTACAAGGGGTCTCAGTGTACACTAACAATATTCTTTTATTTTTTATTTTATTTTATTTTATTTATTTTATTTAACTACACTATCCCACAGTAAATTACCAATTACGGGATAGGAACACAAACTATAAACATCATACAAATATTACA
>JANEYF010001125.1:0-17134 GCA_029963845.1 Rhamnusium bicolor
AAAATGAAAAAAGTTTTATTTAAATAATACAATTGTTGAACGAAATGAAATTTATCCTTACATTAAGTGGTAAATTTACTAGATCGCAATATTAAATCAAGAAAGAAAACATTTCAGTCAACATCAAATATTTATTGAATGAAATATTAGATTAAGTTTGTTTAGATGATGAGATGATTAAAACTGAGTTTTAATCACTTTCAGATGATGCCAACTCCGTTGGCGAAACGCACGTCGATTATATAGTGTTTTGGTGTTTCGTGGAAAACTACGTCAGTGTTATCTTCACATCAAAGGTTCCAACTCTAGGACTGTTGGTGCCTACGCTAGTGTGAAACAGTACTCTCGTTTTTTTTTTTGGTACTCCATTTTAACATATTAATTATTGAAAAGGAAAAATTTACAATAAGCTGTAAGTCTATTTGTTTAATACTTAATTTGTTCTGCAGTCTTCTCACTCGATCCATTGTCAATTAATTTAATACTCCTTTTAATTTTTTTCTTATAACAGCAGCGTTGACAACTAAGGTAAAAAAAATTAGTCTTTTTAATATCAGCTTTGTTTTTGCGGACTTATTCTCTTGTTCGATATTTATGTCCGTTCATCATAATCAAGTTAACGTAATATATATAGACTTCTCAAAGGCTTTCTACTGACTTAATGACACTATACTGTTGAATTAAGTAACAAATATAGGTTTACCCCTGTTTCTTTATCATTTTCTTATTCTTGTCTTTCTAATAACAAGCAATATGTGACCTATAGTGAATTCTGGTAGATAGAATGTACTGCAACATCTGGTATTTCTCAAGGGTCCATTCTCGGACCCCCTTAAAATCTTCAAGCTAATTTCTTCCCTAGATGACTGCGCCTTTTTTACAAAATAGTCTCAAATATATTTGAAATTGTCGAAACCGACAATTTGTTAGAAGTTAGAATTTGTGTTCAAAATAAGCTAAACTAAAATGCCATGATGTTTCCTAGCCTATTTTGTGATTTGTACATTAGAATAATATAATTTGATTCATTGTATTTAATTTGGAAATTACAAATAAATTATTATTATTATTATTGTTTTATTAAATGTATCTAAATGTAACCTTATGACTTATACCACTAAAATTAATTATATTCTGTTTGACTATAGAGTAGACAATTCTTGTGTACCTTGGCTTTTTGACAAATAACTTTCTAGTATATTGCATATAATCTAGTAAATAAATCACTCAAAACTCTTGGCTATCTAATTAGAACTAGTGGATATTTTTCGATGTTAATACTTTAAACGTATTATATTTTGCATTTGTCAGGTCTAAACTTGAATATGCATCCCTGGTATGGAACTCTTATTAGGGAAATCATATTAACTATCTAGAAAGTATACAAATAAGTCAGAAATACGTATCCATGGTTTGCATTCTACCACCATCTACATTATTTGTGCATTCTTCCACCTTTTTTGCATTCTTTATGCGGGCGTACCCGTTAGATCAAATTGTTTTGTACTGTAATGCGTCATAACTTCCTTCTAATATATATAAAACAACAAAACTGACTTCCAAAAATTTTTATGTAAATTAAAATTTTCATGTTCCAAACTTAAATAACCAAAGATTGAAATTATTTTATTAACTCTTAATTTCACATTCTAATTATCTTAAATTTTCTCCCCTATTCACAATGTGTAACAACTATAATAAAAAACTGTGAAGCGTTTGATATATTTCACCGCACACTAAATTCTATTAAAAAATGCCACAGCAACTGAAACTCTGTTTTTCTTCTTATTTTTAATAGTAGTATTTGACGTTTTTTGGGAATTTCGGCCAGATATACACTATAATATAATTGCCATAAATCATAAATATTTGCATATTTTCTTGTAAATAATCTGGTACATTTTTTGTCTATTTTTATACCAGTTATTTGTAATCGTATTGACATCTATCTAATGTAAATTGGCTTACAGATCAATAAACGCTATCTATCTATCCATCTATCTATTAAACCATCATCAGAGAAACTATTAATTATTTGGCGTTTATTTTAAATTTTGTTACATGTTAGGTGTTATTTGTTTGCATGTTTTATCGCAACTCAGTTAAGTTATAGTATAGTCCATATAATATCCGCCTGTGCTTCTTTTGATTTAAGGTAACTAACATTTTTCACATTTCTAGACAGTTCTCTCATACCATACATATATTTTTTTACTTCTCAGCACGTAAGAATTTGTTATTCCTCGCGGCAATTATTTGTCTTTCATAGTATATACATACAAGTATTCCATTTTTTATCTGAATATCCTCAATAATCAAATAAAAAACATGTGTACTGTATACTAATAAATGTTGACGATATTCTGTATGTTATAATATTGAGTGGCTCCGTAGGCAAGCGGTAAGAATACTTGCCTCTCACCCTAGAGTACCGGGTTGGATCCCTAATCGACGATCTAGGATTTTTTCTTAACCAGAAATGAATCTAGTATACTCAGATATTGGGTGTGTGTCCATTGTCTCTAAATGTGTAGCCCTCTCTGGATAAGGTACCTTAAGGTATACAGGGGTTGTATTACCTATTGTGTTTAATTTAATTTAAAATTAAAAGACCTTGGCAAATATTAATGACCTCATATCGACATTTTGTAACTCCATTGCCGAGAGATGAGTACACTCGACCCTTATTTCGAGTTGCGAGTTCGATTCTTGCCTGAGGAACTACGATCAATTCGAAAGCAGAAATTAATTCCAATAATTTGAAATAAATGGATTATTTATTAATCGAAGATGATTTGAAACATTACGATATTTCTTACTGCAAATAAATAATCCAAAAAGGAAATACGCGAAAATACATTTGAAAATTCGTCTCTACGAATTTGGAATGGTATAAAGAGCATTAGAGATTTAGAATTAAATGTTAATCCACATGCAACGCAGCCGCTATATATTGCTAAATCTAACATTAAAACTTGATAACAGTTTGCAGAAAATTATAGAGACGTTTTGCATGGTAGAGATCCAAAAGACATTGCACTTAATGAAATGCTGTATAATTAAAAACAGATATGATTTGTGTTATCGCATTATTTAGAAAAGTATCGAGCAATGCATTTAGAATAAGAATGCATAAAATGCAAAAGGAAAGTTAGTCTCTTCATCAGCGGCTAGAAGATAGAAGATTGTGGGAATCATTTGCAGCCGACCAACAAATACTATATAATTAGTTTGTATCTATCAAGACGTTTATCGAATTCTCTCTATTTATATGGTTCAACTTAATAACAAAATCACCAATGATTCATCAAATGCGTTTATTGCCCTTTGACTCGAAGAATTTCTAAGAAATAGAACACGAAAGATTAGCCGATGAATTAAAAAAAAACGTAAAAACTAAAAACATAAATAATATTGTATTAGAATAAATTTTTTTATAGAATATACTAAAAAATGGTATAATTTAATGTATCGATATATATATATATATATATATATATATATATATATATATATATATATATGTATATAATATATAGATATATATATATATATATATATATATATATATATATATATCTATATATATATATATATATATATATATATATATATATATATATATTAAGTCAGTAAAAGCCTTTGAGAAGTCTATATATATTACGTTAACTTGATTATGATGAACGGACATAAATATCGAATAAGAGAATAAGTCCGCAAAAATAAAGCTATATTAAAAAGACTAATTTTTGTTTTCCTTAGTTGTCAACGCCGCTGTTATAAAAAAAAGTAAAAAGTATTAAATTAATTACAATGGAATCGAGTAGAAGACTCAGAACAAATTAAGTATTCACAAATAGACTTACAGCTTATTGTAAATTTTTCCTTTTCAATAATTAATATGTTAAAATGAGTACCAAAAACAAAATACGAGAGTACTGTTTCACACTAGTGTGAAACATAAATAATATTGTATTAGAATAAAACTTTTTATAGAATATATTAAAAAATTATATACATATATATATATATATATATATATATATATATATATATATATATATATATATATATATATATATATATATATATATATATATATATATATATTATATAAAATGTATGTTGAGCAATATTTGACGGCCATTTGGTACAAACTCGTTTCTTTATAAGGAAGAAAAACATGTATGTATAATGAGATTGCTTTAAAGTAACGAGGTAACATAAGGTAGTTAATTAATTTTGGTATCACTATTTACAAAATGTTACAAATTCAAAGATCAACTATTATCATTGAGCATATTTTAGTAAAATAGAGTACATACAAATTCTATCTATCTGAAATGATTTTTGAGAAACTCAATATAATTATATTTGGAACATGGACTGTCATTTAAATTTCTTTATTATTAGATAAATGGTTTGCCGTCTGACTGCTCGTTAAAGTCACCAAACAATATTTAACTAAAATATTTAACAAACATTTTCAATGGTTATATGATTCATTATTAAATTTTTTCGAATCCTATAAACTATTATAGTAATTAAAAAAATTAAAAGTTGATATTAACTTTTTTGGAAATGGAAATTTATTTTTTAATACCGCCCTAGAACAGAAAAATATCCTCTTATCTCTAAAAATCAGAAAAGTAGGATAGTTGGCGGTTGAATATAAAATATATCGAAGGAATCACAATAACGAATTATCAAATAAGAATGGATGAATCAAGAGGGAAAAAAGGTTACTAAATTATTAGTTGAATGTTGTTCATACGAATATAATAATAAGAAATAGGTTGTAAAATGTGATATAACTTACTGAGAAGCACATAGTGTGAGAAAGAGAGAGATTGTGAAAAGAAAATTAGAGAATAAAACTTGTTAAACTCTCAAGAGAAACCAATTAGTCAATAAAACCAAGTACTGTTTTTTTTTTGTACGAAAGTAAGTTAAATTATATAATACACACTTGCCAATAAATAATATTTCTGTCTCATATATGACGTAAGAATTAAAAAACTGCATATAATGTCTATATGAACATAAACCCACACAAAAAGACTGTTTACATTGTTCACGAACAACTGTTTAAAAGTCCTCCAGAGAAACAAAATAACTCATTCATCCTCTCGCAGACCTCATTTCTTCAATAAGCCGGGCTTGTGTTTAAAGCAAAAAAAAAGACCACGGACATGATGCACTTCAATTACCATTATCTGTGAAGCCAGGACACGACACGAAAAGGGATAGATCGGAATAATTCCAAGGTATAAGACGAAAACTCATATAAAATCCTACGAAAGTAAATAGAAAATAAAACAAAAACATGCCAGCCCGATAGGTCCCCGGAGTTCTCGGAGCAAATAACCACTAGGTGGGGGTGGGGAAGGCTGATATCTCGAGATCTCATTTATGGTATGAGACGACTCAAGCCATACCTGCAGCATATCGATAGAAATGCGGCGTGGCTGTAAGGACACATTTGTAGAGGACATCTAATATACAGGACAAGCCCGAAATGTAATGTAATATATATATACGTAATGCACCCGGCGAACGGCATGACTCTCATATACAACCTAAATGTCCAAAAGTCTTTTAACCTGACCCGGCGCGGATCACGTACTCTGAACGAATTGGTGGAGAAGACATATCTATGTGACGTGGCCAATGTGCAAGCTAAAATTTATATGATCTTGTTTTTTCTCTTATCTGCTACCATAATAAAAATATTGTTACGACTACATTCCCTCAATTATATTTAATAATTCGGTGGATTTGTAAATTGAAATAGAACATTAAGGACATTCATTTAATATTATTTTAGGATAATTTCGCCAAAAACACTTGTTTCATTTTGCAATAAGAGTTTATATTTATGATAGACATATTTTACATTATATTTTGTGAAATTTTTTGGATATGATGTCATGACTTAATTTTAATATATCTTGTTTAAACTAAGGTAAAATTTTATTTCCGTCTACCTAATTATTTTTAAGTAAGGTTTTTGACTGGAGCCCTGATGATGAAAAAAATGTTATTGAGAACAGTTTAATTTATTAAATTAATATAAAGTCCAAAAGTTCAAGAATTTTTTACCCATGTAATAACTACTAATAAGTGACATAGTTCAATACATATGGAATATTTTATTTAGTCTAGTAAAACGTCACCAACATTTTTCATTTATCTGTTAAAAAGGGGCTACATGACTCATTTATCTGTTTAAGGCATTTTAACATAATAAGTAACACAATGTTTTCTTCAATATCTATCAACGTCAGACAACTTTGATAACGATACAAGTTCAAGGTATTAGAAATTACAAAACAAAATCTCTCGTACACGAAGATAGGTAATTTAATCACAAGTAATATAGCAGCTTCAGTAATACCGGTTTTATACAATATTAAATTTTTGTAATATTTTTAATTGTTTAAATTTGTAAATACAGTTAGAAAAGGAATAGCAATACAATATTTTAAATTTTGCGTTTGCGATTTTGTTCAATATGAAAATTTACTTTATATTTTGAATTTTATAATGCCCATCAAGATGATACAAATATTGCCAGTCATATTAATTTAAAATTCATAAAGCAAGTATTAAGTAATATTCTCTTAAATTTAGAATTTAACGTCTATTGTTGTATAATAATTTTATTTCATCCCACCTTTTTTGAATATGAAGCTTATTCTACAAATTATTCAACAAATTTTTCAAATAAACATCTGCGCCAAAAGATAAGTTACAGTTTTTTTTTTAATGTTTGCGCCTATCCAAAAAATGTGTCACAACTACAAAAATATTAATAAGAAAATTAAATAATTTAATATAAAATATTTTAGGTGAAAATATTAAATTGACCTTTTCGAATACAATTCTTTAAATCTTAATAACTATTAGTGAAAAAATACACAAAAAGATGCTCATAGTAAATTTAAATAAATCACTGATCCAATTTGTAATAAAGTCAAAAGCATATGATTTCAAATATTTAACAACTACTTTTAAATCTAGACATCTCGAAACTGGTTGCTTATATCTAAATTTAGTTATAGCTTCTTTTTGTAAATTTTCAATACAGAAACTTATTTTTATATCCTTTACTCAAGAACTCGTAAGATGAAGAAAATATGACCTGGTTATCACCATTCTTGTATATCAAAATTACATTATAAAAAAAATTACAAATCGTGAATTTCACATATTTCATTATTAAGATATGAAATCATATCAAGTATGTCACACTGTTTCGGATTTATTAATAAATAATCATCATTCAGGGTCCGTCTATGAGGGGCTATAGCTCCCTTAGCATTGCAAGAGGTAGTTTCTAAACCAATTTTTAAGAAAAAAAATCCATATGAACATATGTACTAGAATGCTCCATTTTCGAGATACAGGGCGTTAAGTTTTCCAAAAAATATATCACAAACTATTTATTGCAGGAATATTAAATTTGGTGTGAAATTATATCCTATTTCATCATCTCGGAGTAGTAACACCTAAAAATTGCCTTTGAAGAAGCCAGAACTCGCTGCCATTGCCTTTCTTGCAAATTTGATGATGTTTTCAAACGGTTTGTTTAGTTCTGAGAAAAAAATATATCCTTGCATTTTTTTTTTGAATAAAGCATTAACTCCTAGCCATTTTATTACTCATTTAGTCGATACATTAATAAAAAATATCTAAAAATATTTAACAGAAAATACAAATTAACAAACAAAAAATTACCATAACTGTTCAAAGTTACCATTTCAAATAGTTACATACGCTTCGGCGCTTTTTCTCATTGATAGACGTGCCAGTATATTTCCCGTCCAAGTACTGATGAGTGGTTAAGCTAAAATGTGCTGGTATCCCGTCGTGTATAAACCGCATTTCATTTCTTACTCTACGAGGAACATATCGTAATATTAAAGGTAGTTTCGCCAGAAAACTTCGATGAATTTGGCCAATGAGCCTTAATGGGAGAAAAACCAATAGTATTAAATAATCACCTATAATTCCAACCATACGTATACTGAGAACTGATAATGGTGATAAATTTGTAATAAATCCATACGCAAAATTTAATTATTGCGTGTGGATACTAACTTCTCTGTCCATAATTTTACTTAGAAAGTGAAGATTCTGCGCCTCCATATCAAGTATCCATTGGCTTTGGGCAATGCGTTGTTTGGCCTTAGTACTCGTACACGTTGAATGTAATATGGGTAAAGCTGCTCTTCTTCAAATATCTTCCATACAGATTTATGATTAATCTGAAGTTCAGAGGCAATATTGCTAGTACCGATTTCAGGGTGACGGCCAAAACTACATTCAGAACAGCCCTTATCAACTGTGGTGTTCTTACCGTAATAGATCTTTTAGGTAAAACACTGTTTTTTAAAAATGAATCAGTTTTATGAAGACGCTGGTGGATCCTAAGAAACGTTCTCGAATCAGGTAATCGACATTTAGGATACCTTTGTTCATAAAAACGTCTTACTTTATATGAATTACCATTTCTAAGACCATACACAAAATGCATCTCGGTCATTTCTGCATTAGTATAATTAATCATATTTAAAATACTTTTTGATTTTCAAATAAATACAACATCGCATAGAATACGTTTAATTTGCTTGAACTATCAACTTATTTATTTGGAACAAAATGCAATGTGATTCACAGCAATCTATATGAAACACTAAATTCTATCGCTGAAGAGACTCTGAACATGTTGGTAAATTGCTGAATTTCGAAAAACACAAATTTACTCGGCTCTGAACAAAATATTTAAAATCAAAATAGACAACGGCATTGAGGTTTTGCTTTTTCAAAGATATAGGTATATCCCCATATCTCCGCCACTGGTTACAACAATTTCTAGTTGTTACTTTCGGATGATGAAGCAGCACAAGAGAAAACTTCACACCAAATTTAATATTTTTATAGTAAATGGTTTTTAAGAAATCTAAAATAAATCAAATTTTTGAAAAATTTTAACGCCATGTTCCATGAAAACGATGCATTTTAGGACACATGTTTATAGGCTTTTGTCATTAAATGGGCTAAGGAACTATCTCCTGTACTTTCATGTACTTAGTCAAACTTTTGTTTTTCATTCGATTATTTTTAATTGTCACTACCAGTCCACGTTCTTTATTAACGTACAATCTTTTTGTTGAAATTCATAACTGTATAAATAAACGTAAATATCAAGACTTTTAAAGGTATTTGTTGTACAAATTTTGTTTCTGTGTCCGCCTCATTAGGTAAATATATAAATAAATTACAGTACTAACTTGTTACAAAATATTATAAAAATGCAAATTTATGAATGTTCTATATGATCTTATATTAAGCAACATTTTCTTTAACAACTTTGAATATTCAAAAATATTTAAATAAAGACGGAACAACTATACGGTTAACATAATAAAAGCATTAACTTACCAAATACAACATGGTACATGGTCCATGTTTACTAAGGTGGAAGGTGTTTTACATTAAAATGCATACAATTCCTGCCATATCCATATATTATCTGAAAATAAAAAAATACATGTATTTATCTAATACCATTTAAGTCACATATACATACTCTAACAATACATAAAATATCGTAAATCTTATTAATTAACAATTGTGACGGTAACATCTATAATAACCACCATAATACTAATGCCTTTATTCATTGATATGGGTGTGTTAAATAAGTACATACTTATTTTCAAAGTTGCTGGTTTATTTCTTCATACATAACAATTAAATTATTTGTATGTTAGTTGTGGCAATATAGAAACATGCATGATCAAATTTTAAATGTTCTGGCTTAATAATAAAAATAAACTACCTATCTCGTTTGCTAAAAATTTATATGTCACTTTTACGTATTTGTGTAGCGTATTATTTTGAAATAAGATAGAATGCGTCATTAGAAAGCATAGAAAAATAAATATTTTCTAAATTAAAATTTTTCACTATATACAGGGTGTCCCATAATTGCATTGATAGAACCACCTCAGGTTCTTGAGGTGGTTCTGTTCATGCAATAAGTTGATTTAAAACCACACTTATTCCGATAATTTCGCTATCTTGCATAGATTCAATTATTCCAATTACTGCCAAACCCCGTTTTTGTCTTTTACTATAATAATCACGATCACTTCCAGAAAAATAATTTGTTTAGGAATATTTAGAAAATTAAATACACTAAAATAAAAAAGATTATAGTTTTATTGATTACCTAAGTGATGTTCAATATACAAAGATTAATTCTACGGAAAAAATTAAATTGTACTCTTCCCAACACTTCTTTATTCTGAAGCGATTTCACAGCGTTTTGTTTCTTATCCAGAGTTGCTCTTTTCTGTCGATTTTCACCTTATACACTTTTTCTCTGAGAGTTTCTTAACGAATGAAAGCACAATGGTTCATATCAGGTGAACGTGATGTCCACATAATGAGAGCATTTTGCCCTCTGCCAGTTCATACCCCTCTTCCAAAAATTGTCTCACTCTGCAAATTTACAACAATTGTCTTTGCTCCTGAGAGGCTTGCGGAAGTTCGAGATGAGCTACCGTATCGCGAGACAAAAGTTCATGTACAGAATGAATGTGGTACGGATGAGGGAGTTTCCTAATTGTTCTATTTGTGGCATTCTTGAATATTCCTCAATGATATTCTAATAATCTGATACCGGTGCTAGGATCCTCATCTACCTTCTCTTCTTCCACTTCAAGCAAATAGATTTCGCCTTGACGGCCAGCGTTAGTTTTTCCTAGTTCCATGCAACCTGTTTCCTGAAGTCACTTTCAAAATCTGTCAGCTTGTTTGATGATGACGAAAACTTTCTTGCAACACATGGACAATTACCTTCATAAAACCTTACAACTAGTAACATATCGACTTGCCCTACAAAAGTATACTGGAAAACTATTTTAAAATTAAGTAAAAAATTACACAGGAAATATCAGAAATGAATGAGGTTTGAGAGTTTTTTTTTATTCACTATATATTCAAGGTAACAAACTTTTAGAAGAGTCACAAAATGTTAAAAAATAATTAATATCTTCACTATAAAGAAATTCCTGAATCTGTAAGTCTATACTGATAAAAATATATAAGTAATTGTTGAAATTACCACCATACATTTTGCTTTTCTGCATTTCTGACCAAATTGAAACGGACAGTAAAAAATGGTGATTATAACGTTCTATTATACCAAGTTTATTTAAACTTTTTCCTAGTAATTTAAGCAAAAAATTTCGAAATTTGAAGTTCATTGCGGCATTTTGGTATATAGGTAAGTTTAGTTAAATCGACTTATTTTAGTTATATGTTCATGCAAATTACACAGGAAATATCAGAAATGAATGAACTTTAAGAGTCTTTTTTTCTATTCACTACCTACCTACCTTACCAAGGTAACAAACTTTTAGAAGAGTCACAAAATGTTCAAAAATAACTATTTTGTTCACTATAAAGAAATTCCTGAATCTATAAGTCTATACTGAAAAAAATATATAAGCAATTGTTGAAATTACCACCATACATTTTGCTTTTCTGCATTTCTGACCAAATTGAAACGGACAGTAAAAATGGTGATTATAAAGTTCCATTACACTAAGTTTATTCAAACTTTTTCCTGTTAATTAAAAAAAAATTGAAATTTGAAGTTCATTGCGGCATATTGGTATATAGGTAAGTTTATTTATTGATCTATTGATCTATTTGTTCTATTTGCCCAACAGATTACAGAATCCGATTACAGTATAGTTAAAAAAAAAGTTAAATTACGAATATACTTAAAAACTATAACTTAATGTAATGTAATATAACATAATATAAAATATTCATAAAACTATATATAACTAAATAAAAGTAGTAAGCAGTGAGTAGCAAACAAAGCGTATTAAATTGAAAAGTACAAAATTACAAAATTAATCTATATATCTATCTAACTATCTAAACTGTCATCATTTTTCATCGAATGCAATATATAAATATGAAATATAAAATATAAAATTATGAAAGAATTAATAGAGATGTTATAGATATGAAGAGCGTATTTCAAATTAAATTACATTTCCAAGATGCTGCGTTGCTGTTCTAATAAAATTATCAAGAGACATATTATTTACATCACTATGACTAGCTATTTGGTTTAAGTTAGTGCTCATCGTATGCAATGGTGACTTTAAAAGTATGTTAGTTCTAGCAGTTGGCAAGTGAAGTACCTCAGTTTGCCTAGAGGCTGGTCTCGGTACTCGAAATTGTAGCATTGACATTATAGGAATACAGTCTATCTTGTTATGTATTAATTTGAAAACAAAAGCTAAAGTAGATAATATCCTCCTTAAATATAAAGATGGCATTTCGAGTTCTTCATATAACATATATTGATTATACCCTATTTCAGGATATACTCCGTTAACTTTGTAATATAAGAGCTTGCAAAATTTTCTCTGTGCTCTCTCGATTGCTGATTTCTGAAGATCATAATATGGATACCAAATAATGGATCCATATTCTAACTTAGATCTTACAAACGAAAAATAAAGTGTCTTTAATGCTAGAACATCATTAAAGTTAGGTACGGCAGTTCCTGGTTATGAAATTTTTAATGCTGATGATGTTATCGTATTGATGTGTTCATTGAATGAAAATTTGTTATCAAATAAAATACCTAAGTCTTTGGTAATTTCACAACGTTTTAACTCGGCTGAATATAGTACATATGTAAAAAGATATAGATTGTTTTTTTAAAGTATAATTGATCACCCTGCATTTGTCAATATTCATATACAATTTGTTTGATGTACACCATGACTCAATTTTAGATAGCTACTTCTGAATAAATCGACAATCCTCAATATTATTGACGGCATGGAAGATTTTAAGGTCGTCTGCAAATAATTGTTTTTTGCAATCGATGACATCAGTCAGGTCATTAATAAATAGAAGAAATAAGAGGGGGCCCAGATTTGACCCCTGTGGTAATCCCGAGCTGGCTATGATGTGAAAAGTGTTAATAGTGTGTTACTGAATCCAAAGTTAGTAAGCTTATTAAGAATTATGTTATGATCAATTTTTGAGTTAAATCGATTTATTTTGGTTCCATGTTCATACAATTATGGATCACCCTGTATATTCTCATTAGAAAGTATTTCTCTGAATTATTTCATATCCTGTTCATATCCTATTATAATATCCTGTTATTCTCACTAGAAAGTATTTCTCTGAATTATTTCATATCCTGTACATATCCTATTATAATATCCTGTCATGTCGAATTGTTAGTTATTAATATTTTTATTTTGTAGAAAAGCTGGCTTCCTAGTGTTTTAACGATTAAACTGGCTAATTGGTTATGCCAAAGCCATTAATGTAAACTCACAGATATAGTGTTTTAATTATCATAAATATAATCGACATATTCGTAATAGAAGTGCTTCAATAGTAGTGTTTTATATCCGTACAGATTTTTTCATATTACTGTTTATATTATTTATTTATTTATTGTATATTTCCACAAGCACATAAAATAAGTCATTTTATAAATATAAATTGTTAGTTTATACGTTTATCAGAAATATAAACAATGAAATTTCGAGAACTGTAAGTATAGTTATCTTAAAAACATGAAAGTCATTGCCATCTATCTATCTATGATTTTAAAAGTAATCGGTCCATAGAAAAGTTGTAGCAATATGTAGTAACATTATTATAATCTATTATACAGTGTACACAATGCCCGCCTTACATTTTGAAAGGGTGAAGTTTGGGCAAAGCTGTTTTTCTTTTGAAATGACCTCATATTTAGGATAATTAAATTCAACAAAAAATTATCCGCAAATTTGTTTTATACTTATCTGTAAACATTTAGTATCATATATAATATACATGTATAAAGAAACGAATATTTTAATTTTTTTTTAAATTCATGCTAAAAGGAATGCAGGTTCATTAATAATGCTTTTTTACCTACCTAAATACTTTTGTTTCATTATGATAACATCAAATGCCATAATATACATACGGATTTTGAAAATAAGGGTAAGTCAGGTTTTAATAACCAAACGGCCAGTGTAGATTCTGGATATGAAATTAAGAAGACAAGTTTTCATAAACTTATGCCCTAAACTTCTTAATTACGAAAATATAGGGTGTCAACGATTAAGATTTTTTTCGTTTTTGTTTAATAACAGTAACTCATAAAACACATTTTTTTAAAATCCTGTATAATACTATGGATAAAAATATGTAATCAGTAAGTGGTTATAAATTGGTACTGATTTTTTTTATATACTGTACAATATACTGAACACCTATAATGACAACATTGATAAATATGATTGTTCCAGTTAAATATCAAGTATTATGCTGGAAATGATTATCTATTTTTTTTAAAAATATGCCAAACGAACTTGTCACTATTTGGAAATGAGCAACTCATATATTCTCATTTCTGAAAAAATATTTCTAAGGATTTATCAAGTTTATCAATGCTCAGTTAATTCTAACTAGTAGATAAAACAATTCAAATTCATTTATTTGTTTTATTCACCATTTTGTTTACAGTAGCCTCTAGACCACACCGTAGCTCGTCGACAAATTCAAACATTCAAAATTCAAAACAATTTATTATACAATTTTAGTATAAAGTAGTCCTGGATTACTCGCACGCGATAATATATCGTGGCAATTGATCAGTTGAATGAGGGATGAGGTCAAGAGGATAAACAGCAATTAACATTTACAACTTAAAAATATGGTATATGCTGGGTTGACGGGAATATAAATCAACGCAACAACCCGCTTAAGGCAATCTGCAATACGGTCAATTCTTAAATTTAGAAAATAGTGTAACACAATTGTTAGTAAAATTACATAATAGAAATAATTTCGAAGAGAAACAAAAACGAAAAAGAAGAGAAAGAGGGTTATTAATATAATTATAATTTTGCATATGTACCGTTCTATATGTGATGAAAATTATTTATGATACATTTCCAGTTATTCAGGTGATTGTTGTACATGTATTTTTATTTGTATACAATGTATGATAATTAATACCTACTTGCATCGATTTTATCGGTGGAGGTACCAGCATGTTTTATAAATGTCATTACATTAAAACTGCTTTAATTTTACTTGCGCGAATTTGCAACAAATTAAAAACGATCAAATTTAAATAAATGCGATTCTTATACGAATCCACCTGGTAAGTTCGATTTCTTGGCCAACTTAATGCGAATAAGTATAACTAATATGCAAATATTATAACATATAGGCAACAAGAATTTTACTCTCTCATAAATATATTATAAATAAGACTTTAATCTTAATAATCTACCAGGTTTATATGCATTAAGCGCATTTTATTCTAAATAACTAATTTATTTGCAGGAATTTGGAGTCCTGTTCGTTGTATGTTACAAAAGCAATGGGGCGGTTCAAAGTAATGACTGCGACACTAGCTACAACAAACTTTCCAGGCGCACCAAAGTCATGCGCTCACTCGCTCAGAAAAGGAATGTAGCCGATCTATACAAAGAACTGTTTACAGCTGCGGCCATTTTGGTCGCTCATTTTGTTAATTGTTGTCTATGTAACGAGTTAAGGTAATGAAATTTCTCTAAACTATTGACTCTTTCAATTTCTTAGTACTGTATCAAAGCATGATGGGATATTTATGAATTTGTAAAGCTAAGCATGCGATAAAAGATAATACCGTAAACAAACTTAGAGTACATAGGTACTTAACTACTAATTAATACTTCACAATTATATTGTTGGATTAGCTCTATACTGTGTAAATATAAAACAATAACGCAGTAGTTACTATACTTATTTTTAAATATAGTCCATAGCACAAGGGCAAGGAGAATGGACGCGATGTTATTGGGAATGCTAGAGAATGACTAAAGAGGTTATGCACAAAATCGTCCTTTCAATTGTATCTTCAATTATCCTAACTTATCTAAAAATAATATAGCACAAGCTTAGTTAAAAAATACGAACACTTCGGTTAAATATTTTATTATACATCATCCGTATAAACTTTTTATTAATTACAGTTTTTTTTACTTACAGTGTTGAATAATATAGACACAGTTCACTAGTATATTTGAAAATACTTTCTAATATACTAAAGGATTATAAGATCGGTGCTGTATTAATTTATTTAATAATCAATTTTATTTAAGAAACTTATAAACTCTTTTATTACTTCTCTAATTTTCCCTTTATTTGTTATTTTTACAACTAGTTTCATTCTATTCGGACATTTTCGTAAATACTTCGATGTTATTTGAATTTAGCCCACTATATAACAACAAAAAGTTCAAACATACATTTCATTACCATATTCAGGTCCAACTCTCTTATTAATTACTTTCTTACTTTTTCAAATTTAATATTAAAACATCATATTGTTGTAAGCAAAAATATAGGCGAATGTCTTTATTGCAAAACAAAAAGACTAATATCTCTAAAAAATATAGGTGTATATCGATTAGACACTTTAAATGTAACTTTAACTATACGTAGGTCGAAGGCATCCCCTTAAAGGGGGGCAGGCGGGCAGAAAAGTAAAAATGTTAATTTATTAGAAGCACTTTTTTTCCCCCCCCCAATTAGAAAAAAATTACAACATATTAAACAACCAAATAAAGTTTAATAATTCCGTTATTAAACATTTTCAGGCTAACCTAATGCTGTTAATAAAAATCTCACCATAATATAATTTACCATCTTGAGAAACCCTCCCCATTTGAAAACACAACATCCCTTTAGGTGGAAATACTCCCTTATCTTACCCTCACCTACCCCCCCTCTAAACATAAAGTGACCCATCCTTCTATATTATAGTTTATTTAAATGATAAAATCTGTTGTATAATTTGAATTACTTGAAAATGTCCAAATGAGATCAAACTTAATTGTAAAAATAACACATAATAAAGTGAAAATTAACAATCATAAAAAGTGTTTATATTTTTTCATAAATCAAAATAGATTTCACAAAGTAACATCATCTTCAATCAACTATTTAATTAAGGCGTTAATATCTACACTTTAGAATTACTTCTAAAAGCCTACTGGAACAGACCACAGGAAATCTTCCATCTAGATAT